>VZRN01003755.1:436471-520665 GCA_013397935.1 Dasyornis broadbenti
AAAAAAAAAGCTGTAGTTTAAAAAATTTCCTCTGACATTTTTCATTATTACATTTCAACAGGCATATTGGGTTTCTATTTTACATACAGATAAATGTTCACCTCTTTGCCAGCAATGAAAAATATCTCCAAAATAATACAAAATGAATCTTCAATGGTACCTCCATGAATCACATGAAACGGTGTGCACAGAACAATATTTTCTGGGATATCAGAATCTCATTTTGAATGCAAGACACTGAGGCAGACTCTGTCTCACTCCAACATGAGACTGCTCCTTCAGAAGAACCTCAACCCTAAACAAGGAGACTACCAAGAATACAAATATTTTTTTCTGTAGTTATACAATAACCAGGAAAAAAGTGAAACTTTTAGCTTGAAAAGCCTCGAACAAAGCAAGAGTCACAATAATATTTTGCAATCTTCTGCACAGTAATTCACTGAAAGGTCTATAAAACGCTTGCTCATGAGAGACAAGGAACAAATGGTAAACGAAGCTCAGGTACTTTTGGAGAGCAATGCCAGCACACCCTCCCTGCCTTGGCGACTGACCTATCCAGACTCCATGTTTCAGGTTAATCAGAACACCTGGAGGTACAGGAATGTAGAATTTGGACAGCGCTTTGGTTCCAAACCTCCCTAGTACTGAAGATGGTAGTACCCTAAGATCCTGATTTAGAGCACAATTTATATTGTCTGTCTTGAGATCAGACTTGTGGATTTAACAACACTGTACTGTTACTGAACTGGTCCAGAATTGATTGATTCCCATAATTTCCTAGAATTTCCTGTATGACATATATATTCATTCCTTAATAAATTATACAGTTATATCAGATATTTTCTTTTCTCTTAAACAGTTTCTTTCTCCTTTTTGATGTTTCTCCTGTTCATTCATCCCTTTATGTTCAGTTTAATTAAATTAATTTTAAATCCCATTAAGAGCAAATGTATCCTATCTCATCTCTCCCTTTTTTATTGTGTTAAACTAAACAGAGCTTTGCTAATCCCACAATCCTACTTTTTCCACTCACTTTTCAAACATGTAGTCTTTTCCTGAATGTTAATTTTCCTTCATTTTGAAGGACCTGAAAATAAACTTTAGCAGATGGACAAGACCATTACTTACACAACAGTACCACTGCTCTTGTGTAGCCACACACTCCGAAAAGAGCAAGACCTGCAATTTGGTCGCTGTCCGGGGAGAACATCTTACAAACAAGCAGGAAATTACTATTTATGTTCAAGTAAATGTTTCAAACAAAAGGTGCAACCATTTCCTAAAAAAATTGTGTAGAGGAATCTTTTATCCTTTGGTTCTCCTTGCTTTACAATCACCTTCTCCTTCAATCTGACAAATACGTATGAGCACATGTGTAAGTGCTTGTATTTGTCATTGTCTGGGCTTTCAGAAAACGCTTTTGCTTAATGCAAGCATTGCACCTTTGTGTAAAGGCAAGGCACTATTTAGTGCTGAGCATTCTGCTGCAGTTTTTGCATTTTGGATTTTATTCAGAATCACATTATTTGTATTTCCCAGTCTATTTTTTTTCCAGCAAAGCAAGCAATTCCAATTCTTTGTTTTGCAAACTAAGTCCACTGAGTCACTATATCATCTTTCTGCCAAAACTTCTATGCTCTCCTAATTTAAACCCTCTTGTTTCTCCTAAGCCAGACTTTGCAGCAGTCTTTTAGTTATTTTGGTTGTTCTGATCTGTGATACAATCTGTCCTCAAATTCTATAATTTGAAAGACATTAATCCAAACTCACTAACTCCTATGGAATTGCTTTGAGTTTTATTCTGAGAATGCAGCATTCTTTAAGTCTTAAAAATGCAGTCTGATTTATTTTGTTCACTTTCTGTAAGCTGCAAAAAAAAAAAAAAAATCTAAAGTGTTACTGAGCTCAATATTTTAAAACAATGCCTAAAATTTATTGTTCTTTTCAGCTAAATCTGCTTGAACCCTTTCAAATTATCTGTGCCACCTAGAATTGCAATGAAATTTAAAATCACACTTCTTTTCAGTAACATCTTTGCTAATGCTTATTTTTTCACTAATTTTTTTTTTCTCCCTGCAACCGCTTCATTTCAAGTGCTAAAAGGGCTTCTTACACGATTAAAAATAACCAGATAAGAGTTAGGAGTTTTGCCACAAATTGGAGGAGACTGCTTAACACTACAGCTGCTGTGCTGGATGTTCAGGGAAGAAGCTCGAGAGAGGAGGAGGATGTGGGCAAAGGTTCTGTTCAGTGTCCCTGCGCCTCTGCCCCAGTCCTCCAGCCAGCCTGACTGCTCCCACAGCTGAGGGAGGATCTCTGCCACTTCCACACATCTCCCACCACTCTGTACCTGTTCCCAGTGGAAAACACTTCTGGAATAGTCCTGTCTCCTGTGGTGGGTGGCTATATGCAGCACAGACAGTCAGGGAACACAGAAGGGTACATGGAATATGTTCAGGGGGCACTTACTGCCTGCTGGAGTGGAAAAACTCTGGCAGTGGGAGGCCAGATGAGGCCACCATTGTGCACAACTGCTTTCACCATAGAGCCCAATTAAAAGAAATATTTCCAGAAAAAACGAATAAAGCCATTTTCTTAGACTACCTGCCTAGCCACAGCAGCAAGATATTCCACAGATCAAAGCACTGTGTCCCATCAAGTCCCTCCCTCTGCAGAAAAATTCAGCACAAATGACACTACAGTGGATATGTAACTCTGCTGAAGGAATTTCGAGGTGTGCTCAACATCTTGCCCAGGCTGCACCCTCTGAAGCCATGATAGTTACCATGGCAGCCATTCAAAGAGATCTTTCAAGACCCAGAAAGGTAGCCTGAAATGGCTGAAGAATGTCACTTAGCACACAAATAGTCTCCTTCAGGATTCAGCCAGCATTTCTCAACTTCAGCCCTTTTTATTTTTTTTTGCAGATTTTGTACTGTAAGATGACATTTTCTCTATTTTGTTTGGTTAATTTGACTATTTTTACCCTTGACAGAAGATTCCCAGCACCAATTTAAAGGTAAGCAAAACCTTTGCCCTTGAAGTCATAGATTACAGGGTAAAAAAAAAAAAAAAAAATTAACCCATTGGTATTCTCATAGGCTTTCTCTGTGTCTCTCTGTCACACCCATCTCCTCAAACAGCACAGGTTCGCTTTCTACCAAGTGCCAGGAAACAGAACTTCTGTATTTTCCACAGTGTGTATTGGTGAAATTCTGACACCGCTCTGATCTCAAATGCTCCTTCCTGCACTAATCCTGTTTGCTGTCTCTTCGTCTTGCAAGTCTCTTTACCCCAGACGCTCAGGAGGGCCAACTGAGCACTCCTGGGACAGGAAAGCGGTCCTGTACAAGTGCTGAGATAACCTCTGAGGACCAGCAGCTGAAGGTTTTGAAGCTGCTGGGGATCCAACTCTTCCCTGTGACACTTAATGTGCGCTTTATCAGATGAGCATCCTGAAATGAGGAAGGAAGGACAGAAGCAGCATAGAAATATTTATGCCGTAAGTCCGGAGATCAAGGCTTTATTGGTTGTTCTTCCCATAGATGATGTTTAGATGTGGTTCCACTTCCTCACCAGTTATTGTTTGTATCAGTTATAAAGGTTCAAACGACCACTCTCACCATTTGTGCAATGCACAGATCATACAGACGGGTCTTGACAGCTTTGGGAAAATCTGTGCGACTGCAATTCAAATACAAAAGTGAACATTTCAAAATGGCATTTCAGCAATCTCTGTCACTGTTGCATTTCCTCCTAAGCTGTGAAGGTGGATGATGGTGTAGGGATAATGAACACTTTTGAATGATAGTATTTCCCAGAGAGAATCCAGCCTCACTGATACCACTTAGAAGCCAGCAAATATTGAGCAGCCACAGACATATTCAAATGCGGTGCCTGTTACACATCCCTGTTCCTGACAAAGGATTTATTTTACTGAAGTTGAATGCAACTTATTGCAGCACTGTTAATCATTTTGGTATTTGTCAGACAGTTTAAATTTCACATTCTGCTTTGTAGTTAGATATGAAAAGCTGTTCAGAACTGGTCATGTGATTTAGGAGATGAAAACCAATAACATGCAGCTCTTTGATTTACCAGAGCTTCGTTGGTATCCTTGCACACTTCACTGGCAGAGGAGGATGCCACATCTGGGAACAGCGCGCTTAGTGCTGGGTTGTGGAAACAGCTCTTTCTTTTCTAAGTTACTTAAGTGCTTTTCAATTCCTTGGCAGCAGTGTTTGAAGAATTTTCTGGGTTACAGCTAATTTCATTTCAAGAAAATGCAAGCAACATCTCTTTCAAATAATATGAAAAAAGACAAATTATCACAGAGGGAAAATGAAGCGAAAAATAACCAAGAATAATGGGAGAAACCACAAGCATATGTGCTTGGCTAATATGTATATACTTTAAGTGAAATACATAGTCAACATTTCAGAAAGTGATTATTTTTTCTTTAAAAAAAAAAAAGAGCAAAACAAAACACATGGGGAATATTCCCTTTTTTTTTCTTATGGAATACTGTATAGATTGTCAAGAGTTAAATCTTGGGCAAAAGCAATCCTGGATAAAACTAAAACAGCAACTAACAAGCAGAATCTCCCAGCAGCAGGGAGCAAGGAAGTTGAAGAAATGGTGAGGAGAGCAGAGGAGAAAACATGAGTCCTGTGCAAGTCAATTTTTTTCTGCAAAAATAGAAGCAGCAGAAGGAACAAATTAGCAGGGTTTCTTTTAGATACAACACAGAGTAGTTAAAAAGAAGTATGATGTAATTGGGGTCATGGAGATTTGGCATTTGCAGGAGACTGGCTAAGATACCAAACCGAAAGATAAAAGGAGACTCATAAGAATTGAAAGCAAATGCCGGGAAAAGGGAGTTTCAATACCTAAACTTGACATTGCAGATTTGGTAAGGGAGTAAGAAAACATTATCATTCTAATTATAGAGATGTAGAAGTGAAGGACAGATGTATTAGATGTTGGGATACCATAATAACCCTATGCCCTAAAAGGGAAAATATGCCACATGATCCCATATACTCAGCCATGGAGAAGCTCCTCTACAGCCTGTGTGGGAGCACCAACAGACTATGTGGCCTACTGGGAATGAAGAGGTTAACAAGAGAGCAGGAAGCTGGCTGAGATATTACAACCAATGCTCCCTTGTGATCTGACACCCTGGATCAAGCCACAGCTGCTGGGTTAGGGCATTTTTTTCCATTTCTGTTGAATTCCCTATGGTTTTCAGGACCTCATACAGAGGATATTTTAAAAGTTCTCCTCTTTCAAGACATTCATGGACAAAATTATTAACTAACTTCTGCAATGATGATAAGAAGAGAGCAAAGAGGTGTGTGTGAGGAGGTGTTGCCAGCTGTCCAGCAATTGCTGAAGGGAACATCAGTAGTGGGACAGCGAATCTCTGACAGATTGTTCATTCAGCAGGATGCTGAGAAAAGAGCCTGCCTCTGGCAATAATTAATGAACAGCAGATTCTGGCAACAGTCTTCTGCTTGCAATACAAATCTGAATTCATGGCTTCAGAAAAGATTGAAATTCCTAATGGCTGACATTCCAGATAAAGTGAAATTGAAAAATATCACTACTATGATGGGCCAAACACAGGTAGAAATGCAAGCGTGAGGAGACTGCATTTTGGAAGGCCTCTTCAAAGGCTAGAAGTGACCTGCCTTGGAAACATAACTGCTCTGAATCTCTGGACTTCTGTATCTTCTGAGCCAAACAATTCTGGCATCAGCACAAAGATCCAAATGTCATGTTTGCACAAACTGCTTGAAAGTCACACATACCTTTCCCTCTCCACTCTTAGAGATACCTTTCTTCCATCTTTACTATTAATTACAGTAGATTCATCAGTTACCAGCCTCAGGCAGAACATCATTAATCAACAACTAAATATGATACAATAAGGTACCCACAGCATCTCAGCATCTTCTTTTCTTGTCCCTGAGTTAAAATCTTTATTAAATATTAATGAAGTTTCTTGAAACTGCTCTTGCAATGAGGTCTTTCCAAAGAAAACACACATCTGATAATGTGTTTCAGTTCAAGTATTTACAAGCGTCTTCTGCTTCCAATGTTGAGTCTGCTAAATAACTACACCTTGTGCCACATCTTTCCTCATGCAAGCTATGGCTGATTCCAGCAAAGTATCTGAGCACTCAACACCAGTATAGTTCTTTCAATTAACTAAATAAAAAGGGGCATGTATACCAGAGAGGTAATTAATAAGGGGAAAAAAAAAAAAGCTTTGGGTAAAACTCTGCAGACAATTTTATTCTTTCCTTCATGCAAATTTTTTGCCCCTTTTCCTTGAGCTTTGTCCCCTCCCCTGCTTTGCTGAGCACATGTGCACACAGGTTTATAAAGGTACTTCCCGAATACGGACATTGAGCTTTTTCCAACTCAGTAAATTATGCTTAAAATTAACTTTCTGGTCATTTCTTCAAAGGGGCCCTTGTGGAGGGTATCACAAGGGTCTAGGCCTTCAAATGCACTTGTCTCCACTCTTCTAAAGATCTCCAGAGCATTTTATCCTTTTTCTGTCCTTTAAACTCTTTACATTTTTATATTTATAGCTATGTTTAATTATGAATAATCTAGTAAATACCTTGAAATCCCTTGCCTTTATTTATTGTTAATCAAAGCTATCATCAAAATAAGTTACAATAGTTACGATGATTTGGAGAACCTTAGGCACCAAAACAGTTTAAATAAATTGACACAGCACTCAGAAATATGCTAGAGTGATGAATTATTTCTAATCCATTAATATTGCAAACTCCTTTTACCATTTCAAGGCTATTTTTATGTGGATCCAGGGCTTATATTTTAATGTTATTTATTTGAAATAGCAAATAAAGGCAAACACTCATCTAGTGAATCTTTATGCTTTTTTAGGAGTTCCATTTCTCCACTCTGTCTGCCTGGGCTCTTTAAAGTGCAATATTTTATTATACAGTATTTATATTCTATCATCCAGCTACTTGGCACACACAAACCATCACACTTACTGAGTGTAAGTAAACTTACCACACAACTGAGAGGTGACATTCTGTAACCATAGAGGTACTGGGTACGTATTTTGGAGGGATTGTTATGCAATTCTTGATTTCATGATTCAACACTATTTAAAGCCTGGGTATTTAAACATAGTTGGCTGTAATTTTTCAAATATTTATTAAAAAAATATTAATATGATAGAGTTGCACAGAATTTCAGACCTTCACAGATGGAAAAGCTTGGCTTATTTTGTCTGGTAGAAGTGTGGTTAACTGCCACGTGTATAGAGAGTGGATATGGTGGGAAGAGAAGGAAAGACAAAAACCAGGAAAAAGGGAATAGGGAGAGTGATGAAGTTCTTAGCTCCTCTAAAATGGAGACAGAAAATTCCATTTCTGGAATTCAGAAATCTTAAAGATGATGGAAAATATGGAAAGCCATGATGCGCCATAAGAGCAGTACCTCTATTGAGTTCAAGACTTTTACCGTCAGGTTGGAGTTACAGTCCTTGGATCATCTTTGGGCAGTGTACTGCAGCTCTCCCTGTGGGCTGAAGGCTCCTGGTTTATATCTTTTTGTTCCCATGCTCACCAGTTGCTTGCTTTCACTGGCATGGTATTGATGAGGGCAGGGCATTGTCCTCCCTCATGTGTGTGTTTAGTGTCTGTGAAATTTGGTAGTTCTATTATGCAGAGAGAGTTGAGGCAGTGAGAGTTGTTTTGTATTTGATGCTCAAAAATGTGAATAAAATAATACATGTTTGCTCTAATTCTTAGCACTGTATGTCCTTTTACTAACACTTTCTTTATTCAATAGGTTCAGTGATTAATATAGCAGGAGTAAAAGACTTCTGGAATAATAACTGATGCTCCCAATTGACTTTATTCTACACAGACTCTATATTTTAATTCGATTTCATTTTTAGTTTGGAAATTAGGGAGCAAGATATATTTAAAAATACTGCATACCTGCTAGATTTCCTTTTCCGCAGTAAATAGCGGCCATCTGAGAACAAATTTGAAAGACAGATAAAAGTCTGAAACTCTTACACAGATTCTGGAAATCAGCAGCTGTACAGGAAAGAAACAAATTAGTGCTCTAACAGAGGGAGAGACAGGATTCAGCCATTATACACTTCTCTTTGGCAGCTGCATGTTAACTGCAGAAAGTGCTATTTCCTGCCAGTGTAATCATCACAGGAGACTCGGGAAGGAACTGGGAGTAATGCAGTCAGAAAAGAGGATTTAGGATACAAAGGATATGTCCTTTGACATATTCATGTGTATCCTAAATCCATAGGAAGCCAGGCCTCGTTAATTTCTTTGATCATAACAAAATGTTCTCTTTCATAACAACTACTTTTTGCACTATAATTGTAATTCTCACCCATTCTATGTGTATACATTTACTATACACACAAACGAGTAGTAAAAATAGCAATTTACAGAAACATTAAGAATTACATATTTTACCTTTTTTTTCCCTTCCTTGCTCTTCACAGAACTCAACTGCACACGTACACCCCCACACCCCATCTCATTCACTAATGAGATGTTGAACCTATTCAGTGAGAGATTTATCAAAGAAAGATTGCATCAGGAAAACCAGCAGGTGAACAGCATATCAAAGAGAAGACTGAACAGTAAACATTTTTCAAAGTACAAGGGATAAACCAGACGTATATTTCCTTTTTGAGAGGGGATATCAGATTTTTTAGATTAGTAACAGTAATGAGAAAAAGGGTATGGATGAATTTTGGGAAGGAAGGGAGGGTGGCAGGGAGGAAGAGTAAAGGGAGGAAGGAAGAAAGGAAGAAATAGAGAGAGAGAGAGAAAGAGAGAGAGAGAGAGAGAGAGAGAGAGAGAGAGAGAGAGAGAGAGAGAGAGAGAGAGAGAGAGAGAGAGAGAGAGAGAGAGAGAGAGAGAGAGAGAGAGAGAGAGAGAGAGAGAGAGAGAGAGAGAGAGAGAGAGAGAGAGAGAGAGAGAGAGAGAGAGAGAGAGAGAGAGAGAGAGAGAGAGAGAGAGAGAGAGAGAGAGAGAGAGAGAGAGAGAGAGAGAGAGAGAGAGAGAGAGAGAGAGAGAGAGAGAGAGAGAGAGAGAGAGAGAGAGAGAGAGAGAGAGAGAGAGAGAGAGAGAGAGAGAGAGAGAGAGAGAGAGAGAGAGAGAGAGAGAGAGAGAGAGAGAGAGAGAGAGAGAGAGAGAGAGAGAGAGAGAGAGAGAGAGAGAGAGAGAGAGAGAGAGAGAGAGAGAGAGAGAGAGAGAGAGAGAGAGAGAAAGAGAGAAAGAGAGAAAGAAAGAAAGAAAGAAAGAAAACTGAGAAAAAATTAAAGAAAGTGATTGATGACCACTGACAAAGAAGAGTTTTGGTTCTGCTCTCAGTATTTTCTCTAGAAACCCTTAAAAAGTAGGAAGGAAATAATGTATTTTCTTGTTTAGCTTTTCAACTACTGCTCTCAGGTTCTGGACTGTAGAAGATGGAAAGGGACAGCAGTCTATGAGCCAGTGCTATGAGCCAGGCAGGGAAGATGCACATGGAGGGGAGAAGTGCATTTTGATAATGAACTTTTAGTTTAGCAGCAAATCATTACTGTTGGAAATTCAGAATAGTATCCGAAGTAATTAAAAAGGTACTGTGGGCAACAGATGATTTCAGTATTTCATGGCACCAACAGCTCTTACCAACAGAAAGAAGCAAACAGTATTTTTAAACTGAAGTCACAGGATAAGTGTTAAGTCTTTAAAGGATCTGTAGTGCAGTCTGAGCTATAAAATGCTGCCGTAACAGTCGGTTGTAAATCTCCTTGACAGTTATGTCTGCAGTTCTAAAACTGAACTACTGAAACAGTGATACAATAATAATAAAAGCAATGCAACGTAAGTCCTGGATGTACTAGATTTATGAATACGATATTGTTTCTTGAAAAGGGCATAGACACCCCAATTAGCTAGAAAAAAAAGATTAATAGAATTTTGCCAGTATCCACTAATGTGACTAACACCCAGGCAATTAATTATGCATTCCTGAAACTAAACTGATTCTTCAGTAATGTCATGTTAAAAAAATTTACACTTAAAATTTACACCTTTTTTTCTGTATTTTGATGTAGTAAAGGAGATCACTGTTAATATTTCACAAGACTAAGGAGGAAATGGAGAGAGAAAAAATAGGAAGAGCTGTCTACGAACAGTCTGATCAATACCAAACATCAATAGGGCTTGTGCTTTTGTACCACCGGCTTAGCAGAATACAAGGATATTGTTACAGTCATTTTCTGGCTTGATTTCTTCTGTGGAATATTGTTCAGAAGATTTTTAAGGAAGTTTTCCACAGAACTTCAGTGTACCAGTAATTAGAATCTTTACATCACTAAAGAGATACTTAGAAACCTTGAACCGTACGAATATTGGATTGAGTCCTATTTACATAGACCTTAATGCTGCATTATGTATTTGAGCACATGAACAATCCTATCAATTTAAATTAGATTTAAATCAGATTTAAGTTTAAATTAGGTGCTTGATAGACAAAGCCATAAATATTTTGAACACCTGCCTCTTTTTCTTCATTAATCTAGTGAAACAGACCAAAGCAATGGCAAATCTGAGTCAGAAATTGTTGATCTCGTTCTCTTTCTGTAGTGACTTTAGCATCAGACTGCAACTGGGGAAAGCACAGTCCTTTGGGCTGCCTTTGAAGGCATCATGAAACTGGGTAATGCTGATTGTGGCAAGAGGTTGTGTTTCCACTGGACGGCCACATGAAGAGCAAACATCTATGGTCCTATTTCATACCATTTTAATTGTATTTGACAGATCTGAATATACAATTATATAAAAATTCTTCAATAATTTAGCATAATAATAACTCAGCTTCCACTGTGCTTTGTACAGACATGAGGTGCGTTAGAGTAATCCCACAGCTTTATCAGTGCATCTCATTATCAGTTTCTGACAGCTGCTTCCTCGTACTTCATCTTGATAGAAGAGGCAGACAACTAGTTCAGAATTCCAATTGTGCTTTGTCTAAGGGTGATTGTATAGTTTGCATCAAACATTCAGTCAAGAAATCTCAGTTCTGATTGATTGCAACAGTGACATGGACCTTAACCACAAAGGATTTTAGACTAATCCTGTTCTATTCAAATTAGAAGAATCTTAGCCATGTGCTTCAATGGGACAACTCAGATGAAAGACTGCCCAGGATTTGTCTGAAGGGAGGAGTATAAATCCTTTACTTTTATAGCCGGTCTCACTCTTCACGGAACATGGATCACACTTTCCCACTGCCTATCAATACGAGAAAATCAGTTAATGGAAAAAAACTATTCATGTTATTTAGTTTCCCAGCATAGCCCTCCTCAACACAGTCAGCATTAGGAGAACTGAATGGCTCAGAGAGACTGGAAATTCAGTATATTAGGTGTAGTTCAGGGACATGTGGGAGAATTTCAAAGATTTCAAAGATATACAAGAGCAGTAACACCACAAAAAAATTAACAGTGGAGAAACAGGGATGGATACTGTCCTGACTGAACAAAAGTATGGTTGTGTAAAATAAGTGTGAATAAAATATCATGCCAAGTTTTCTTTGAAGTAGAGAGCAAATAGCCACTTCTAAGGAATTTTTCCCTAACCTTCAGTAAAACTCCTATGCAGGAGCCTACTGCCACTCACCTACTGTCAGCAAGAGGCACATTTGGAAACATCCATCAAAAGCTGCAGGGGAAGAACTTGTCTCGTGTACAGTGAATGGAAACCTTCCTTTTACCCAGAGTGACCGCAGTTGCCCCATGAAATAAAGTGCATGAGGAACAGCAGTACCATTTTGGCAGTGACTGCCATTACCCATATAGCTCCAAAACAAAGCAAACTGAAATATCACCTAATGCTTGGAGGATATACATATCTGTCTACATATGGATGTACGAGAGCGTTGTTTGTTTTAGGTTTTGTTCTTGTGAACAACATCCAGCTCATTTCAAAAGCACTAAAGCTCTGAGGAGAACACTACCCCCACTATCTTATCAAGGTTGCAGGAAATGACAGCTGATGAACAGACAGCCAATGTTTTACAAGTGGTGATAAGCCATCAACCCAAATGTTTTATTAGTAACTTTTCTCAAACGATTATGTTTTCTTAGAGGAAAAAATCCTGCACCACACTGTACTGTAGAAAAGAAAAAGGATAAAAGTTAATTTCAAAACAAACTGTCAAGGGTTATGGTGCTAAAAGCATCATTTTCACAATAAAATTAAGCTTTTCCTCATATGAATCATGTTGCCACAGAAACCGGCAAGCATACAGTCTGAACCATTTTCTGTAGGATAGAATTCATGTGACCTTGAGTTTAACCAGCAGTGATGGTATTAATTTAAAAGCTGAAAAATAATGAAAAAAAAGTATTCTGCCATTTGCTGGGAGTTAATAATTTCACAGCTGTGGAAAAGGGCCATTCGTTTTCAATAGTGTAATTTTGTAATTTGAACTCCACTGCTGTGAACACTAGTGGACATAGTGGCATCTTATTAACTTCAGTGGAGTTGCTCATAATTGCAAGCACAGCTGACACATCCAGCAGTAAGGTTATGGAAGACAAAGCTTCTAGCTTAGGACACTTCAAAAAAGATTTTATCTTCTTTTATTTTTTTCCAAAAAAAAACCCCCATCCAAATATAGCACCGACACTTCAGAAATTATTGTTAATATGCTTTGGAGAGGAAGACAGGGAGATCACTTGAGGGAGTTCTCCCTCAGTAGCTCCACATTCTCTCCCACGCCCTGTAATTTCCACCCTGGGGAAGCTGAGAGATTGGTTCTACCTATGAAATTTCCATAAGTACCAAACTAAGTGCTATTAAACCCATGGAAGAGAAATTTGATGTTAAATTGGACTCTCATGCTCTGCAAATGGCAAAAATTAGGGGATAAAATGGAAATGCTTGAAGGTACATATTCTGCTATAAATGCTCAATATGATACTAAAAAAAAAAAAAAAAATCTAAGGGCTAATGTCTTTCTGCTCTGTTAAAAATAATGATATTTTATGCCATAAATTAGAGGCTCTAGAGAAGCAGCGTCAGAGCAGGTGTTTTAGCATAAGTGTTTCGAAGGAAATGGTGACATTGAAGTAGTTTCTGAGTATTCCACTTCCACAGCATGGCAAAGAGTGCATCTGACCCAGTGAGCCTGCAGACAGTCATTCAGAAATGCGAGCTGCCTCACAGGAATCTGAGCTGCCTGCAAGAGTTTCTCTCTTCCAGCTAAGCATATTCCAATTTCACTGCTATTTCCTGAGTAGACTTAAACTTCTAAGAATCTTACAATTGACTCAATGAGAACAAAACTTCTATTTTAGAATGAGTTAAAAACACATCATCTGCATATTTTTGTTGAAAGTAAAACCATTTCTAAGTTTTGTCAAATATGTTCCTTTAGGGGAAAAGATAAATTTGTTTTCATATGTATTTTGTGATATAAAAGCACTTCTTTTCGCACAAACAAAATGTAAATAGGATAGTTTTTTAATATAATGTATATGGACAAATATAATTTTTAATCTTATAAAAAGCAGGAGTAGCCTAGAAACATCTTTACAGCACCCAAGTGGGGTAGGACAGCAAGAGTTTTAATGTTTACTGAATCAATGCAAGTCCTTAGTGATGAAATGGCTCTTCCTACAGTCCTAGTCCAATTTTATTTCAAGAGAAATGTTCCTTTCAATAATGGTCAGTCAAAAAGCTGCACACCTTTCCTAAGAGCAAGTAAACCTCATATGTCCTTACTCTGATATGAAGGGTAGATCATAGTAGTGAACACACTATTTAGAAACCAGACATTTCCATTCTAAGCCCTCTCCTGAGATCTGTGTCAATCAGATTTTGCTGTTGTTCCAGCACAACTTCAAAACGTGCTTCATGTCATCCTGGAAGTCGATAATACAGAGCTTTCAGGAAACAGTCCCTCTTTGAAGGAACCAGAACCATTTCACTGATAACTGATGCTTGCAACTTGTCAAAAACAGGCAACAGAAACCTATCTTGCACTAACAAGAGATCAGGGAGGATGTCTTTTATAGCTCCAATATCTGTGATTTAGCATTTCTCTCCCCTCCGTGATCCTGTATTTGGTAAAACCTTACAGGATACTTGCAGCTTATTAAAACTATATATGATTTGGATTTTAAAAATTTAAAAACTTTCCATACTGTGCATTAGTTATAGGATCAGTGGTTTGTAATTGGTTTTTCCCATGAGGTGCCTTCTCTGTGCACTATGCAGTGCAGAATGTAGATACTCTCCAGGAGGTCCCTGAGGTAAGAAAATATCATATAAAATGGAACACTCTCCTCTGACACTTCAGTAACGGCTAATGGCAGGAGCTGAAACTGGGTAAGAGGAAACAAAGCAAAACAAAGGAACAAAAAAAGAAACAACCAGGGGTTCTAACTCAACACATTCTAGGATAACAAATCCAACACATTTTGAGACTACATTGAATCAGATTTCAGACAATACTTCAAACACATTTAACATCCTGGTTCCTGCAGTGTTCGTTTTCTTTCCCAATCTTTATCAATTATCATTCTTGTTATGCTGAAGACAGAAGAACTCTAGAGTTTTACAATTTTTTATTCTTGTTTATTTATTGTGGATGTCCAGTGAGATGTATTACTGCTTTTAAGCCCTGGTTTCCACAGAAAGCTGTAGCAAGACGGTATTTATTCTAATTAGTGTTGTTGTAAAGTAGCCAGATAAAGAGCTGGACACACAGAAATAAAGAGCAGAGGTGATCTTAAAAAACAACCTTCTCATAGAAATCTGTGCTGTTTAAAAATATTTTAAAACCAGAGCAGAGGCGAGACTACACCTGAGTGAACATGGAACTCAAAAAGGAAATATGGAAACATGGATTGAAGGTCAGGAAAATGCTACCTCTATACCAGCATGTCAGTAAGGCTTTTGGTGGGCTGTGGCATTCAGCTCTAATGCCTGTGTTTAAAAAGATATTGAAAGTCCCAGACCTTAGCAAAAAGTCCTACAATAACTATTTTGAATTGTAAAAGTCTACATTTTGAGAAAGAACAAAACAAATTCTAGTTCTGAACATATTTAGCTAAAGAAATGATGCTACTGAACCACTTACTCATGGCTGTATAAGAGTCATCATCAGTTCAGATTTTTAAATCCTGATAAGATTTTTTAGCATTAGCAGAAGTTCAGAAATTGAAAGATATTATTTGGCTACAAGCACCATTTACTGAAACTTAAGCTGCCTATTATTTCTGTAGAAGCTACACCAGACATGTTTAATGGTCTGTTCTGACAATAGCAATCAGTCTATAGGTCTACCCAGAATTAAATGCTAAAAGTGTTGTTACAGCTTTTCAAAGTGTTATCATTGAATTTCACCAATATTCTTCAGTTCTTAAAAAAAGCCTAAACAGCTTTCTCATTCTGCAAAAGCAGTGAAGTTGGGTTGCTAGCTCTTGAGAGCTTATGTTCAAGAGCTTCTGAAGTTCTCTCCAAATCCAACCACTCCTTTCAATGTCTTCATCTCTTGAAAATATTTCTAAAATAGGAGGTCACAAGCACCCTTCCATACCCCCATACTTCTTTTCTGTTGAATTATTTGTAGGAGGACATCTAGAACCAAGTAGCAATTCCTAAGTCATGTAAGCGGTATTTTTGGCAATACTGTGTTTTCTTCTTTCTACATTACAGAAATTCTTTTTCCAATTACCAAACAAGAACTAGTTCTTGTTTGACAGATAAAGAGACTGCCTGCTGAACCTAAGCCTACCTTATTTTGTTTAGTTTTTTTAGTGGGGTTTTGGGGGACTTTTACTGATTGTTCTGGTGATGATTTTTGGTGGGTTGGTTGCAGGATGGAGGGAGTTGGAAAAAGAAAAGGGTTTTCCTGGAGTCCAGTATGAACATGTGTATATTTGTTTCACCTTGCTGAGTTTAGGTAGCATTTGGGTGAATAATTTTCCAAACAATCAGAGTGTTAAATCTAGAGACATGAATTTTCCGTGTTACTAGGGACACTCAAAGGACTGTTGTCAATGCAACTGATGTAGTAAATTCACAATTACCTTAAAACATCCATCAGACTGAAAACATAGAAGAATGTTACCCCTACTGTTACACTCAACAGGCTCAAGAACTTTTAAAAAATTATATTTTAAGTTTTTGTGCAGAAATCCCATTTATTGAAATGATTTGAACTCGACGTGAGGCCAGCAATATTGTAAATGACTATAATATCCATGAAATTATGACAGCTAAGAGCACTTCGGATTCAGTTACGGATCCCTGTAAAGTATCAAGGGTGAGCTGATATTTAAGAGTAGGTTAACAGGGTGAGACTGAAAGGTGTTCCTCAAGCTTTTTTGCCAGTTTTCCTCAAACTGTTTTGCCAGTTTGAATTTGGTTGTTCGAAATTAGTCTTAGAGAGTACCAAACAAAAAAACCTTACAGAAACTACCTGTAAATTCAGTTATATTTTCCTTTCCCTTTTTCCCTGTTAAGTATATTGCAAATTTTGAAGAGAGAAAACCTGGGTCAGAAGATATTATTTCCTGACTTGTGGAATTACACCATAGAAAGGGTATTTGCACCCCCTATTCAGGTCTTGGGAAGATGTTCAATGACTTTTCCCCATAAGCTCCATGCAAATTTAACCTATATCCCTATTTCTTTATCTCTGAAATAGCTTCTTTAAATATAGACAGACATCCTGGACAGTTCTACGGGGGGAAATAGTTAGAACGTTAACGTCTTGATCTCTACTTAGAAATTATTTTTATACAAGATCCATTCACCCTGTTCCCTCCATGGTGCAGTGTGTGTATGTAGGTTCTCAGAGACAATCTCTCAGAACTTACCACTTAGTCCATTTTCTTTTCAGAATAGTGCACTTGTCCTGTCGTAAACAAAATACAAAACAAAATTAAAGCAATAATTTTTTTGGCAAGCAGAGAAAAAGAAGCAGAAAGATATATTTGAGTTATTTGGCCTTTCACAACAAGCAGACTGCCTAAAAAATGTGGCTCATATTTATGGGATAAAATGTTTTGACACTCAAAAGGACAATCAATGACTGTAGAATTTCTTTAAATACTGAACAGCTTTAATGGAAGTTGAGAAAAGACTAACCTTGAAATGATTTGTTGCCTTTTCAATGCTTGCAAGGGTAGCCAATCTGTCTATCAAGATCAATAGGAATAATAGCCTAGGCAATATCTCAAGGCAAAGGACAGCAGAAAAGGGAAAGGAAGTGATAGTTATGCCCTTTTTTTGAAAAACAGTTTTCAAAAGTTTAGATCTGATCACTGAATCTTCTACTTCAAGTCATCAACATTTACTAAAGAACAAAGACAAAGCACAGGATCTGACTCAAATCTTGCAAATGAGGAAAGAACGAAATCTTCTTTCCTTCAGAGCAGCAGACTATTTGGACCAATAAAAAGACATTAAAACAGAAAAACAATGGTGCCAAACCAATTCTGACTATGAAAAATTGTCTAAACCACCAGAACTCTTAGCTTTAGACAAATACATTAAATTATAGGTAGTCTATTCAGGCTGAAGTTTTCAGAGGTAACACAATTTCAGTGGAATGTGGGACTTTATCTTTCTCATTTCTTTAAAGATACTTTCCTTTGGCTTTGGGTCAAGATTATTCCTGCAAGATCACAAAGTCATATTTCTAGCAGAATAACCTGTGAATGCATTCGATCACTTGGCAAATACACTTCTCTTCATCTATACCAATGATATGGAGTAATGACAACATATTTGAATAAATGTTGTCAGAGAATATTTGGAGATTATTTTCTCAGTGTATGTTATCAGTACAAATGTAACGTATGTCATGTGCATCCTGTCTTCCAAGGATGCTCACCTCAATGTTATCAAGATAGCATTTAGCAGCCAAGTCATTATAACTATCTGTGTCTAAGCTCCTAACTCATGTAGAGGTTACAGAAAATATTTTTTTTAAGACTCAAACTGAGGATTCATATGACATGTTTTATAAAAACATCACAGGTAAAACATTTTTTACAAAGACAAGTATGATGGTCAAGCTAGCAAGGAGTAAATTGTTCTAAAGCCGCAACTGAACTGCACATGCCCCTTGCCTAAAGTTAGAATCAAGCCTAAAGTCACCTAAAGCTACTCAGGGAATACGTCTGGAGGCTTCTAGAAATCCTACTATGTTCTTCTCTTCAGTCTTAAGTGTATAAGTACATTCCAAAATTTGATTATAAGAGGCTGCCTGAAGCTGAGTATCCTCAAGTGAACCTACGCTGGTAACTTCCTCAAACAACAGGACTAATTATCATTAGTTATACATTAGTATGGAGTAAATAATTACCTAGTTATATGCTATTATCCAGAAAACAAACCCAGAATAATTCTGCTTTTCACTTGCAAATACAAACCTATAAGAATCCTAAGAACTTTACAGACACTGTTTTTTGTAATCCTTATATCACCTTGAGGCTGTATTTTCAAAGCAAAAACCTGACACTCCCTGTACGTGTCACTTTTACAGTTTTAGACAGTCAGCCCCCAAACCCTCTGCAGGCACAGTTTCACACCTTTGCCATTATGCTATTTGCATACATCATAGCTTAGGTAACTTTATTAAAAGGATCTTGGTTTGCTACTTTGAGGCAGGCAAATTACACTTTAATTTTGGAAATGAAAGGAAACTGAAGCACAGAGGAATTTTCAGAGTTCTGTGAAAAAAACGCAGAGAGAGAACCAGAAAGGCTAACAGTGAAAAACGTAACGGGTCAGAAGTCAATGCATCATGACCGTGATTATTCACTACAGCAAAACTTAAGAAAGGCCTGTACAATTCCTCCTCATACAAAGCATCCACACAACTCTCAGACAGCTGATCCAAACAGACCTTTTCTGCTACACCTGTCAGAGAATCAAGCTCACAGCAGGAGTTTAGGTCATATTCTTGCCAGCAAGATTTCCTTGCTTACCCTGCCCAAAACCTCATCAGTCTGCTCTTGGTCACCTTAATGATACTGGGTGGCTTTGAGGTGCTTCTTTTTATTAAAACAATTTTCTGCTAATGGAGAGCCTGAAGGAATTAAGGCCAACTGAATGGAAAGGGATCTGGAATTGCAGGTCGTAAGAGACAGAAAAGTGTTATTTTAAACTGAATGTAAGAGGCATGTGAGGCTCAGAAGAGATACAGCTATAAGGCGGCAAGACAAACACCTAATAACACTTACGACTGGAATCTGCGAAAACACAAAAAGACAAGCCAGGGTTTTGCATTCCTCAGCATTCACAGCATTTCTTACTGAACTTTATTCTTTACAAGGCATATGTATGTATAGCCGTTTTGAATGAGATTGCTCAGAATCAGATTTTGAAATCTTAGAACTCAAAAGATAGGACTGGCAGATACCTTAGTGCTCTGCCTGATCCCTCCATCTGGCCCATGACAACATCAGATGATTTACGAAAACAGAAAGTCACCAGCGCTATTTACCACCATTGAATATTCTGGGGATATAAGAGCATTTGGGTCACTTCAGGTCACCAGATTGTTGGATAGCTTCAAGTTTCAACTTCCCACTCAGGGAATTCAATGGAAGATATTGACTTTGAAGCGATCACAGAATTCTGCAAAAATATCTATTGTCAAAAAAAATTTTGAAAGAAACACTAAAATTGTCTTCAATGCCATCTGCTCCCTCATTCCCCAAACTCAAACCATGACCAACTGTACTTACCCATTTTTGACAAATCTAAAAAAAAACCCTCCAGTAATGGAAATTCCGTAATCTTTGTTGGAAATTCATTCTAGTACTTAATTTTACTTATTATTAGAAGGTTTTCATATTGTATTCTAACTTAGCCTATCGAAATCCAAGGTCTCTATTCTCTGTGTATTAACTACAGTGAACAAAGAGAACAGTTACTTCCAATTACTTAACTGGGTAATTGAGTACATACCTTTATCCTTACAAACTTTTTTTTCTCTAATAATTATTTTCATTCTAAATTTGGTTTTCAAAATGTTAATTAGTTTTAAGTTTCAATTTCAAAATGGCTATTAATTTTAGAAATAAATTTTTCTCTTTCAACTAAAAAATTATAGCCCTCCACCATCAAATTGCACTCTAAAAGAAAAATATCTATTAAATTTTTTTAAGTTATTATCAAAGACTTATTGAGAATCCGTAAAGAAAAGTTCAGAAAATTCTGAAAAAGAAGAGAGTGTTCATCTGAAAAACCTCTTCTTCACAATTCACTTGATTGTGATTGGTACAACAATAGAAACAGTATGCAAAGAACAGTGATGGTTCTGTGGTATTAAGAACCCTTTACAGTAACCGTAAACAGTTCAACCTGTTTATTTTATCAGAAAAGACAGAATAGTGCCCTGAACAGGATATATAAACCCATTTGCAGGACGAAAACCTACAGAGTAAGGCCTCTGTAGTGCAGAAGAAGTAAGAGTGGTGAATGAAACAAAGCTAAAATATGCACAGAGAGATAATTAGACTCTGCAACAGTTCATCACTAGCAATGGTGGGGTCCCATCTGTCAAAATCTAAAAGTCTGTTGGTTTTCTACGATTTTGGAAACAAAACTGATGTAATCAATTCAGGCAACTCAAAGAGGTAAAATGGGTAAAATTACTTGATGTTCAGAGAGAGTCTTCTAGCCTAGAAATTCACTCTAGACAAGCTGCAAAAAAGTTAAACCATTACTGAAAAAAAAAAAAGGGAAAAAAATGGTTTACAAACATATTCCTAATTCAAGCCTCCGACAATGTCTGGTTTATCCTGAGGGAGAGCAAGGGATGAGCCGAGCTGTAACTTAACGTATTTGTCAACTGCTATCCGTGCTTTAAAAAATGTGCAAATAGTAAGAGTCATAAAAAAAAAAAACCAAAACATGCTTTGTCCATGATCAAAGACTTGTAATGCTGCTCTCTGAAGAAGGAACTCTAATGTAAGGTTTTCATCTCTTGTTTGCTGTTCATAGAGCAACTGAGAAGTAAAACATGCAAACATCATAACCTTAGTCTGCAACATAAAGCCTTCTGGCAAAAGATCAAAGAAGATGGAACATAAAAGCTCTAGATAAGGCTTAAAACTATAAAGCTTGAACCAAAGGCGTGAGAATTCACAAGTCTGTTTGCAGAAGAAATATCTCTAATAACAAGCATTGCCTCCATGGAAACAAGACCTTGAGTCTGGGCGGGATCCAAGGAGTGACAAAGGACAGCAGACAGTGAAGGCACTGCAATTGTCTTTAGAATCTGAAATATCACAATCCTCATAAATACTAACTCTTTCAAGAAAAAAAAAAAAAGGCATTGCAATGTGCTTCCCATTCTAATCACTTAACAGCCTTGCAGGGAAAGCAGGCAATTGGTTAATAACAAAGGAAAGAAAACGTTATTAGAGAACCAGACACAGGCCAATATGTCACAAAGAAAGGCGGCAGAATAGGTTTCCCACACACACGAAATTCTCAAAACTGATCACCTCATAAACAAAACCTGAGCTGACAGAGCTCTGTCCCTGTACAGACATCTGCCTCTAACAGCTGTCCTCTAATAACTCACCCAAGAATCCTCTTCCTGCTCAGCAAGAGCAGTGAAGCTGCTCTGGAGGATTCACAGGATGATGGGTGGGCAAAAGACTCTGGTGCCTGAGCTCTAGCTGTTATACATAATATTTGCTAATATGCATGATCACACCTTAAAATATTTTTCTTTTCTTGAAGAAGATGTTCTAACTGATTCCCAATCTAAAACAGGTAATAAATTCTTTCTGTTTCTTTATTCTTGTTCATCCTTTTCCTGGTGTAATTTTTTTTTAAACAACTGAGATGATAATTTTATTTATTATCGTGATAAAACCAGTACCTGTTTAATGTTAATGAATCAGGAAGTTCTACAACCACTATGCTAATAGGAAGAAGGAACAAGAAAAAAATCTTGACTAAAATCTTTTCTCACATTTTTAGTACACGTACTCCAATCATTAATTTATACTACCCTGATCCTGCAATTTTCTCTTACCCATAAGGCAGTGTGTGAATTAATCACCCCTAAAACAAATACCTTTTACTTCAAATTATGGAAATAAATCTTTAAAATTTCATGCCAATGTGAATTTAAACTAGAGAGTATTTATAGATGAAGCCTTAATGATTTTCTTTATTCACTCATTTAGTTTGTTTTTAAGCAAAAATTCCCAGCTCGCTGCCTTCCCTTTTCCCCAGGTACTCCCACTGCAAGTGTACAGCCCTGTGCTTGTGACACTGCTGCTGCCTCCAGGAGGAAAATGCAATACCCCAGACATTATGTTATGATTTTTCTGCATTATTAATCAAGAGAACTAGCAGTGAAAGAGCAATTAACTTTTTTTAGCACAAAGAAAAAGAAAACTAAATTAGGAAGTCAAAGAACAAGAGATAAGCAGATTACAACTCTCATGGAAGAAATACAGCCCAATTTTCTATGACCAAACTGCAGATGGATGAGTTTAATGTTGAAGAGGTTTAGGCAGATGGACTCAAGTAAGTCTTGTCCTGTGACTGATACTAGATATAAACGCTTCTTTCACCCTCTCTCAGCCCCTTCACAGCACTGCCATTCCCCTTTGAGCCCCTGTGCTTGCCTGACTGAAGGAGAAAGTGGAGAAGGGCAGCAATAATTCCCTGGGATCCAGCAATAATTTTGAACCACGAGATTTAAGGTGGAACCCACTTCTCCATTGCAATGAAGCTTCTCCACAAGGAAGGCTTTGTGAGAGATGAACAAAATTTCATGGAAAGCTATTATGAAGCTATTATTTCACTTTGCAAATCAGACTTGGTCACCAAGTCTAGTGTCCTGTCATGAAAGCAGTGTTGCAGCTCAGAGTCCACAGGTCCTTTGCTCTGCTTCTTATGAACAAAAGCCAGAATTACTACTTTCAGGCCAATGCCCACAAACCTCAACAGCCCCATCTATCATGTATCAGACACCTATTTACTCCTTAGTAAACATCTTACAAAAATCACAGATCCAAACGTAACAGTAACAACTCCCTTTATGCTAATACAGACTCAAAAAGTTTTTCCATGGATTCAGCAAAAAAACAAGTATAATATTAGCAGTTTATTCAGATTTTGGATATTTTATTTTTTAAGCATGTTCTGAATCTGCAAAATGTGTTTGACTTGCATATGGAAAGAAAAAGTGCTACAACAATGCATTTTCTATTGCAAATGTCTCATACTGAATGAATCAGCAAAACTCCTTTTCTGGCAGACTGTAGACTTAGATGAGATCTATTTGGTAACAGGTGCCAACAAAGCTTCCACTATAAACTCTAATCAATTTAATTGACTAAGTCCTTATAGGCTAGGCAGGTTATTTGAATGTGGTGGAAAGGTAACAAAGTGCTTTAATTGCTCTAACCACAGACAAGGTACAGAGTCTGAAATGGTGGTTCTTGAGAGCAACATGCTCACCAGTCAGGGTCATAGGGAAAGGGGAAAAGGTCTGTAGATGTAGTTTGTGTCATGTGCAGCACAATCACCTTCTGCTGGAGCTGCTGGGTTCAAGAGCCCTCAAAGGCACAACAGCACCTGCACCTGTTAGAGCAAGCTGAGCACTTCAATGAAAGAATTGTCTGGCAACATGCAGCTGAAAGGGAAGAATCTAGAGCAGCATTTGGGGGTAGAGCCTTTAATGAAAAATACTGGTCATGGGTTTGCTTTCCAACACTCAGGAAAAATGAACGTCTGGCTGAGACAGTCAGTTTAGCTGTATTATCTTGGCACCAGCCCGTTTTCAGTTTGCCAGCAATAAGTGAAGAGTCCATTTCACATGTACTGCCAGCAATCAAAAAAATCAACTGAGTAGATACATCCTCTATTAGGTATGGTGCTGCCACTGCATTAGCTCTCAGCAATCTGTTAACTCTGTTAATAGGAGCTGGGATCATTTTGGAATAATGCTGTTTTGGCTCCTCACTAAACTTTAAAAAAAGGATTTAAAATCTGACATCAATCATTCAACAAAATCAAGCTGATAGGTGACCTGAACAAGATAGATTTTTCAATTATTTAACTAGCTTTCTCAGATCACATCTTTAATTTTATACACAGTTTAGAAGAATAAAACCCTGCTCAAAGTTCCGCTTAGGTTATGCTGGGCGAAAAGCTGAGGAAAACATTGGTGACATTTCTAGGCAGATTTCACTGGCCTTTATCAAACATATTGTTTATAAATTGTTGACTAATTTAAAACCAGAAAGTATACCACTGCTCCCTAGAAACTGAGTGTGCCTTTTCCTGTGTAACATTCCTAATCCCCCTGACAATACAAAACAAGACACTGGCATGAGAAATAACGTGAAAGCAGATAAGCAGGATGGCTCTGAATTCCTTTTAGTACCCTATGTCCCCCTTTTAAGTTTTGAGAGAGATGGATATACTGATCCCTCTGTGTCTATGCAGATTCTTATCATTGTTTCTATTAATATTAAACACACAGACACAATTCAGCTGACGCATATTCCCAGATTCATAAACAGAACTGAGAGTGTTTTGATCAAATTACTGTTCTTGAAGCTTCCCTCTCAAGGCCACAAACATAGTTGTCCAGATTTACAATTCTCTTTTCAATATGAAAGGGTGTCATGGCAAGCTAGGTGGTATTATTTTACAGAAATTCAAAGTGTAGTTTATAAACTAAAATTACATCTATAGAGTTATTTAAATTGGACTTTTTGTTCCACAGAAAAATTATGCTGAAGAACAAATCTCCTGAGGACCACACACTTCCCAAAGTACCAGCATCCTCCATCTGCTAAACTGCACAGACTTTGGCTTAGTTTTCATTGAATTTCTTCACAATGCCTGTCATTCAGACACTTGAAGTTACACAAAAGAGAGCCTCTAGAGCTCAGGTAAGTCTTCAGTCAATTCCCATTGTGATGGAATGGATTGCTCCCCTACTCATTCTTCATATTATTTCAGTTTTGGGGGTTTTGTTACTGCTGTTCTCAACTTTTTTTTTTTTTTTTTTTTTTTTTTTAGGGNNTTTTTTTCTTTTTTTTTCACCTTTTTTTTTTTTTTTTTTTTTAGTTTAGGAGAAAAAGCCTGTGATTAGTAGGTATGGATGTAATTTTTTTTTTTATTATTCTATTTTAAGGAAAACTTTCAGATATTCAAGTTTGGAGCTGTTGCCCCAATATAATTCTTAGGGTTTTACTTGCTTCCAAATTCAGTTCTGTATAAACAGAGAAGAGTCAATTTCTTTCTTTGTCATTATTAACTCAAGTCAGCTGAGATTGCACTGAAAGAAATGTAAACAAAGTTGGCATAAAATTTCAGTACAGAAGCTCATTTAAGAACCAATCCTGAAATTTGGCTGCTAATGTATTCATAACCTGGGTCAAATCAGTTCAATTCTACTCTTAGTTATTTGAGGAAAAAAGCTTATTAAACCAGCAATTTCAATATTATTCACTTCCATTTTTACATTAAAATTACTATTCTTTTTATTTTCTTTCATCTTTTAATATGATAGTGATAAAAACTGAGAAGGGTTTGTGGAATCCTTATAGTGAGTTATTTTTGCTCAGTACAAATTGAAATGGCTGTAGCACTCGATAACAGCATAAGAAAAATGTGGATGACTCCCTGCTGCATTTTCAGACTTAAAGTATTCTCTGGCTTAATTGTGATTTTTTTTATTTTAATGTTCAGATCCAACATATCAAAAGAAAGATTTGGGCGGATGGTTGGCAGCTCTTAATCAATGGATTGAGAGCAGCCCTGGGGAGAAGAACTTGGGGGTGCTGGTGGAGGAGAAGCTCAACACGACCTGGCCATGGCACTCACAGCCCAGAGAGCCAAACGTGTCCTGGGCTGCATCCAGAGCAGTGTGGGCAACAGGGCAGCGAGGGGGTTCTGCCCCTCTGTGCTGCTCTGGTGAGACCCCACCTGCAGTGCTGCATCAGCTCTGGGGTCCCCAACATAAGAACGACATGGAGCCGTCAGAGCAAGTCCAGAGGAAGCCATGAAGGTGATGCAAGGGCTGGAGCACTTCTACAAAGACAGGCTGTGAGAGCTGGGGCTCTTCAGCCTGGAGAAGAGAAGGCTCTGGGGATGCCTTATAGGACTTGGCAGTATCCAAAGGGTAAATATCAATCAACAGAGATCAATAAAGTGAGTCAAGACATGTCCAATCCCATCTGCAGCTTACTAGACAGGAATCTAAGCTAGTTTGCTAGTTCACATGTAGGACACTTGGTTTAACCAAGCATGGAAACCACCCACCAGCAGTCTATCCCTAAAGTGTATCCACATGTTCATAGAACTCTTTTGAAGCGTCAAATTCAATCCCTATTGCATCAGGTAGCTCAAATGTTGCTTGGATCTTAGCTGTTACTCTCTGATCCTCAAGTGAAAAGTTCCAAAACATAAAAACATTACTTTTGTAAGTACTTCCATAATTGTATGGCACACCAAAGTCTACTGCAGACTCTGTACTTTGAATGCTATCACACATTTTCTAGCAGGAGTTGTGAATGTCAAGTGGTGCAGGTGAAACTAATAAAAGGTTGCAATACTGTCAGAAGTGCCATTATTTCTGTTGATTCATCTGTTGTACAGCTACTCTAATCCAGGTTTGTGAAAGGATGAGGGGAAATCAATCAGCTTCCTGCTGCTCTGGAGCCAACAGTTTTGATGCCCTAGTTTCTCTGCTTGTGTTAGTGTAAGATCCTCTGAGATATACCCTGGCTCTGTTTTGAATCATGAATCAGTGTAGGAATGCAGAGGCTTTTGTCACCGTTTATTTGTTTAAATACAGTGCTGTCAAGTCAAAATTTAAGCTTCAACTCAACTCATTTCCCAAAGAATTCACGTGAGACACCATAACATATCCTGTGTTGTGTGTAGTATATTCTCTGCCAGCCACAGACTCTACCATCACAACTCCCATTGCTCCATGCCTAAGTTACACTCCCTGGAAAGTAGTCATGAGAGAGTGATAAAGAAGAAAACATGGGCTGTCATCTCAATTCACAGTAAATTCCAAGTTTCTCCTATTTTCTTGAAAAAAATCAATAGAATGAAAACACCTTTGATGTCAAAGTGCCAGAGCTGGGTAACCTTTCCTGGGGCAGGTGGGGCTGCCATGCTCATGTCTGCTCCCACTTCCAGAGCAGCAGGCACCAAGCTCAGCTATCCACTGCCCTGATGAAGCCCTCTAGGGAACAGGGGTCTGCTCTATCCGAGGGCATCATTTTACATTTTCATATCTTGCCCTGAAAAATTGTAGCAACCCTTCCAATTTTTTAGTATTTACGAGACTCAGTTCTCACCTGACAGAATTCATTGTAAACCTGCAAGGTCACATGGATTTACACGCCTGGGGAATCAGGGGCTGCCAGCTGCACCTGTCACGTGGCAAAAGAAGTTTTAAAAGTATTCATTTCTTATTGTTTGCATTCTCACCGGATTAGAAAATAAGCCACATTACTTCAAGATTAATACTATTGCCAAATCCAAGAACAGAGCCCAGTTTAGGGCTGAATTATAATTCTCTGAAAAGTGAGTTCATTATGAAAGTGCAGCATGAGTGGTTTCATCACTCCTCTTTGCAATGCAGCACACAGCTGAAGGTATCAGCTATTCTGGCTGTTTCATGCAGATTCAAGCTGCTCTTCCCAGCCTACCCAGGAAGGCAGCAAAAACCCCCAGCCATTAACTGAACAATTGCTCTTTACAGTGCTATCAGTTTTACTGTCTAAATGTTCATGATAACCATCCAACACGTTTTGAATGAATCACTAAAATTAGGAACCTTTGCTTACCTGCTCTTAGATACTATTTCGGCTTTCACTAAAAATACACTGTTCTCATTCGTTTAATATCTTGTTCAAAATAATACCCATAAAGTTAAACTTTCCCTGGGAAATCACAGACAACAACTAAATCAGAGTAAACACTTCAGATGAATCAGCATCTGTCAGATATTCTCAGGACGAAAATAAAGGAAAAGGAAAAGGAAAAGGAAAAGGAAAAGGAAAAGGAAAAGGAAAAGGAAAAGGAAAAGGAAAAGGAAAAGGAAAAGGAAAAGGAAAAGGAAAAGGAAAAGGAAAAGGAAAAGGAAAAGGAAAAGGAAAAGGAAAAGGAAAAGGAAAAGGAAAAGGAAAAGGAAAAGGAAAAGGAAAAGGAAAAGGAAAAGGAAAAGGAAAAGGAAAAGGAAAAGGAAAAGGAAAAGGAAAAGGAAAAGGAAAAGGAAAAGGAAAAGGAAAAGGAAAAGGAAAAGGAAAAGGAAAAGGAAAAGGAAAAGGAAAAGGAAAAGGAAAAGGAAAAGGAAAAGGAAAAGGAAAAGGAAAAGGAAAAGGAAAAGGAAAAGGAAAAGGAAAAGGAAAAGGAAAAGGAAAAGGAAAAGGAAAAGGAAAAGGAAAAGGAAAAGGAAAAGGAAAAGGAAAAGGAAAAGGAAAAGGAAAAGGAAAAGGAAAAGGAAAAGGAAAAGGAAAAGGAAAAGGAAAAGGAAAAGGAAAAGGAAAAGGAAAAGGAAAAGGAAAAGGAAAAGGAAAAGGAAAAGGAAAAGGAAAAGGAAAAGGAAAAGGAAAAGGAAAAGGAAAAGGAAAAGGAAAAGGAAAAGGAAAAGGAAAAGGAAAAGGAAAAGGAAAAGGAAAAGGAAAAGGAAAAGGAAAAGGAAAAGGATGAAGACCAGGGCAAGGCTAAATAACTAAATAAAACAGTAAACCAGACAGCAAAATTCTAAGGAGGTGCCATCTGGAATATCAACTTCTGTCCTTGTATCCAAGTACCTAATACTCAAGTAATTTAATGAATTATTATAATCAAAAGCTTTCAGAAAAGCAAAAAAATTAACACCCGAACAACAGCACTGAACTACTGCTTCCATTGCTTCCAGTGACTGTGATCAAAACTGAAAATGGACAAGCAATGAGATGAGGAAGAGGGAGAGGAGGGGAAGGGAAAAAAAGGAAAAAAAAAAAAAAAAAAAAAAAAGAAATGATCTGTGATTTTAGGTAAGGCAACTGTAAAAATGCTAAACACAGAAATATTTTCTGCCCTAGTATGAAATTCCATCAGAACTCGCTTATTTCCATTCAAAATGCTTGAACAATGGCACATGTTTAAACACAAATATGTATCATCTAAGCAGTGAAAATATAATCCAGGCTTGAACAAATTGCTTGTTTCAACAGAATTACATGTTCCTATTTGGTGTGAAGGTTTCTTGGTACTGCCAGCTATTTACCCATCTAAAATTTTGGAAAGTGACTTGATAACTATAAAAACATTTATGCTGAAGAGCTACACACTGTGATGTAGTAGAAACAGATTTTCCTTAATGTAGGTTTTAACTGCACATTAAAAGTATTGGAACCACTTGTCATATTTTGCTGTTGTTTGCATTTACTGTATAAACAGATTAAATTCAAGACAGAAACTAAGACCTTGATTTTTTCATTAAGTTTCACAGGCAGTAAGGAGAAGGTTTTCCAGCTAAGAGTGTGAATTGCACAATGGTGCAAGGTTAATCAAGACTAACACAGCTTAAAAGCTGTGCTTGAATTTCCATACCCAAGGTGCATCTTTGCCTGATGGAGACAATCTTTTCACTGAGGCAATTACACTTTCAAGAAAGCTGGCATTTCCCAGAGCCAGAGCCAGGTGGAGGGCCCAGTGCCCAGCACCCACCCTGCCATTGGTATTCCCCATGGCATTCCTTCCTGTGGCACCCACAGGGCAGTAAACGGAATCTTTTCAAGACAGGGTTTAAAAATGCACACAAGACTCCACACACCTACACGAGCTCTATCAAGTTGTCTTTCCAAAAGCATCAATGAATAAAATTTCTGAGTACAATTTAGAGCTAAAAGGAATGTGATGACAATGAGAGCATTAAACACAATGAATGACGTATCTCTCCCCGGTTCAGTATTAATCATGATGTTTTATTCATGCACCCAAAACAAGCTGGCAGCTTTGGAAAGGGATACTTCAGGGATAGGCAAGGTACTTTCCCCAGGGAAATTGCTCCCTGTTTTTAGGCTCAGCTTCACTTTCTGCAAACTCTAAGAGGCACTGCTGCTGCTGGAGAGTCCCATGAAGCAGCCGTGAGCCTCTCTGCACTGGCACCATATCTGGGCATGCCATCTTTAGCCAAAGGAACAGCCAAGGCAGTAGCCCTAGAGACTGTTCTGTCTTCTCCACAAAGGGAATTGCCATGCCAGGCACGTCTCACAGGAGCCCCAAGAGGGCCTCTTGATCCCAGTGATTTGTTACCTTTACTGGGTTGGAGTGAGTACCAGCCAAAAGGCTGCAGATTACAGCTCCATTATCCACAGTCACTCCTGTAGCTGCAAAGTCCTTAACTTAGTTTGCAACAGAAATCACCCAAGGTCTTTTTTATCCTGCTGATTTATTCCAGTGCTTTTCTTGAAGACCTCACAGTACTGGCCAATGGACTCCAGCTTTGTATTTTCATCTTTATCATTGTAGCTGACAGAAGTGTTTTGTCTTTTAAATCTAAAATATCTCTAAATCTTGAGAAAAGTGATTTAGAGCCATCTGTGCAGGAACAAAACTAATGACAAAAACCACCTGAATAGAAACAGAAATGAATTGCTGTAAAAATAGGTGATCTATAACTACAACACATCAATAAGATTAGATAAACAGACTGTTATCTTAATGAATTTGTCTATACCAGCAATTCCAGAGTCTTCCTTTATCATAGCTTTCTTGTAAGCCACACATATCTGTTTACACACATGAAACAGCTATTGATCTCTCTGGGAAAATATGCTTAGATAGGACTTTCGGAAATAAAAAATAAAACAAAACAAAAACCAAAACAAAACAACAAAAAAAAAAGGGAATATAGCAGAGATGCCAAAATAAGAAACTGTGGCATTGCTTTCCCTCTACATGCACTCTGGGTATGTTTCAGTATTGGTTGTTGCTATCTCAAGTGTAAACACTGTTACCAGAGAGAAGGAAGCTGAAATGGCTTTGAGGGACAGAAAAAAAATTATTTCTCCTAAAATTTGCATCATCTCACTTTTGTAAAATTAAACTAGCCCATTAGTAAAAAAATTAAACAAACCACAAACAAATAACTATTGAGAAAGATTCTGACTAACCCTGTCAACAGTCTTTGTCCCGTCCAGGGTTAGTGGAGTTAGCTGTACTACATTCTGGGATATCACCACTGCCTTTGGATTATGAGGGTTTAATTCACAGCTTGTGAAGGTGTGAAAACAGGCTTCATCTTCACAGCTCCACTTGCAGACATGTTCTACCCCAAGTCTTCATTGCTAGTGAGAAGAGACAGAGGAACAAAACATAGCTAAAATTTTTGCCGTATACTTTTTTCCTTCTCCTTAGCATAAAGGAGCAGCAAGAATGATTCAGCTTGCTACTGAGCCTCCAAATCTTCTCAGTCATGATGGTGTCTTAAAACCCATCCCTGTCACCACACCATTGCCTTTGTTAAAACTCGATCTAAATTATTATTTTACACTGCATACATTAAGCCCCACACTACACCAGGCTGAACTGAAGAGCAGAACTTACTGGATCCACCAGCAGTCTGAGCTCTACACCTCAAATGTCTACATCTGCAGAAAGCCACCTACATCCTTCCAACAGCTGAGCCTCTAATCCTGATGGGAAGTTGGATCTCACCATTATGATTGCTATGCATTAAAAAGCCACATTATGCAATATTCAGGGTTTGAAACATTCAATGGGTAGCTTCTGAAATTGTAAGTCAATGAACACAACCCTAATAACAACTACATTTTCAGGCAGCACAACAAATATATATATTTTTTTAAATATATTTTAAAAATCAAATATTCGATTGTACAGATCTCCTTGGGTGTTTTCTACACTCTTCAAATCAAAATCAACTGAAAAAAACCCAACACTCAAAGGATAGCTTTTCCTCTAAATCACTGCACAAAATGCAGATTCCACACATCTTATTGCTGGAAGCGTGCAGTATTAGCAAAACTCAAAGCCAGCTCTCTGTTCAGCTGTACCCAAGGGAGTCTGGGGGGAGGGCTGCATGCATACATCTATTTCATTGCATATCCAGAGACCTTTATATAATTGTTTTATTAATTATTCTTAGTCATTAAGAGAAAGGATCTTTAAATTGAATTTCTTTCTAAAATCGTTATTGCTTATTAATGTACAATTATCTTACCATTGCCCATTGTTTTCTCAAGTCAAGTTTTCATTAGAACAAAAATGCATGTGTGAAAGAGTTCTTGAAGCGCAGTCAGACCTTTTGCAGGGGTTTGTGCTAATTACCAGAGATTCTTTTGTTATCAGCCTGGACGTTAATGACAAAAGAAGACAAGTGTAGAGTCTATTTTGCTTGAGCTAATTACTAACCATTCCCCATTCAATTTATGCTCGGAGGAGTACAATAATCATGACACAGTGCATTAGCTCTGTCCCAGGCAGTATCTGCCATGCTGAGTGTTAATTGTCAGGACAGATTCCAGTCAGGAATAACAGTGTCTCAGGCATGTCCGCTCACGAGCATTGCTCTAGCAATTTCTTCTGTGCAGTAAGACAGGCCCTTTTAATTTTTTATGTAGGGGAACACTGGAAAATTTCCTCTTTTGCAGAGGCAAATGGCATCGCTCTCAGTGGCTCACAGTTTTTACAATTAACTACTGTACCTAGTTAGAAAAAAATTAATGAACCAGAACTAAGAACCAAAGAACATGACACAAACTGAACAACTCACCTAGACATTATTTTTTAAAAAATATGTATTTTGTAAATATATATCAATAAAACTAACTGAGCTGTGTATCTTGCACCAAAAGCAGGGAGCTTAGAGGGCTAGTCATGGGTAGTAAGCCATTTCGTATTATCCAAAACCCACTGAATTTGAAAAGGTTTTAGTGGATTTAGCATTGCTTCAGGGTCTTTGCAATCTTGAAAATTAATGGATTTATGGTAAATCCTCCAAAAATCATTTCACAGAGTGTAATGAATAGTGATAGATATTTTAAAGTCATTAGTCTCCTCTATCCTGTGCTTTGGTGATATCACACTCTAAACTAAAAGCACCTGTTCTATAATGATCTAATGTATCATCAAGTCTTGAGGAGTAAAAAGGAAAAGAAGGCTCATTTCTCCTCTGTGCTCACGCATCTTTAACAAATAGTCTTCAAAAACCAAAATGCAGCCACCCAAAATCTGCTCATAAATTTCTTCAGAATGTCACATGGCAAACAATGTACAATGCAACAACCAGTGGATCATGGAATAAGAAACTTCATACTTAAACATGAAACAAAAGTCTGGAAATCCTCAGTATTGTGGTTGCTTTTAGGATGATCATCTAAAAGATAACATCAGTGCAGGCAGGAGAAGGCAAATTCGTGTGAAGCAATCCACAGTTAACTCTCACAGCTCTATCCTTTAATTTTCCTGGTCCAGTCTGCAAGATTATTTAATGCACTGATCAACCCAGAATAACACTGGTTTGAGGTGAGTGATAGAAAAACACCCTGATAAAAGAAGGAGTGCTCTTATTAAGCTATTAGAACTTAAAGAAGGCACAAAAGCCCTCTTATTATCTAAATGCTAATGGAGACATAACCAAAAGTGCCTCTTCCACCCACTGTTAACAAGGAAATCATCTCCTCCTGAGGCAAAATGTTTGAAGTCAGTATTTTGCCACATGCTAGAATCGCAAAGCCATGTCATGCAAGATTAGACAGATTCCACAAATCAGCACAACTTTCCCAAACCAGCAGGAGAACAGCAAGACCACAAACTTCTGCAGTGTGATCCACAGCAAGGTGCCTGAAGGACTGGAGCTTTATCCTGCCTGAACACTGCTCTCACAGCCTGCTGTGCATTGTAATAGTACTGTTCAAATATGGAGAGAGATGCATTCAAATATAGATCTCTGTAGAAAAGCATCTGCTGCCACTTGCAAGCTTCAGCACAACTTTCACAGACTGACGTTTTACTTTCCAGTTTAGTGCAGAGGATTTCTTTAATTTAGGAATAAAATACTCAGTCCTGCCCTACAAAACAGAATAAGTGTTAGAAAAGAAGCATTGTTTCACAAAATTGTTAACTTACTAGTACCTATGAAAGTGAAATTAAAAGGACTACTGTTTTCCTAAGAAAACAATAATTTCCATGGCCGACAGTTCAAAAACATAATATTCATGTTTTTAGCAGTGTCTCACCAGCTCATTAGTAATGGTGGTCTCAGTCACACAATATGACCACATGTTCAGAGTTACACAGAAATGGAGGTCTCAGGTTAGAAGGCTGATATTTTTCACAACCATTTTCTTCTATCTCTCTTCTCTCCTCTCTGATAAAGCACCGGGAAGTTTCTCTGCACACTTACTTCTGCATTTACAGTAATCAGACACCAAACTACTTTTGGTTCTCTTGCTGTAACAAGTGGGTTCATTGACACGCTCATTAATTTGTAACTTAAAAGCAGAGGGAAGAGAAACAGCTAATTGCTGCAGCTGACAGAGGTGGTGTTTCCATAAACTGCAGCACACACATATCCCTGTAGCTTCATCTTTTCAGTGTGGTACCTCCTCGTTTGATGCAGCTGAACTACTCAAGGCAGCCCCATAGTATGAGTTTCAGTATAGCACAGCAGGGAGGAACATCATAACAAATGAATCATCAGAGCTCTTCCAAGCGTCAAGACCTCCATTTTCCTAATTTACATTTCAAAAGGGTCTGCAGTTTGAAGTAGTAAAGAAATCATTTGCTTTTGCAAGATAAGGGCTTTTCCAAGTAGGAAACTCAGTGGCAATTCCAAAAAGTGTTCTGATTATAATTTTTGTCTGTACCAGAACAGACACAAAAGACTTTTAGAATATCTCCATCAAAAGCTGCCCAGCATTCAGCATTTCTGCAATCTTTGACCATGTACTGCTCCGCTGGTCGACATGCTCAGCTGCCTTGAACACTTGGCAGAAACAAAGTGTTCTTTGAATAGATGTTTATAGGCTACAACACAATTAATTGTGTGGAATAAAAACACCTCCAAGGGCATTGTCAGGAGCAGCCCAGAATGAGAGGATTATAAATCTTGTCTCTTGAGATTCCTCCAGGAAGATTTTTGGGGAGCAATGTTTTTGGAGCAATTTGCAGCATTGTCCACAGGTTACTTTCTGGGCAGAAAGAGCAGTTGGTACGTCCAATTTACTGCTATCTAATTGTACAGTAAGTTTCTTAACTCACTCTCTCATTTTTCTGCAAGGCATGATACTCTAAATTTTATAACAGCCCGATCAGTGGTCCTAAAGAGAGGTGAGGAAAGAAGCAGAGCATGTCGTCACACTGCCTCTCACACACACAGTCTCACTCCCTCTCTCAGCCTTGAACAACCAATTCCCATAGCAGGAACGACAGTGAAGTGACAGTCACTACTCCAACCTTTCTTGCTCTCTATTCCGGCAGAATTACATGGATCTCATCACAGGCCCGAGCGTGATTTATATTTGTTTCTTATTCATCTGGATAACAAAAATTAAGCCTCATAAAACCAACTTTCAATCATTCGCTCTTGGGTGTGACACTTCTTCATCACAGCATGCCAGGTTATTATTAGATGTTTTTCCTATAATTGAACCTGCAGTTAGAGGGAAGAAAGATGCCAAGGATTCCCACAGTACACACACAGTAGCATTTCCTAGCAAGTATCTGGCTTTCTTCATGCTCCTGTGTTCTTATAACAAAGCTTGTCACGAGAACAGGTAATTGCAAAACAAATTCGTTTCTGTAATGCCGAGAGCGATCAAAAAGAGGGTGTTACACTTTAAATTGTTGCTACTTATTGTTAAAACTTCTGTTCTTCAAACAATGTAGCTGCCAAAACTCAGGCTTCTCATTAACTGTATCCACGTAATTACAGAACTTTTTGGACAGAGGAGACAAGAGAACAATCCTTTCAAAAGCAAGGAAGCAGAAAATCAGAGTGGCTCAGGGATATTCCTGTAGCCATCTTGTTGACTAATTTTGGAAAAAGGAAAATTCGCAAAATGAACGGACATTCTGTACCCCAAATGTAACAGAAAGCGACTCAAAGTTGGCTCCCTCTGTCTGGGAGATTCCATTACGCCTTCAGTCAAATTCATGTGCGTGGATTCCTCCTCTCATCACCATTTACCTGGTATTGTAAAACTCTAATTACTTCACAAATACATATTTGCATATAATGGAGCAATTTTGTACATCATTTAGTCACTCTAATTGAAGTTATCAAATACAAAATTCTCTTGTAATTTGCAGGGTTTAGATCTTTAATGCCCTGAATGCCCGAGATAACTCCGTGACAATACACTGGTAAGAGAGAGCCAGTATTCAAATTAAAAACATTGAAAAAAATCTAATAATAAATTTTATTGAAAAAAATCTAATCTAAGGTCAAGTTCTCATGAAAGCAAGTCCAACTGGACAGTAAATTCCACATGACATTCAAACATATCACATTTAATACATCCAATGAAATCTATCACAATATCTTGTTCCAACAGATAACTATACCTTTCAGGTGTGTGCAAAGATATTCACTGAGACAAGAGTTATGTTCTTTATAACGCCATTACAGAACCCTCTTGGCCTACGCAGCAGTGAATTCCAATACAGAACAGCCTAAGTTCAGCATCTAAACACCTGTTTGGAGTTTAGAAAAACTCCTCCATACAAAGCATCTTCATGGGTGGCCTGATTTGAAAGCCTGAGACAGATTGCAAAATGAAGATTTGTATGTACTTAATTTAGAATTTGCTTCAGATACAGACTAACATCTTGAAAAACAGGGTTTATAAACACTTCTTTAGGATCTACAAAATCATCTGTGTCCCATTCTCATCCTTTCTGCCTCTAGAGACAGTCTCTGTCTAAAGCAATGAGCTTTAATACAGAGATGACTTGATGCATGTGAACATTTCTGGCTGTTGTTGTTTCCTGGGAAACAATGGCAACCCCTCTCCGCATACAGCAACAGAATTACCACACACCCCCTGCTCCCGAGCTTCACCTGCTGTACTAAGTGCTCAGTTCATTCTTAGGAATGAAACGATCCACTTCAGCCTTTCATTTTCACTTTCAAATACATTTAGAGGTTTGCCGAGTGTTTCCTTTCCAGTACATCTGTATTCCAGCTAATCATTATTGCATTATCCCATCATTTTTGCATTTGATTGTGATGGCACACAGGTGGCAAAGCAGTACAAGTCAATCAGGAGAGTGTTTTCACAAGGAACTGCTTTGTTTCTCCACAAGAAAACTAAAAAAGTATTCTTGGAAAATCTTGAAGTGCATTTTAAAAGGTCACGTCTGAATGTGAGAACCAAAGAATGGTTATTCTCAATGTCAGAAAATAAATGAAAAGAAAAATGGAAAAAAAAAAATGAAACAGACTTAATAATATTTCCATCTCAAAGCTTTTCATATGCAGGGAAACCTGTTCATCAATCTTTATTTAGTTGTGAAGGAGAAGAATTAAACTGAAAAGCTGAAATTCGAAGCTTTGCTGTCTAGAGAGTGCCTTGTGCCGTTTATGTACCACCAACAGGAAAAGCACAGTGCAGATCTCCTTGTACACTGTCTTTGGCACACTTAAAGTGCACAGTACCCACACTGAAATCCTTCCATTTAATAGGAATTGACAGGACACCACAAGGATTAGATACCTCAATGACCACAAGTTTTGTTAAGTATGTAAACAGGAAAATACATTTCATGTTTCTGCAAAGCTGAAGCCTAGCTTTTTTTATTATTCTATCTAACAGTAAAACATGGAATTTGGTGGGGGTGGTAGTATTAGTTTGACCTGGAATAATAAGATGTTGGCCTATCCTGGAGATGGTATCCTGTGTTTAACAAAGCTGGAAGCTAAAGTATAATGGCAAATCCAGCCTTTGCTCTTTTGTTCTACCTCAGTCAGTGGAAAGCATTGAAGAAGAAGTTTATGCACACACAATACTCTTAAATCACATCCCAGAGCAGATTTGAACTTGAAATGATTGCACATTTTGCTTTGCATCTACAAATGTGGAAGCTTAAAATAAGACTTGGCAATTAACAATTCAGAGTGTTCCAAGGTTACAGCTGGTGAAACTGCTTACAAGTGATTTATCAGCCTTTTAGTGATACACCCATAGTTTTATGAGTACAAACCCCAGTGCAGTCACACACTGTCTGGTGATCCATTCTCCTTATCATGGCAATGTTGTCTTGAGATTCAAAGGAAAAAAATGGACTTCAAATAATGTGCATATCAGAAAGAGCAAAATGCTTTTGAACTCAGTAAAACACAAGCCCCATTTATCTAGCTCCAGTTTTCATTTGCATCTCTGAAGTCCCCTTTTCTTAGCAAAAAAAAAGTAGTTTTCTTATTCAAAGCTAGCTTCTGTTGTCCATCATGGAGTTCACAAATACTGTATCAATTTCATTCATATGAAACTAAGATCAAGACAATTAGACATGACTTGGTTTAAATTCAAAACACAAACCCAAATGCACAGATTTCCTTGTGTTTAGCAAATAGAAAATTTCATTTTAAAACAGTGAGGAAATTAAAACTTCTTAATCTTCTCTACTGCAGTATTGTCAAAGCCAATAATGATACTCGAATTCCAACTACCAAATATTTTCTGTAGAAACGCTCTACAGAAAATACTAATTGAGTGCATTCAAGTAACGTAAACTGAAAAATCTCATCAGTCATGAACTTTTGACAGCTCCCCAGTCCATTAAAGGGAAAGACACATAGATTTATGGAGCAATGCCTCTCAACTGGGCATGCATGGCTTCCCAGGAAACCTGCCAGGCTGAGTGCCCCATAGGCAGGGGGCTGGGATTCCTGGTACAGTGCATCCTGCCTGTGTCAGCAGGGTCCCAGAGCCAGGGGCCACAGCTCCCCTGTCCCTCTTGAACCAGATGAAGTCAGCAAGAACACAAGCTGGGAAGCACGTTTAACTCAGGGTATTTTGGGGCAGAGTATTTTGGCATTGCCAACACAATCCGAGTTGAAACAAGATAAAGTATTGAAAAAATTCTTCATTTTTGAAGAAATCCCAGAGCTGAGAAAAGGTGAAACAAATCTCCAGTGTATGGACCTGGCAAAACTGAGATGAAGTAACCAGGCAGCAGCCAGTCCACACAGATCAGCGTGATACCTTTCCTCCCTTGGAACAACCAGGCAACATGGAATGATCTCAGCGACTCCTCATGGAAAAGCAGACGCGAGACTGTTTTGGCCATCCTTGATTACCTGCCTAACCTACACAGGTCACTCTAGTGTGCTCCTCTAAAATTACATGAGAGCAACATTCTTCTCCCTCACCTTTTCCAAATTAAATCCAGGAAGGCAGGAAAAGAAACTCATTTTACTTCTAGTTCAGCACTGCCTGACTCTACTTCTTACCACATGATAGTAGAACATATTCATTAACAAAAAAACAATGTAGAGATCACAGCATGGTCCCTGGTCTCAGTCTGCATTCCTGTCTCCAAGAGAAGTCATAACTGCAATGTCACCTCAGTTCGAGGCAGCAGACAAAATAAATAGATTGTTAACAAATGCTAGTATTTTTCTCTGTTTCACAATGCTTATAGCAATAAAGGTAAGTACTTTAGACTCTGAGGAAGGGAATTCAGACTGCTTAGCTGGAAATCTAGTTAAAAGGTTTTCCTCACCTTAGATCATGTTGGAGCTATAAACCCAACTTGCTTGCAACAACTATAATTCAGTGGAGCCTGGGAGAAGGGGGCAGGGGAAGAGAATGTTTAATTGTTCCTCAAAAAACTGTTCCATAGCATTATTATAACAAATCAAAGCAGTTCTTACAGAAGGAAGAAGCATTTATTTTAAATAATGACGATTTGAGCTTCAAGAACCAAGGTCCTCAGAAACTGCAGTCTCAAATCTCAGTCACGGTACCTCTGATCTTTTCAAAAGCCCTAAGGATATTTATTCTCTGCTGCTCAAGGATTCCTCAGATAGTTTGGCAGAGACAGCAAAGCAACTTGGTTTTGCCCTCCAAAGCCGTATAATAAAGTGCTAATAAGAATTTCCCAAGTGTGATATCGAGATGCCAGTGTTTCTCTGAGAAAGCTTTTATCTTTGTAGGCCACAATTTTCTTCCTGTATAGACAAGCACAATGAGATTTTCAAAAGAATTCACTTTAGCCTGACTCAGGGAGGAAAGTCAAATTTCTAATGATTTCAGAGGGAAGAGATGAACAGCTACTGCTGAAATGCTTCCTGTACCCTACATAGTATATGAAACCACCACTGATGGAGGAATGCACTAAATATAGCAAAAATATAGCAATTTCCTCAGGCAGGAGACTTGGGCTGCCTGTCACTATCCAATGCACAGGGGCAAGAAATCACGAGCAGAGAGAAAAGCTGGCAGCTCTCATAATTGTACCTGATATCACCATTCAGGTGAAATCTTAATAGATAACTTATGGAAGTATAAGAAAATAGGACACTGTTTTACGTTTTGGACATATTTCCTATGCAAAAAACCAAGATCTTAGAACAGAGCATATCTGGGAGGTGCATGGCATTCACTTTCAATCTAATCACATCAGAATGCATTGCAGCTTTGACAAATTTATTAAGCTTAAATAAAAGTGTTCATTAATAAAGACTGAGCAGTTGTTTTCTGAGGCAAAACCATCATGCATTATGCTGTGGAAATAGAAAATTTATGCTAAGCATTAAAGACAGAATAAAAAATATGGGGACTGATTCATTTCTCTTTTCTAAAACTGTCAACTGTTAATGATCTTTCAGAAGTAGAATTACTTCATACATCAAGCAGAAATCTGCCTTAGATTACTGCTTCAAAATGGGGCTTGCAGACAAAGTTCTACCTTTGAGCAATACCTGATAAACAAATGTAAAAGTTTTACAGTGGAGAAACTGAGTTTAAAAAATGAGAAGGTGGACAGTTTCTATTTCTAATAGATATTAATCATCAAATAAACTGTTAAAACATTTGAGCTCTAAGTTGCTTCAGGAATATAGCTGAAGATATCAGTGATCTTCACAACATGGTAAGATGCTAAAGATGAGAATGGCCAAGTCTGGGATTACATTTCTATGGCAGGATATATGGGTGAACATTTCAAACTGTGCTCAGTGAAACTAGAAAAACCAAAAATAGAACCTTCCTACTTCTGGGAGAATAGTTCATAACAAATCATTCATTCAATTAATTTCACTTTACCTATTCACAAATTGCCTAAAAAACACTTATAATTTTCTCCAAGGCGCTACTTCAATTAATTCACTGTATAATTTCAGTGAATAACTTTTCAGCTGCAGATTGTGACAAGTGTTCAGTATTCATAACTTGAAAAGTGTTGATTGGCTCTGACTGATGTGGGGACGATTGATGTCAGAACAGGAGTCTGTCCTGCCCATAGCCGTCTGCATTTATTCCTCCTGTGTAACCTGGCACTTTCAAACTATCCAAAGGCTGCGTTACGTCTGCTATTTACATGTGGGAGTTCAAATGGAGCTTTACAATGAGCATAAACCCCTTTCTGTTTAAACTTGACTGCAGGAACTCGACTTTGCTTTGATGTTGCAGACAGATAACCACACATGGCTAGCTTATACCTGAAAGACTATTTTTTTCTGGATGGAAGTAAGTTTGAAAGAGTAGAAGTCGAGTCTAGCAAGATTTGACGAAACCAGCATAACTGATTTCAATAAATGACTTCTCTTACTGGGAATAGCCAACAGCCCAGGCAGATTCCCGAACTGCAAAAAGGTTTCTGTCTTGCTTCTAACTGACAGCCACCTGAAACCAGACCATAAAAAACCGTAAAACCAATCAGCAATTTGTGTAGAAATCTCATGATCATGCCTTGCCAGAAAAAATAAGCACGAAGCAAATATTTCAAAGTGAAAGCCTCCAGCTATTTAGTGGTAAGGGCTGAGTCACACAGTTGCTGTTTAACTGCTTTCACATATAGGTCTGGGTACCTAACACTAGTTATGTCTTTAAGAAATTAAGCATTTGTTATACTGTGCCATCAGCCAGTGTGTTTTCCCATTTACTAAGCAGCAATCTTGAGTTATCTTTGAGAGCTGAAAAGCAGGGGATTCCATAAAAAAGGTTTCACCAGCACTGTGGCACCACCTGCCCCCTGGATCCCGCGACAGAGCTGTGCTGCCACTGAGCTCCTCAGCCACCACCTCAATTTGCCACTTCCAGTGCTGAGTTACCCTCTCTGTGGGCTCATATTAATGATCTGTTAGGTGTCTTCTCTCTGGCACATGACACACCAGCTACACCTTGTAACAACTGACCTTTTGTTCCTCAGCCATCTTTGTTCTTTCAGGACTAGATTTTAGTTCCAGCATCATTACTTTATGTTGTTCTGTGTCACTTTTCCTGACAATCCATTTCCCCGCATATCTCTTATCTGACAGCCTCAGTGCTCACCATCTTTAACTCTTACCAGTCCTCCCCTCATTCCTGCAGCTCTGCTGGTCTCCCATGCCACTTCCTGTCTCTTCATCCTCCTCACACACAACACCCAATGTGAAATGAGCCTTCACCAGCTGGCTGTCACACAGCACCAACCTCTCCTCCTCCTCTGGAGAGGCACTCGGCCTCTGAGAAGCAAGCCAAATTCTATAAATTTTATGTACACCTTCTTCTACTTATTGCACATCTCCACATATTTAGTAGATCTCAAGAGGGTACCTATACAATCATTTACCTATGTCTTAATGACTTCCCTTATGGTTTCACCTTTAGACTTCCCCACGTATCAAATAATTTTCCCATATATTTGTCCACAGATTGTTTTCAGACAAACAACAACATCAAGAGGATAAAGATCGAAGCCCCTGAGGCAAATACACAAGTTTAACTGGCAAAAATTCCTGCCTTGCCCTGAGCCTGGTGAGCTGTGTGACCCTGACAGTGTGTGAACGTGACAGGTCCACCAGGCCTGGAGGAGCCTGGCTCTTCGTGCACCAGTAGTGCTTGTTTGACATGTGGGTGGCCACTCACAGGCACTTCTGAAGAAACTCAACCAACCAAACCAGCAGGCTTTTGCTGTGCTGAGTGGCTGGGAGGGGAATTCCTCAGCTGGGCATGGAAGGGATAAGTTTGGCTCACGCTCCCTGTGTTTGGAGCCTACAGAAGGTGACGCAGGCAGGCTTGCAGAACATGGCTCCCAGATGGGCCATCCTCTGCACACAGCTGTCCTCCTTCCATTTTCCACATGCAGATAAAATGTCCTTGGAGATATTCTCCTTTCAGTTGATATGCAACAAAATGTCACAGTGATGCAAGAAACACTTTTGTATATGTCACTACAAAGATATGAGCCAACGCTGGCAAACACAACTGATCTGAAGCAAGAGGCATCTGCACATTGTTTTCAAGACACTGACAGACTTCAAAAACTATCAGTGAAAATAAAATGCTTGAGTAAAACAGCTCAGTTACAGAACAATGTTCCTCTAGATTCAAAAATGTGGCTCACTTGCAGTAACATTCCACTGGAATTAGTGTGACTGGTTGCCAAGGGGAGTTACCATCAGGGTTGGCAATGGCACAACATCACAAAATATTCTGGCCCAAACAATCTGCTGTGCAAGTTCTCCAGGACCTGGATTATCTTTGGAGTTGCACAGGAGCAAACTATCATGGAAAATATTCAAATTACTTCATAAATTCAATTTTAAGACATTGTAAAAAAAAAAAAAAAACAACCACCAAATGTTTTCAAAGAGCTGCTGCCTAATGCTTTCTGACTATTAGATGCTCTACAAAGCCTCTGACTGGATATTCTGACACATTCAGCCTAGATTGAGAGAGGAAAAATCCCTATTTTTTTTTCTTTCTCATTAAATCCTCTGACTAATATACAGAGGATGGTGAAGGATTTTACATCTTCAGCTCCCCTTAAAGGCTACGGAGTTACAGCAATTAAATCAACATATCTTTCTAAGTCTTCGACTGAGAAGTTGAGGTTGAAATTGGCAACATATTTTAGCTCTTTTCTCCCTCTCTGCTTTGGTCAGTAGAAAATTTGAGATTATTTTTAAGAATCTTTTAGACTGTAGTTTATGCTGAGAACTGGTGACTTTCTTCAAATATATAAGTCAATATTCAGATTTAATAGGAATGAACAAAATTAGGGATAAATCTCAGTGGAGTGTTAGGAATGATCTCAGACTTGGAGCATGTCATGGGCATATAGACAGATATCTAGAAACATCACAGTTAAACTAACACCACTATCGAGAAAAAGCTCCTATATGAACATCTAGGCTACATTAAAGAAAGTGTTTCATCACATTGCCAGACTATTCACAACAAAAACCCGGTCAAAAGGCTGTTATATATAAGATCTTCAATCCTTTCCTAGAGCCTAAATGAAGAATGTGATTAAGAATTTAAAACTACAGCACAAGAGATTATTCATTTTGTAAGAGAAATATAAAATACATTGGCTTTGCCACGGAATATTTCATTAAAAGCTGTTTCATAATTAGTTTTACCGCAAACTAAAAAACCCAAATGCGATTGCTTTAATGCAATTAGTCCATCCTGTATTTCAATGATGCAAAATCTTGTCGAGTCATAATAAGATCAAAATAGATTTTTCTCTGCATTCCCTTTACATTAGTGATTTTAAATCTAGAACTTAGTATCCAACTTTTGATGAAATTTCTTCTCCTTTCCTACCTACTCTCTTAAGAGTTGAGAATTCCCATCCCTTACTGTACCAGTCTGAAGTTACTATTCAGTTTTAAGAGTGAAAATACACAGAAATCTGCAATGCTCACGTTACACTTAGTTTTTCAAATCTAATAGGTGGTATTAGAACTCAAAAGAAATGAAGGTTGCTGCCTATGTAATGGAAATTAAACAGGAAATCCAAGATGTGACTCACCTTAGAAGATACTTGAGCTGCTCTCTTTGCAGTGTTTCTCTGAATATTGCATGTGACCATGTCAAAACATTGAATTGTGAAACTCGAAGATCCATTTATTTCCCAGTTTATATGTACTTCCATTCCTAATTTAAAGGATAAATTTATTCAATAAAATATAAATACCTTATTGATATTTTAAAAAAGCACCTGGAAGAGACTGTGCATTACAAAACTATTTAACTGACTACTTCTTCAGGATAGTAATCTTATAAGGCTTATTTTCAAAACATTAAGTTCTATACTCTAGCTTATGTTAAAACTGAGGGAATCATTGCAGCTGTATTATGCTTATTTCCTCTGCTTTTCTTTGGAATCTACAGTACCTCAGAGGCATGGAAGTTTATGCTCCCCACCCTCAAAGGCATTATTTTAGTTTTAGAGTAGGCCAGTTGTCTCCTGACAGGTCCCTATTTTTAGTGTTAAGTATTTGACAACATCTCTGAGTAAACATCCATTTATTTACTTATTTGCTTGGGCGTAAAACATCAGTTTCTCTGCAAATGCAAACTCAAGTTTGATCTTAATACCTGTTGTTTTATTCCTTTCAAGGAGAAAAAATTGGCTTTCCTCCTGTACTTTTCTTGTCAAGAGGTGGATTTAAAACCATTTTAGAATGTTTTTTTATACTCCACAGCAGCAGCTAAGCTCCATCTCTGCTTTCAGTAGCCCAACTAATTAGAGATGTTCAGATTATTCCCCTCTTCAATGCAGAGTTTATAGGCCATATCCTGCCATCAGTCACACCCCTGCAGCCCATCTTTAGCTTCACTGATTTCTAAAGGACTTTCAGTGACATACCTGGAAATACAGTTTGTCCATTGTGGTACCTGGCTTCATGACCTATTTAGGTCTCTGGGTATCGGTTAGACAAATGCATTAATTTATATGTCAAATTGTTTATACTGTTCTGTGTAAGACAGCTACAGAAAGGTGGATCATAGATGGATTTTTCTCTCTCCAGCAGTGGCATAAAAATAAGACTATATTGAAATTAATGAAATAGTATTTTTTCATGAAGACTTTCTGCTCTGTCTACATAGAACAGTAGATAAACAACTATCACAGAATAATTTTTCTGGTTTTCCCCTGAGCATATAATATCCTGTCACTGAGAATAACCCTCTGAAATGGCAAGAACAAATGTGTATCAAAACTACGGTTTTTAATAATATTTCTCAGACTCCTGGCAAATGGGAGAGTCACATGAAGTGACATGGGACTTCATGCATCCCTCTCTCATGTGACCATGCGTGTCCTGCAGTGCAGGTGCAGTAAGGTCTGAATGTCATTTAACAAGTATGAGCACGTAAGTGCTCAGTATGGGAATAAAAGTCAGCTCAAAATCCATAAGGCCATTTGCCTGGGATTCCAGACAGACTCATTGCTTTTATCAGATCATCAGATGGCTATAAATACTAAACAAATATGCTGCATGGAAGAAGAAATGGGACATGAAGACATCTTGGTTTCATCAGTAAGTCAAACTACAGGGATTTCCCTGTTTAAACAGTTCTTTATCTTCAGGGAAAGGTAGGATGAAAAATCATAATAAAGTGTTTCTTTCAAGCTTAAGCTGAACATAGCAGCTAGAAAGAGGAAGGTACTGTCTGTGTACATGTAGGATACAGGATTTGAACCCAACTGCAAATAGACTGCTGGTGATGCTTGTCTTGTCATACTTCACTGCGCTAATCAATCACTTTCTTTTAACAAAGAGTAATTCTGTGCAAAAATATAGTTTGGAACTACTGCCAAAGATAACCGTCTCAAACATCTTCAAGAAACTGCACTGTTATAAGTTTGAATGTCTGAAACAATTCGTGAATGTCTTACATGCTCCACCAAGCCGCCTCACCGCTTTTCCTAATTTTTTTTCTAGTGTGTGTATCAAAGCCAGTCTTTTGTTTAATACGTTGCTATCAACACGAAAACTCTGAGAGTCTTAGAAGAATTACATACAGATAGCAACAGCTATCTTCACAACTTACTATGGATATTTTAGAAAGACAAATGTGATACAGACAGGAGTCAAGTTGCACATGTATTTCATCAGTACAATTTGACTGTTGTTCACATTGTTAGAGGAAGAACAGAGTTTGGACCTTGATTCATTGGCTGGTGTTCTTTGCAAGTCACTGGATGGGTCACCTTAATCTGAAAAGAGCAATCTCTCTGTTTCTAATGAACTTAGGATAATGGCTCAAATTGGTTTTAAATGATGACAGAGACCCGGATTAATCCAAGTCCTTATTACATAATTACTTTTGCATCCTACTTTACCCTATTTAAGGAAAAATCTGTTTATCAGTTCTTCAGCCTTAAAAGGAAAATCACTGGGGATTACCTGAGAAGAAATGTGTCCTGCTCAAGTCTAGTCCATTATTCTATAATCCTTGCTCTGAGAAATTCCAACTGTTTTCCAACATTTGAGATAAAAATTCTTGAGATAAAATAAATTTTCAGGAAGCTATATTCTTCTAGGCTAGCAGTGAATTTGGACCAGTGGGAGTTTTCTCTTTATAAGGATTTTACAGTGAGATGCTTAATTAATTTCTAATGAGTTGCACTGTGGTTTTGCTGAGCACATGCGTGTTAATTTTTTTTCCTGTAATTGTGAACTTTCTTGGTTCAGAGCACAACTGTCATGTCCCTTTGATGTATAATAGATACATAATGTCATAAAGGCAAGCCTGAAGCTCTCTGGTTTAACTGTATTTAGGTATGCAAGCAAATTGGTTCTCCTAATGTTCATTATGACACTTGCACTATATATGTAATCTGAAGCCTATAAAGTAAAGCATGAAATTTCTTACAGACTTTCCAAACTGCATTCTAAACTTCATCAAAGCATTGCCTTAAGGAACTAATCCGTTTCAGAGCTATAATCAAGTGAGTTATAATGACTATGTTCACTATGGAAGCCATATCAGAATTAAAACCCATTTTACTCTCAAAAACAGACAAACTCCATCCCACCTTACTCGCCCCTAAAAAACCCAACCAAACACAAAATCCCCTGGGCCCTAGGTCTTTGTTCCATTACAAAGAGCAACTCAAATCATATTTTGGCAATTTCTCATTGCCTTACTTCATCCTTCTTATCTTCTACTCTGCTCTGACAGGGCAGTGACTTCCTTATGAGTTTTTGTACAATTAATTAATTTCTCTTCTGAATCTTTAAAAAGCCTGTTGACTGTAATTTGATGCTACACTCTATAGGGGACAGCACAGGCTTGTATTTTCTCTTCCTTGCAAATATTTGCCTTCTCTAGTGCAAAGTAAAAGAAATATCATTTCTTTCCAATCAAGTATTTTTACAATGAGAAGTCAGCTTCCAACATCTATTCTGTTGTTCATGATGACTAAAAAGTACATCAAGCAGTGATACTGACGTCATTCAGACCACCCAAGATTTTACTCAGTGTGCTTGAGCAACAGAATTTGGCCAGTTGTGATTATTTGCAAGGCCAGAATTCAGAAAATTCTGAATCTGCCTCGGGATGCTTTAGTACAATAATTGCCAAAAACCAGCCCTGCCATTGAGACTAAAACTCAGCAATGGGTTTGTGAACTGTAGCCTTTCTGTAGTTTTGGCACTTGCTACTACTATAAACCTGTGAGCAGAGGAATGTGGTTCCAGTCCTTGGCTGGTAAATTACACTAACACAGAAGACTAAAAATAACCCCAGCCATTCCTGTTGGTTGTAAGTCATTTCATTCCTGATATGCTAGAAAAACATGATTATTTTCACATTTCACTCATATAACAGATGAGATGTGAAATGAGTGTCATGGTTGATAAACACTACAGTGGCTGCTAAGTCTCATGCTATGTAAACAAAAACTTGCCTGTTCACTGTACACAAAATTAACAATAAAAATCACTGTGGAATCTGGGTATAAAAACAAGCACAACTTCAGAGAGAAAAGGTTCATTACAGAGGAAATGAGTTGGTGACAGCAGCTCTCACAGCCAGCTTCTTCTGTATGAAGTTACCCATTGACTTTGATATGAAATCCAGCATAAAATATTGCTTCAAATATTCTAATTCTTACCAATTTCTAGGGTTTAGTGGAACAAAAAGAGGAAACAAGAAAGCACAGTGCTCAGTTTTGTGCACTGCACCTACACATAAGCCACCTCACCGTGACTTCAGTGTGGCCCAAGAGGTCCCTGACACAGAAAGGCCTTTCATCCAGAGCTGAGAGAGCAGCTCTCGCTAAATGCCACCTACTGCTCTATACTCTTAACTTTCTGAAATTAAAAGTCTCTCAGAAATGCATTAGTTATGCTGCACTCCTGCATGACTATAATACAGATTGACTAACACACCTGGAAGAATGAAAAAAAAACCAAACCAGAACAACTGTAAGCACAGGAAAGTGCTTTGTTAACTGCAACGTCCCCCCACACATCTCCCTGCTCTAATATAGAACATCTGCTATGAACAAGAACTAACCTGTTATTAACCAAATTCCAGCACTGATGTAGGTATGATTAATACCTTCCCTCAATCATGCCATTATCCCCTTAAATGGGGCTGAAATAATAACTGAAAATGCTCAGGTATGCTCTACAACAGGTGGATATTGTTTCAGCCTTCACTAAAAGCAATGTAGCACTGCATTACAGATTTATTAGGGCTTGACTCTCCCTTAGCTCTTGCTACTGAACAGGTAAGATAAGTAGGGCACTCCTCAGACTACATCAGAGTCAGCTGGTGCTGGGTGACTCCAGGTGTGTGCTGGGTTCTGCCCCAGGACACATGAGCAGAGTTGAGTTTGTAGAAGTTTGCAGGAGACAAAGCAAGTCTAGTGCACTTCTGCAGTTCATTCCTGCACTGTGCCATTGTAGCAGGCTGCTGCAGGAGCAAGGGCTGAGCAGCCTGACTGCTGAAGGATTGTCTGCTACGGAATGCTCTGTGGGCCATTCTGAGAGTCAACATTAAATGCTTTCCTTTCTCATTGAACAAATGCTGTGGGCCTGCATGTGCACTTCCATAACCTCATGCTACTAAACTTCCTTCTTATATGGAAGGAGTCTCTACAGTTTGTTTAAACTTATTAGACTTAAATTTCCATATTCCAAAACTGAACAAGTAAGAACATGGAAATAGCTTACCCTTAAGCAAACAGCCCCCACAGCCTTTGCTTTTCCACTGCAAATCAGACACCACAGTGATATACGACTGTGGACATGGATAAGTGTAATGATTTAGGAACTACAGAACAAAATAGGAACAGAAACACTTTCTAGAAGACACAGAAAAACTTTAAAATTGATACCAGAAACATGGGGGTAGAGGTACAATTTTCTACTCAAAAAATTCCAGCCCTTCAAACTTCCAGCAGTTTCTAAACTCTGCCTGAAATGTGAGTGAACACACACGGAAATGGCTTTGCAGGAGGAAAGATCTCAAATTTTTGCCACTCTCATGCACAGAATTCTCATCCATAGATGGGAAGTAAGTCAGCAGAGAACAAGTGCAGCACAGGGTACAGATCCTACCTGTGTGTATTACATAGGTTTCTGTATGGACAGTACCTATATATAAAGGCATAAGTGCAAAACTTTTGAGGAGCCTTCTGCTCAAGTATAAAGCAGAAAAGTGTGGAAGCAGGTGTTTTTTAAAACATTTTCATTGAAGTACACTGCAACCAGAGAATAGCTCCCATTAAACAGAACAGAAAGAGATATTGGATGAAGTAATGAATGGGTACCACTGTTGGCTTGCAAGATGGAGATCAGGATATTGGTGTCGGGTTTTTTGTCTGCTTGGTACAACAGTTTCTTATGCTGTATAAATGCGAAGGAAGAAGTGCCTTTTTATACTTGCTGGATTAGCTTCAGGTTTTCTGTGACGAGAAAAAATTGTTTTCTTAGATATGCTGCCTGAATTCTCTGGCTTGTGCCATATTAAAATTTAGTTTTAAAGTATGAAAAGTTTGCTGTAAAAAATGCACTTTCTAGGCAGCTTAACGAAGTGGATCATTTACCTCTGCAGCATGTAGAGAATAAACATGAAATTCTTCAAACTCCCAGGGTAGTTCTTTGAAATACCTTCCTTTTCAATGTGTTCTTCTTTCTCTCTACTTCTGACTTTTTAAACAAGCACAATTCCTCCTTGCAAGCAGGAATCTACCTGTTTCATGCTGAACCTGCTGAACCTGAATTTCACAAGAACAGATAATTATGATAGGTGGATAGATTATGTAAGTAGAAACATTTATTTTAATACAGCCACTTTTCAGCATTCTAATGAAAGAACATTTAAAGTTGTGAAAAACTGGTGTCTGATGGGATCTCTCCTCAGTAGTAGCAGTGTTTGGTTAGGCTTGTTAACACTGTTCATGGTAAACGTTTAATTGTTTTTTAGTCTTTAATTTTTTTGTGGTTAGTCAGTATCCATGAAGGGACTCACACTGTGAGTTCTGGAAAGATGACTTCTCTCCTTCTGGTGTGTGAAGTGCAGACATTGGCCATGCTGTATATTGTGACTTAAAACAGCCCCCAAGGATCCCTGGCATTGGCAGAAAGGCAAGCCAAGCCTTACAGACTTCTAATATTTAATTTCTCCTCTGAGGGAGTCACTGGCTGCAAGAACACAAAGCTGTGGTCTGTCCCTTCCTTACCACAACCACTTCTGTACTCAACAGATGACAAGCACCAACAAAAATTAGCTGTGGGATAGCCAAAAGGAGATAGGTGCTCTACAAACACATATCCAATGAAATGTGACATCTCCTGGGAGTCTTTGACACTTCTTTTTTGAAATTTCAACACTTTGGCATCTAGTGGTATCACTATAGCACACAAACAACAAATGACATAGGTAGCACAAGAAACATCTTTAAATGCCTATTTTCTCTTCCTTCCAAGAAGTAGAACCAACTATTTGTGCCAACAGTGTGAAACAGCTTAGAAAAAGGCAATTGTTCAAACAAAAGGATCTTTTTGGTAATAACTGGATCCTTGCGAATTTTAGAGCTAAAATGTATATTGTTTTCTTGAGTTACACGAGAGCTCTGTATGGCTGAGAGTTAAAAATCGTGTGTTCTAAATTATTTTTTTTCAGTGCACACCAAGTAATTTATAAGAAGCTGAGACATTCACACTTCCATTGATATCAGCAGGCCTGGAGTATGTAGCCCTTTAAAAAAAATCAGGGCACTGCTCTGCTTTTTGCATAAATGTTTGTCACAACATTTGGGCCCTATTAAACCCACACAGACTACTTAGAGATAAGAGGCTCTGTATCTTATTAAGCAGTCCTTCCAGCCATGCAATTTTACATTACTTTCCTGTCATTTGTTCAGGCCCCAGAAACTGAGCTGCACAGCAGAAACCTAAAAATACACAGTAGCCATTATTGGCCAATAAAACACAACAGTCTTTGTTTCCCTGCAAATTGCTTCTAGGACTGAACAACTTGTTTCACTACAGTTCAATTTACCAGTGTAAATCCACATAGGCTTCAATAGAGCGGGGCACTCCTCCAAAGGCATGGCCAGTTATGAAAGCCTTGTTCCACCTTTGTTTATCACATATCTATTCATCATCCTTCCAGACACTCCTGCTTTCTCATGTTTTCCCAGGGAGGGGTGGGATGGTTGATGGGTTGTAAGACAGATGATAAGACATACCTGATCTGGGAGTTTGAAGAGTTTGTTTAAAGAAACTCTATTCAGTTTTGCAGACATCCTGTCATCTGACTGCTGCTGGCAACATTGCGTGTGAAACAGCTGGAATTTTCAAAGCTGCTCTTTATCTCAAATAAATAGGTGAATATATCCAAAACAGGTTTTATATGCACCCTGAATACATTTAGATAAAATACCTTGATCCAAATAATTTTTTGTAGGGGAAAAACAGCTGGCAGACACTATATTCCTGCCTCTCCTGGCAGTCATGGCTTACTCTACAGCACTAGTAAAAGCAAACCTCAAACAACCCTTTTATACAGCCACACGTTTTCACAGTGTCACAAGAAAATTTGCCGTAACTTTTGGGTGTATTAAATTGCTTGGTTGATGTTACATTCAAAGTAGAGCAGTGCATTTGCCTTCATGTGACAGTGAGAAAAGTACTGATATGCCTGCAATCAAATGAATAATTTTTTAAGTCAGTTCTAACTATTCAGGGAAAACACAAGTTAAAAAAAAAAGAAAAAGAAAGAAAAAGAGAAAGAGAAAAAAAAAACACCCATCAGAATTCTTCCAGATTAAAATTATTGGTCAGAAACAGTGCCATCTATAATGCCATAGTTTGTATCTATCCTCAGATACACATGGTTCCTGGAAGACGCATTAGTTCTTATTAAACCTGTGTGAGCCAAGAGCCGCTGTAGCATCTGACATTCAAATCTTACAGGGAAGATATTATTTACCTGTGACATAAACTGCTGCTTAGTTTTGTCTTTCCTAAATTCTGTGACGTCAAAGACTTACAGAAAAACTTCTATTTACTTCTTTTTTAAAAGCAACTAATGCTAGGAGCTTCAATTTATCTCAGCAGGTGCTAACTGTAAAACTAAATGGCAGTGCTTAAATTCCTTCACTTTAACTGCTTCACTATTAATCATTTTGGCAGCCACGCCAAACCAGTGATTATCAAAAGCATACACTATTACTTTATGCATGCAGAGATGTTGAGATAAGAGCTAATTCTGCTCTGGTTTACAGCACCAAGATATGATTGGGTGCGGCCTTTTAAGGAACGTACGATCCGGACTTCCCCAACAGAGGAGAGAGGGGAATTATGTCCTTTCCCAGGTACAAGATTTGCCTTTGCCTCCTGCATGTCAAACTTGGAAACCAATTACTCCAATCTTTTTACTCCAAAAGACTCCTTGGATGACCTCTCAAAGCCTTGCAGCTTCTCTCCCTTCTTTTTCTGCCACAATAGTTTCCCTTTCATATTTTCCATTTAAAAATCTGCAGGACCCAAACAATCTGTGCAATTACACAAGTAAATTCACCAGATATCCAACTTGAGACACAGGAAGTAGAGCCATGCTAACTACAATGGGCATTGATAGTCTTGGGAAGGCAAGTTAAGGGAGCAGCACAGCACAATCCTGGGACACATACAGAATTCAACTGTTATACAAAATACGGATCCTGTCCTTATTTCCTTATTCGAGAAAGGTATTTTCCTTTCTCTTCTGACACCACAGTCATGCATCCTCTGTGTTCACAGAGCAAAAACACTGCCCTGTCTCATACAAGAGTGAAGAAGGAGAGCTTGATTTTAAGCACGAAGGGAAAAGGAACAACTGTTAAAATAAACAGCCTGCAGTGACCCAATTCAAGAAAGCTTTGTCAGGTGATAATCTTTCTCACCCTTTCTATGTCATTCCCTGAAGTACATAAGTGTTCAAAACAGTTTTAAAACATTCAGAAATGTGAGAGGAGTAGCTGTCCTCCTGTGCAGCTCTGACAAAGATTAGAATTCCCAATATAGTTGCTGGTTGCAAAAGTGCTCTTAAGCTGCTGTTTCACTGGGTTCATGTCTGAGTGCCGCTAATCAAATTAACTGTGATGGCTGCAGTAAGCTGTTTATAGAGATGAAAGACCTACCAAAAGAAGTTTCTGTTACAGCTTATGAAGCTGAATACTGTTAAGTACATAAACACTGACTGCACAGAAAATCTTGACTTTTTTCTTTCTGCAGTTCCTCACTAGAGGGTCAAGAGTGCATAAGTGTTCTTGTTAAGTCTTCTATAAGTCCAAAAATACCTCTTCCCATATAACTGCTTTTTATTTTTCCCCTGGGAAAAAAAAGAAAAGAAAAAGCATTTATTTTTGTTGTCTCTCTTAGAAAAAAAATAAAATGAAAGTAATAGAAGCAGTAAACAATGATTTAATAGAATATATTATTACAGTATGATGGTTGTGTCAAGCTGCAAGCTCTTCCCCATGGTGCAGTTAAAAAATCAAAAAGCAGTCAGGACTCTGTTCCAAACCAGGAAACTGCCAACCAGGCACTTTCAGCCTGTCAGATTGTTGTGACTTTGAAAAGGAATATCAGGCTGCTGATGTTTGTGGAAAGCATCACTATGGCACAGAAAAAAGAGATAAGAGAGCAGCTGCTGAGATGACACAGGAGGCCCCTCACACACAAGCAATTACCTGTAGCTACAGCAGCCCAGGAAGGCAAAGGAAGGCAGCAGACACTCTGTGCACAGAGAAGGATGGTGGCCTCAGCTCTTTACCAGTATCTGGAGCAGATGCCTGAGGACTCAAGATCTGGGATCTCTCTGCAACATTACAAATCTCAAGAGCCACTCACACAGAATCTGTAATAAGCTTTCTTTCAGTTCACCTCAGCCCATTTATTTTACTTCACCATCAGAATAACCACCTTCAGTGCTGGCTGAGGAAAGTAATGCAAACTAAAAGTGCTGAAAAGATGACCAATTTATTAAGCATACCGATATTGTCTAGGAAGTCTTATTAAAAGTTACAAAGACTGTATTCTCCATCTTCTCATTAACATACAAGAAAGTCATAAAAACTGTACTTTTAAAATATTTGATACTAAAATACCTGTTCTTAATTTGCACAGGATAAGTGGAAAGAAGGAGAATGAAGCCTCAGACTGCTTTGTACCTGCAGCCCTTGCTAAAGGAGTACAAGGTAACTCTGCCGCTAATGAGTGCCCACTCAGGACCAGCTACACAGTGGGCAGAGTGCTGGCAAACCACAGACATCCTTCTAAATTAAGTTTGAGAACCTTCCTGACAGGCAGAATTAATTAGTGGCATTAATAATGTCAGAGGTCTCTTCCTTTGATAGTATGACAATTCTCCTAAATAAATATGCAGCATAAATTTCCTCCGGATTTCTAAGCAGAGGAAATCCTGTTTTCAAGTCTTTTTGGCATTACTAACCATTTATGTATCCACTGAATGTACAATCATTATATCTAATTATAAGATCATCCAGTCAGTCAAATGACTGCCAAGATTCTCTTTTATAATCCAGCAATGAAGAAAACATTTAATCTTCTCACCACTCTGACATCCTGATATCTTCAATTTTTTTCTCTCCAATTTTAGCTTTTAAGACAGGCAGTGCTAGATTAATACATGTCTAAAAGTGGTTCTCTGTAGACTTCACAAAAGTGGAGAATTTTTCTTTTAGCTCAGCACAAATTTGTAGCAACTGATACTTTACCAGAAACTTCTTTTTGAATATTTTGCCCCATAAAATAAATCCGTTCCTATCATTACTCTCAGTACCCTACCTTTTCTGTACTTAAAGAGATTTTCTTTGTGGTTTCTCGGTGAATTTATCTGTGATTAGAAATATTCTAGTTGGTTACATTAAGAGAATAAGGTAACTTCTAAATACAGAATTCCAAATTGTAGTTAGAAAATACAGAAATACTAACAAGCCACCATTTAACCAGTTCAACATCTATCTGAGGATTCAAATTAGGATGAAAATGGATTACAAGAAAATATTTTCCCTTTATATGTGATGCACCAGATTAGCCCGCAGAGGTCAAGTATTAAACATTACAAAAGCATAAATACAGAAAATGGGACAAAAGGCTATTAAAGCTTAGCATGGAGAAACATGAAATAACCCAACACTTCCTGATACAGCTTGCTAGAAACTGCCAGTATTAATTTGGCCAGATAACTTTCAGAGGTAATATTATTTTTCTGCAATGTAAATAGTCTCTGATATCAGAGAAAAAACCTTTTCTCTCAGATAAAAGCTGGTTTTTAACAAAGCACATCTTAAGCTTCACACTAGCAACCTATTATAATTTGCTTTGAAACATGGTGTGCTGCTGGCATCGGATGTATCGCCCTCATGATACATCAAGCCAGGGAATTCTGCAATGAGCAGCACATTAGTAAAAATTACCTTTAAAAACCAGTGTTTGCATTCATATGCACAACTGATGTAAAACAGACATCTTCCTACTTGAGCTCCTGCTTTAATTCCAGACACAAGCATTTGGTGCCTGTACAATGAGATGAGTTGCACCACCAGTGCCACGTGTGCAGGACTCTGCAGACCTGGCTGCTGTGATGTTCTGCTGTTCTGCCACGGGGATGTCTCTGTTCCCTGCCTGAGAGCACCCTGTCCTGAGCTGGGGTGAGGGAAAACTGTGCACATGCCCCAGGGAGAGCAGGGATGGGAACAGTGTACAGGGCTCCCCCAGGGTGCAACAGCCTCACGCTCTCTGCCTGCATCTGATAAGCACAGATACACCAGAGCTGACGGTGATTCTGTCTGTCTTGTGGTGGGGACTGACATGACCTATCATGAGAAAACGCTTCCTTATCTTTACCAACAAAAAATGAAGTCTTAGTGGGATTTTTAGGAAGAAAGTGACTAGACTACCAAAGATGCTATTAATACCTGATTTCTAGCTCAGGAGACATGCAAAGCCTTACCAGGCAAGCCTGCAGCAACAGCTGCAACAGGAACACCTTGGAGAGGACTCTGTTCTCACACATCTTCTAAGGCCCGTAAAAGGACCAGAGAGACCGCTGAAGTTCAGGTACTACCCTCGTCCTTACCCCAGCAGGACGATGGAGCACAATGGGGACAGGAGGAAGCAGCTACACTCTTCTGACAGCTGGCACAGCCTCTGAGCAGGGCAAGCAGCACTCACCAGTGCCTGGCAGACTGCGACCGCACTGCCAAAGCAGAAATAGAGGATGCTCACAGCACAGAGAGGAATTGCCCCCTCTTCTTGATCTCCTCACTTCTGCCACATAAGACAGCAACAGACCACATGGCTGCAGGTATTTCACCTACTACAGCCATGGTTTTCACCCATCATCACTCAATATGACGTGTAAGGTGGTTCCTTTCCGCCACGAGAGCCTGCACACCTTAAAGACAACAGGATCAGCCAAGGCCCTGCTGAAATCCGTAGCTTCTTTCCATTTCCATGAGACTTTGGGTCTGCTCCTTAATGTACTGCTGATGAAGTGTATTAAAATCTATACACTCACCTTTCTCCAGCTTATTCAGTATAAGTGATGTTGCTTCTTATCTACAAATATAAATTGTTTTGTTGTTTATGTGTCTCTGTAAAGTGAGTCCTCGCTGCACATTAAAAAGCTGCTCTCTCTGTCAAAAAGCACCAGTATCATTATCTATTGCCAGAGACACCAGTTTCATTTTTTGGTTAGGGAAACCTGTGCCAATGCTGTTATAGTTAATACAGCAGTTGTACTACACAAGTCACACGGGAGGCAATATATTAACTGTCCTGCTGAGGAATGCAAACAGCACAGAGGGTTTGGATTTCCAGCATCCTTGAGAAGTGATTTTGCTATTACACTAACGATGCCCCAGTGAGTAATGATTTTCAGGTAGTAACAACTCTTGAAAATAACTCTTTCAGTCTAATTACACTGCCAGATTAGAGAAAGCCTTTCCATGAAGTTTATGGCCAGATTCTTAGTCACTGTAAACAGTTATAACTCCACAGGTTCTGGGAGGAGTAATCCAATTTATACACTGGACCTACCCCTCTCTTCTGTAAACCCTGTATTAAAGGTTATGTAATAATCAAGGATGAAGGAATGAAAAAGCCAAACACCCTGACTTGATTCAGGCAATGACTTTGCACTTACTGAAATGAGGATGAAGAGAGCCAGACTTCAAGAGATTAGTTATAACTAGGAGATTAGTTCAGTGCAATAAAGCCCATTTAGCATAACACGGAGAACTCTCCGCCGCATTTTGGAATAATGCATTTTAAATCTGTCAGTTGGCCTCTGAAGGTCCCAATCCTGCTAAGCTCACCCATGGTTTAACTTTATGTGGTTTGAATAATCCCACTGAAATCAGACTATTCACAGTGCAGACAAACAAGCAGAGTTAAACTACTGGATAAATTAGGGGTTAGGCCAGGGAAAAGTTCCCCGGATTCTATGTCTCCTTGAGACTTGACCTATAAACAAACAGGGAAATATTTGGCATTTTGATTAGTAGAAATAGCCCTGGTTTTCAGTGGTTTTGGTTCTACTTCAAAGAAAATCATCTATTCTTTCTCAAACAAATGTGAATTTCACAATAAACCACATGAAGGTCTAATTCTCTATAGACATGTTTTTAATGCTTCTCCAAGATGGGCAGAAAAAATTCAATCAAAATTGCCAAAATAAATAAGCATATATAATTCATTTTCATTAATCCTCCTAAAGTTCTTGCCTCTAAACTCATTTGAGGCCTGTGTTCTAGATCAGCAGCACAATGTTAAAGCTGGTTTGAGACACAGAGCTGTTAGGTGTCACATACACAATGACAAAATATTCAATAAAGTCGCTGCCTTGCTCCAGCAAGAAAAATATTTTTCTCAACATGAATACAGAGGACTAAGAAAGACGGGTGCTTTAGCTCAAGTGTGTTTCTTCTAACAAACTAGAGCCAAGGCAGAAAGCCAACAACTACTAGATCAAGAACCTGAAATTTACATTTAATCAACCTCAATTAGGGACAAGAAATCAATTTAACACACTGTTTGTAGAACATTTACTCTGGAAGCATCTTGTATGATGCAGCACTGCTAAAATTACCCCCACAGAAATCAGATGTTATTAAGGAAAGTACAATGGCCAAAGAAAATATGCTACAGAAGTCACTGAAATAGAACAAGGAATTTCTTTATTTGGTTTCCCAAAACTTCAAACGTAACCTTTGATAAGTTGAATGTTTGATCTTTTAGCTACCAGCACAATTTCCTAGTTACTTTTATAAACTGGAGCTTTCAAACTCCTACCTACTCCCAGTGATCTCTGCATACTGGCTTATTTAATATTCCCTCAGCTTATCTCAAGTCTCAGTGCAGCAAGGCTTTTTAGTTGCTATGGCCCTAAGCATGGAACATGAAAGAAAAGGATATCTGGGAGCCTCATTCTATATTTTTCATTTAAAAACAAGACCTGGGAGCCCGAGGCATGTCCCCAGTCATTTTCAGTTGTTTTGGAGCTCCCACTTACACTTGGGGCATTCCATCTTCACAGGGTTCTTCTTCAGATATTCACTGAGACACGCAGAAATATCAAAGCTGTATCAGATCTGTAACCCTGCTTCAGTATGAAATGGGATGCCTACTTGCATAATTAGAAAAGGGACTAAACTGTTAAATTGGTCAAAGGGGTCTTGCCCAAAATCTCATGGCCTAGTTTCCTGTTAGTCATTGTGGTACAGTCTTCCTAATCCCAGGACTCATACAAGAAGCATTTACTTTCCACAGCCCAAATAACTGACAGCTCCTTCAGTGCAGCACCATTGCACTGATCTGGTTGTTGTCACAAGCCCAACAAGAGCTGATAAGCACAATGTTATATAAAGTATGAACAGACAGCAAGAGAGCACTACATTCACACTGTTTGCTTTTGTTATTCTTAGTGGAAAAGGCACCATATCTTTGTGAGCACCTTTGAATTAATGTGCTTGTACCATCTTAGGCTTGCGGAAAAGGTAAAGCATGTGTAAGAGGTAAGGAATTTGGAATATCTGAGCACAGCTATTCCTATCCAGTTTTACCACTAACAAACAAGCACTCTTAGCCTGGGAGCTGCACTGACACCAGCTCTGAAACCTTTTTGAATTGGAGACTGGGGTACTGCAGGAAATGCAGTAACTCTCACACTGTAAAAGCAGCACCAGGTGGATCAGCAATGCAGAGTGACAAAACACACAGACTACACTGGACTGAAGTGCTGACAGTTCAGGCACAGGGAAGCTGCTCTGGCAAAGAGACAGCAGAAGCAAATGAAGCCCGTTCATCCTGTATCCCTTCTCCAGGCAGAGGGGTGCATGACCACAGCGCACTTGATTCCGCCAGCTCAAACACTTCATCACAATTGTCTGGAGCTGGGGAGGGCTGGACTCATTGATGATCAGGCCTGAAGAACACAACAGTGATGGAAATTACTTCTCATTTTTGCCAGTGCTCATATCCTAACAGTATATTGTGCTTGGTCCCTTGGACTTCTTGCTCGAAGCAACAGCAATTCTCCACGAGTTCAGCCAGAACGATCATTACTTGCTAACCACTCCTAGTGAGAGAAAAGTTCCACTGACTTTGGAGACCCCATTGAAACTTTAGGCTCTAGTGCAGCCTACACCCCAAGCTTCATGCTGCTTGAAGGCTCTCTGTTATTTTAAAATCTGGCTCAGCTCTATGTTGCACTGCACTGTTTCACAATGTGCAATGTACTAGAGCTCAGTTTGCCCTGGCAGGATGGCACCACCCAAGTAAACTCACTGCCAAGGTCAAAGGGGTGGTATCTAGAAATGTGAGGAGCTGCCGTTCCCTTCAGAGGTACTCTGACATCAGTAAGAATTAGACCCCGTGTCTTTCTCTAAATCTCCTCTCCTTCAGCAAAGAATGTTGTATACATGAAGTAATCCAGATACTTAAGACAGTATTTCACATCCAGCTTCTGGAATATTTCAACTTTTCCTGGGAGCTGTAAAAGAGCACTAGCTATAGAGATGTAGATATGGGTCCAAAGAAATCTACCAGATGTTATACATATGATGAAGGAAAAAGATCTCTACTGAATCTAAAACATGCTGTAGACTCACATTCCCATTTTGTCCTTTGCTGTAAAGACTGGCAGACAGGTATAGCGACATAGCAGAGAAACTGGGAGCCTTTTAATACTGGGAAGAAGGCAGAGGTGGTGGATAAGGGTAAAAGATGAATATTCTCTGCTATTTTCCGCCTCCCAGACAAAAAATGCTGTGCATTCAAAAACATGGGAAGGTTGGCACATAAAGGTAAAGGCTGCCTAAAATAAAAATTTCCCAAGTCACAGAACATTTCCAGCTAATAAAGAAACAAAACTTGAAAAACTTCTGTATGGAGAAAAAGTGGCTTGAATACATCTTTTCCACTTCCAATTTCTAATTATTTGACAATCTTTTATTTCTGCTCTTTGAAGCTAACTGAACACTATGCACAATATCTGTAACTTAAAGCCTACTGGTTTTAAATCATTGCTTTCACAAGCAATTTTATTGACATTAACATGGTTATAATTACTTTTAATCATATTTTTGTAAAGTTCAATTAAAAAAGAAAAAACCTGTCCTTGGAAGTCAGAAACATTTTAGATGAGCACGGAAAAAGACATTACAACTTTTCTTTGTGAACTCAGTTTTGATTTATATGTGCTTGCTGTTGTTCATTAAAGTTTCATAAAAAATAATGACTTATCAGTAGAAAATCAAATTCCTACAGTGCAAATCTTTTGGAGCTTTTCACCTGAATCTCTCAAAGAAACTTACCTAAGTACTACTGGTTTGAATTCAGCAATAACTGTGACATAGATACAAAGCATATGACATATATTGCTGAGTGCTGTGGAACAGGATTCAAAAATTATATAGACCATAACTCAGCAGATATTATTACTATGTCAAGCATACTGCAGCACTCAGGATGCTTCAGCTGCTTCTCCACTGAGGTGTCCTAGTAGTCATGTGTCTGAGTAGTTTAATGAAACAGGTATATTATTAATGCTGCCAGAAAAAGGAAGATTTCTGTGAGAAGGAAGATATATTTAAATATGTGTTAAATTTAATTTACATTTATAATGAACTCCAGATGTTGTAAATTGTGCTCTGTTGTAGGTTGGTGCTATTCCCAAGATTGGAATTCCATGGGGGTGTTTAGAGATATTTTAGGGGCTCACTTTCTAATCCCAGTTTCTCCTCCACCAGTACATATTTGACCCCAACACAGAATATCTGTGCATGGAGATGAACAAACCCAAACTCACAAAGCTCCCTGGGTTTGTTCTCCCTGGTATTTACCCTCGAATCGCACCACAGCATGTTGAGACCTTACAGGGCTCAGTATTATGGGGTTTTAAAGCACGGTGAAAGCACTGGACCCTAGAATGCTTGCAGGGGTCCATTCTGATGCTCATCCCTGTCTCCCAGCTCAGGGGGCTGGTTGCCCTGAGGATAACTCCTTTCTGTTGAAGTCTGAGCTAAAGAAGGTTAAGTCAACATAATGCAATTAACCTGCATGGTTCACATTAGTAAGTTATGTGATTTCATATTATGTTGAAACCAAATTTACTGCTCAACATGGCGTTTCTGTCAGCCAAACCTGTATTTCTGCGAAATGGATAACAGATTTGTTTACCAAAAAATATTTGTCCTGAAGCCATGTTGGTGGACATCTCCCATTTTTATTCTTAAATGGTGTGTTTATAGTCTCTATTTAACTATTGCATTTATTATGCCTCTGCATGACCTGTAGCTACCCAGCTTAGAGCTTCCTATTCAGCAAAAACCTAATTTCCCCCTTTTTTTTTCATCAGTGAAAAAATAACACGGTTGATCATCTGTCTTTTATGTCTCTGACAAATTTTCTGAATCTGTGGTTTAAGAAAAATCTTAATTTCAGTAAGTGCTACCATCCTTTTCTTTTTTTTTTTCTCCTAACTGGTGAATATTCTATTCTCTCAAAATCTGCCTCCTGAATGCATGTTCTTGCTTCATTCCAAATATAGGACACAAACTGTTGTTGACATTTCTTGCCTCTTTTGCATCACTATTCAGGATTTCACCATCTGTATCAAGCAAAGAATCCAATAAAGGTTTCTTTTAATCCTAAGTTAATTCTAAAATGCTTTTAAAAATTGTTTTACCCTTTAGCCATTGACATATTTCCATTAGTGTCCTTTATCAGAAAAAGTTTCTTTCCAATTCTGTGCATTTTAAGAAGGATGGCTTTTGACCACTGGAATATATTATTTAGGCAAGACTGCTTCATGTGACTGTGGTTTTGGTTAACACTTTTCACTTTAAATGTATGATCTAGGCAGAAAGTTTCAGTGGTTTTGAGTCAGCGAGTTATCACACTCAAGTTACATTCTGTTGTGAAAAGAAAGGGTAGTGAATTGTAGTTAGGGCGTGTACAACTTGCATTTCTGAAGGAAATCCAACTGACTTACTCCACAGCGGTCTCAAAACAAAGCTTTACTAAGAAGTTACATTTCATTTTTAAAATATCTGATGAAATTGTTTGGCACCCCTGCCAGCATTCACCAACTATATATAATTATAGCTGTTATAAAAACGGTTTTCTTCATGCATTCTACAGACTGGTGCTTACAGCTCAGATTGCTCCCCAGTGAGGCTTGCTTGGGCAAATAGAATTTAGCAAGGCAGACACAGTAAGTCTGCATGTATATGAGTCTTACACATACACCTAAGAGCAGCGTTGACAGGAATAGTCTGTCTCTAAAAATGGATAACAGGCTGTCAGTCAGCAGGTGATCTCACTTTAGGTCACAGCATCTATGGACACAAAAGTAAAACGGAGTTAGATGTCAAGGACTAACCAAAACAATCTCTGAAAGATGGAGAATTGAGGCTTATGAGAAACACACCTTTGGATATTTGTTACCACATAATATAAGCAGTGGAAACACCAAAAATTTTCTTTATACTCTTAAAAGAGAATAAGATTATTTTTCCTATAGGATTGTTTCTTCCTTCCTTTTTTCCCCCAGTAAGTCAAATGGAGATTAAAAAAAAAAAAAAAGGACTGTTACAACAGAACAGATTGCCTTAAATTACAAACTTTAGATATTTGGAAGGCTAGAACAATATTCAATTTGTAATGATGCACATCTAACTACTGTCATGATGCATATGTAACAATTGTCATATTCCTCTTCCTATTTTTTATGGAAAACTTAGCACTTGTCTGATCCAATAGCCCTATACATGAGAAATTGTAGAATTTATAAATCCATTGATGGCTTTTCATCTGTAAAACTGTTTGATAGTATGTTTCACTTTAAAACATATTCACTTTAAGAGGATAATCATATCTTTGTATAAAGAGAAACCCCCCAACCTGAATCATCCAACATGACATTTACCAACTAAAAAGGAAGAAAGCAAATGAAGAGGAAAATAGTTCATATTCATGACACATTGTATGCAAAACTCCATTTACTTGCTTTATGAGGGATTTTTGGAAGGTTTAAAGAAGCTGGAGTGATAGGTTAGTTTTGTATGCCAAATTAACCTAAAATTTGCAATAGGCAAATGGAACACGTAGCAAGATGTAATACTTTAGTACTAGTTAAGGAGCAAATGTGGCTTATCTATGGAGAGCTTTTCCTCACTAAAAACACAGTGGAAAGACATTAATCACTGCTTGCTTTCTATATTTGGTTTGATCTAATGCTTACATGAAAGAAATATGCTGGCAGCTTGGAGAAAATAAGAGGTGTTACAGAAAAGGAGACGCTTACCTAGAAGAGTATTTCTTTTAAAGTCTAGTGAAAGAATTGTCTGTGCAACGTGAATGGGACACTACCAAAAGCTACACATACTATTACTCCTAATAGTTATTATTCTACATTCATTTAGATTCTTACAATCTCATTTGTCATTGGTATATGGGGACCTTCTTCCAAAATTCAATCAAACTTCAAAAGACAAAGGCAATTTGCAAAGCTACTCATACCTTGCCATCTTTTTGAGCATTCTCAGAATGAGAATTCCTAAAACACTAAGTAATTTTTTCTTTCATGGTGACTGGAAAAAATAGACAGAATCACTTAGGGTTTCTTTTAAAAGAGAACACAATTTCATTTTGCTAATAAAACAGTCTTTCATGCAAAAACTTCAAATGAATTTGCCCTAGGACTAACTTGAACTTTTGGCACCCACAGTGTTCCTTGTCAAGGAGATCACAGGCCTGCCTGCTACCCCTTAATCCTGCTTGTCTTGTTTGTTTTGATCCCCACCCATCCTCACTTCATTCAATGCCCTCCAGTTACTATCGCTGGAAAAAACAGCAACAGCCAGTCCTCGTCCGCACTTTGCACGTTGCTAATGATTTTACAGACTGCAATCATATGGCTGTATATCGAGTTGAGAGAGCCTGGCCTCTTCACTCAGACACTAAAGCTAAGCATGTTAACTTTGGTGCTTTAACTATGTCTTGCCTCTCCTCTTTTATTGTTTTAGTCTTCGTGTGTGGCACATTATTAAAAAAAAAAAAAAAGGGAAAGAAACCCAACCAGTATTTGCCTCCTACAAAAATTCTAAAATTTCTAGTAAGCGAAAAGTATCAAGAAAAAAGAGGACAGTGAAAGTTTTTCTAATGCATATGGGCTGTGAACAGACAACAGCCACTCTACTTTCTTGATGTAATTTCCACAGGGCTTTCCAATAGCTTCTGCCATCCCTGGCACCATAATGCAGCAAACCCAGTAGAGAGGGCTACTTCTAGATTTTATATTCTATTTTTCCTTCCTTCTTCTCTTGAGCAGCCTATGTTTATCATTATTTCTTCTCATTCCCAATGGCTTCATGTTCTCTGAAGACCATAAATGATCTTTCACTTAGGCTGTTGATTTAAATAACTTGCTTTCAAAAGTGGAAGGGGAAAGAGATGATGAACACTGATATGATCCACCTGGCATTACATGGAAGAAAAACTCTTAAAAGGTAGAGATCATAGGCAGCAAATTTGCTAATTTGACTGCACTTATTCTTTCAGTCATAAACCAGCTTTCAATTTCTAAATTATCTTTAGGCAGTAGTGCAAGCTGACAGCCAAAGGAGAGACACCATCCCAAAAGCAAGATAATTATCCCCATGGCCAAAAATTTCAAAACTTGAAAGGAAAACAGAAGGAAAAGAAATCAGAAAAATGAGAGACTGGCTGTTCATCTATTCTTGGTGTATATTTGATGAGATGGTTTGAACCCTTTGAAGTGAAAGGATCTTGATCACCACAATGGCTGATGCGGTGTAACTGTTTATGAGGGAGGGAGACATCACAGACAATTCCTATTCACAAGACTGAAATCAAGTCTTCTAAAAAAACATATAGTCCTTTTATTCTTATAACCATACCAATTGCTGACTCTCAGGTAATTGGCAAAATGGTTTATAACATTTCTATAACAAAGAGCATGATTCTATAGTGAAAGGTGTAGTCAGATAGAAAATGACTAAAAAACCCTGTACTTACTAGCCACAGGGAAAGGAAAGAAAGGTTTCTGCTAAAAGTATGAAAAGGACTAAGTTAATAACGTGAAGTCCCTTGAGTAATTCCTAATTTGACTGCAAGCATAACTCAAATATAAGATTTGCATGATGCCCTCAAGTGTCATTATCGTTGCTTGATTGCATTAATTGATACATTGCCAGCATCAGCTCGATAATAGCTGGTCCCTGCTTTGTGAGTGATTCCTTAAATTGTCAGACAGTGCAGGATTTTGTGAAAACAAGTTATTGTTATGTTTACTCCTGTAAACTTATAGTTCACTGCAATTATATAGTAATATAAAATTTCATATGCAAAAAAAAATTTGCATTTCTAATTACTTGGACTTTTATCCCTTCAGAATTTCTGCTGCTACATTTTCAACTGTCATAATCATTCAGAGAGGATTCTCTCAAGGATAAGAAGGCAGAATGGAAAATTCAAACCAACCTCCATTGACAGCAAGATGTCTTTCATAAGATTTGGTAGCATAACAGCTGCACTTTGTTCTTTCAACCACACAGATAAATACTTTCATTCTGTATGTTAATCAGACTGGGAAAAGATACAGAAAATGGAAGAGTCAGATTTAAACTGCATTTCTGAATAATTACATCAAGATGTGCCCCTTACTGAGGGTTTCTTTTCTCCTAAGTGAAAAACATTAAAGAAAATGCACAGTAATTATTTTTCTTGGAGGATGCAAATCTTTATACTGACATGAAAAAGAAATGAAACAGTGTATCTACTAAAATAGATGTTAATAGGCACCCCAAGGACAGTGGTGCACACTGTCTCACAACATTTCAGAAAGGAAGGGAAATCAAAGCAGTTCAGCATACAGCAAACAAGGTTTTCAATAAGCTCCTGCTATATTACAGGCTTGAGCAAAACAGTTCAGAGACCTTGCAAGACAAGGAAGGCACCAGCACACACAATTCCTCTTGGACACAGAGGTTACAGCCACAGTCCTATTGATTTTGATGAGACTATTGTGTACTGAAATGAATGCTGTTTGATTCAATGGGACTTTTTATAGATACAAATTGCTTTCCTTAATTGTAATTGGTAGAATGGAGGTAAGAGAACAGTATTGGATCCTCAGTCTTTTTGTGTAGAGGAAAGAGCAATTTCCTAAGCTGCAGGACTGAAATGTTCCACCCCATGAGGGAGGTAGGAGGTGCTCTTTCATCTTTGAGTTTGGGGTGTTTTTGTCCTAATATTTCTAAAAAAAGCATCCTTCATCTATGTTAGGAAAAAAAAAAAAAACAAACCTCATGCAACTGTCATCTTCTAATGTCTTTTAGTTATTACTTAACTAAAGTTATTACTTAGTATTTAATTATCCTTATCACCCGACCCGAGCCCATTACAGTTAATGAAAAAGTTTTGTAGGCTTTAGACTAAGCCTATTATAACACAGAACTTCATTTCTATTCCTAAATCTCAGTTTGAGATAGAACTACAGTACAATTATAGCAAGTTCTATCAAAGAAAAGAGAACTTACTGAGATTAAATTGCATCACACTCATAATATGAATTTTAGATGCACTGACTACTCAAAATCTCAGCTGAAATTTGTTTAAAGTAAAAAACATACAAACAAAATGACCAATTATTCAAGCTATAAATTCAAAAATGTACCAGTATGTAAAGTCTGTCTGCCTGGTATGAAACAGGAATGAAAAGATAAGCGTTAAGCAATGACTAGGGCAGAATATAGATGTAGAATGTGGGGGCTTCCTGTCCACGCTCTAAGCATGAGAAACAATCTGTGAGTGGATTGGAGCTAGCAGGGCTGTGGAGAGGATTCAAAGAACAAAGCAATTCTAACACATCCTTCTCTCTACACAGCTTACATCACCACCAATAAATAGTACTCCATATTAGTAGTCTAGCCAGTCTTTTCTTAACCTGGTTCACAGATTCCTCTGTGAAGCAGACTGTCATGACAGTCATGATAACTTACAGTGAAGTATTTTACCAGAATTCCATCGATGTAAGAGATTTCCATCCATTCCTACTGCAATTAAAGTTCAGTGATTGTTACAATGACCTTCAAACTCACTGTAAAACTGACATATTTTCTGAGCTGGTGTATAAAAAAAAAACAACAAAAAACCACCCCAACCTCAGTTCTTAACATGGAGAATTCTTTGAGTAAATAGATAAAAAAAATATTAGTTAATTGACTTATTTAAAGTGCTATAAGAATTTTGGGATCCAATCTTATTTGGCATCTTAAATTGACCACACTTGTTGAAACACCCAAGGCAAACCACTAACTTTTACCATTGCTATAGGGCTTCTGCAAAGGAAATGCATTCTGACAGACAAATTACAACCTCAGCTTCTATCAGCTTCTTTTGAGTACAGCAGTTGAAATTATGAAATTCTTAAATAACTAGAGGACTCAAACCACTTAGTATGTAACATTCTGACTTGGTCAGAACATAAACATAAAATTCAAGTAAAAATGTTCCTCTTCTCCCACTAGAATGGTCTAGTCCAAGAAATCTCATTTCCCATTAAGTGAAGAATATAGAATATGCCACATATGTTTTCAACAGTTACTAACTCAAGGGAATTGGTGAGTAATAGATCATTTAAATTCAGAAAGACAGAATTTCCCTTTTCAGCCAGCACTCCACACAGAATTATTTGAAATAGTGAGAGGAGAGGGAATTGTTTCAATCCTTTTCACTAACTAGATGAGCTCTAACAAGTAAAAGACTAATTACACCTTTGGTGGGTAACTAACCAAAGCTCTCCTTGGCAACTATTACATCAGCAGCCTGAGACCTGGAGTTGTGCCACCGGAAAATAGACAAACACCCATGGCATAAAGGAAAACCTGACTTCCTTTCAGGAAGAAAGATTTTTGCTGCCCCTCTACAGCCCGAGCAGCTGTGCTGCCCTCAGGTGCCCCGGGGCTTTGTGCCATAGCCAGGGTAGGGCAGGGCATTGGCAGGAGCAAGAGATTGGTGGCACAAGTGGCACAACCCACTAACAACTGCTGTCTTATCACACAGGCTGGAGAAAAAGCCTTCATCAGCCATGGTCTCTACTGGGAAAATGTCCCACTCTGTCCCTCTTACAGTGCATTTCTGTACCTCATTTGCTATTTTGCTTAACACAAGCCAAGTTCGAGTATCTTCTGTGTTTCAGTGCTTTCTTCTCAGCTGGGAGGACCTGTAATTGTACGTGTTTCTATTCATATGAAGGATTTAATGAGCTACCAATAAAAACTGCTATCAAAGATAAATATGCAAGCCGTAAGGACAAAAATTCAGGTACACCTCAGTTAAATTTCAAATACCCTGAGGATCTATATGAACTTTCATTATGTCCTGCCTTGTGTCTGTCTGACATAGCGTAACACATGAAAATGAAGCAATTAAAATCCAAAGCTTTCACTTGCTAAAATCTCTAAGTTCATCCAATGGAAGAATTTTTACACTGCCATGCCAATGTGTTCCATGTAATGACAGGAGCATAGGAAACGAATTGTCCTTAAAGCTTCTGACTATAATAAACAGAGTATTGCAGGAACAATACCTGATGCAGAAAAATACCCCTGCCCTGATGTTTTATACTAAATAAAAATACAGAGCATAAACAAAACTTTGTCAAAACAAACACTCAAAGATCCAAACCCTACAAGTAACAAATCTAAATTAAAAACTCTGAAAGGTGAAGTTCCCAACTATTTTTATGGCATTTGCTCATCTTTTTCAACTTTTTGTTTATTTCGTCCTTCAAGAAAATGAGTTTTCACAGTTCAAAAATTATCACAAAGCAATACGTTTCTTATCAGCCCAGACAATTTTACAAAATTATGGCTAAAAGCAACTGAAGAATGTTCTTACTAAAAGGGTAAGCAGCAGAAAGCTGTGCTATGGGCAGTCTCCTGTACCTGTGTTAGCTGCTCTGTGATCAGAAGGAAGGCTATTTTCCCTTGGGGTGAACACAGCCGAGCAAATGAACTACGCACAGACTGGCTCTGCTTTGGGAGGTTTTAACTGCAGTACAGTGAAGGGTTCTTGGAAAGTATGATCTGTTTACTTAAGTAGCTCATTTAATAGTGAAATTCCCATTAAAAGCTGCAGCTGAAATAGTACTACAGATATGCAAAAATTAACCCCTTAACTTCCTTTTGAAACATTTTAGGTGTGGAGAAACAGCAGCCTTCCCGTAATAAGTGGTAAACATGGCCAGCACTGAACAGGTTCCCCAGGGAAGTGGTCACAGCCCCAAGCCTGACAGAATTCAAGAATGTGGAAAATGCTCTCAGGCACACAGTGTGACTCTTGGGGTGTCCTGTGCAGGGCCAGGAGCTGGACTCAATGATCCTGACGGGTCCCTTCCAACTCAGCTTATTCTGTGGTCCTGTGATTAATATATCTGCTAAATAACATTCCTGTCTTTCACACTCTTTCACACTCACAGTATTTCATGTAGTTTAGTCTCCAGCTCACCCATAAATATCCTTGATAAATCTGTGACAGTCTAACCAATAACAACGAGAAATATTTGACAAAGAAGGGAAAATTTTGCAAAACACATAGTACAGTTCAATGCAATTTGGTTGTCATACTGTGACCAGTCAGCTGTGTTTTACATGACAGTCTACATTTATTTCCACATAGACTTTATTCATAGTCTACATCTATACTCCAGCAATATGGAAAGGCTCTTCTGCTTGGAAATCTACCTTTAAAAATAGAGCAGAGGGTGATGAAAACATCATATTTTGCTCTTACTGCTAATTTATTTTAAAATAAGGAAAAAAATCAATAATAAAGTAATTTCCTTGACTCCTAGGGGAAGAGTATGCAAGCTCCACGTTATCATCTGGATGACCTCAAATTCTTTTTTAATAGTTTTTCATTTATGATCAGACTAAAATTTAGCACTTAAGACTGATGATATATATCCTTTTTTTGTGGGCTGCTGCTATACTGACTTTCTTTACTTCCCCATATTGCATAGTACAGAAAAGAAACATATTTCAGGTTCTGCAGGATTCCAGTTTCACTCACAGCAAAATTGTGATTTGACAAACATGAATTGGATGATATTCCACCATTCACCAGACCTTCAAGAATCTGGGATAAACACATTAGAAGGGCATTGCCATTAATTGCACAGTCCCACATATAACCTGACAGTACTTCTAGAAAGTGTAAAGACATAAATTGAGACACTTCATAAAAGTCCAATGAGAATGGAATTCTGTAACAGTCAATAAAATGACTAATACAACACATGCTGCTTAGCTGTCATATCAGTATCCATACTCCTTTATACTTTTAAAGGGAAAAAACCCTAACTATGAACTTGCATGGCTTCACACATCTTTGCTAATTCAGGGACTCCGGTGATTTACAAATTACCAGTTATAGGTCATAAATTTTCTTGTCTAATACAGGCTGGTAATTCTCATTGTGTGCAAATGACTACATCAGCCCCCTTTCAGATGAGGAGGAAAGTTCTGTCACTAATCATATTCCAATATTTAGTCACAAAAGAAGTCATAGATATGTCTTATAATGGAAAACTCATACACGTAACCTTATATTCAAGGGACATTCAAAGTGCAGAATAAGTAACTTATTAGATCTTTGAAACTGTAAAAGGCCAGGTGTACATATATCAAAATATTAAAAAATACACTCCCTGCTCCAGAAATTTAAATTACCTCTCTGACAAAAGTGGAGAAAAAAAATAGACTAATTAGAAGATATATCTATAATCAGTTTGTTGAAGAACCTTTGCTATCCAATTTTTTAAAAGAAAATCTACAGTACCACATTCCAAATTATTACACCTTTTTCTCCTTACAAAGGTATTCTACTTTTGAGATTTATTTATGAAAGGAGAGGCCCATGCCCTAAGAAAGACAAATGACAGAACATATTAACTCATAAGAATGAACACTTTGAGCGTTATTCAGCAACTCACTGGTTCTCCATATTTTTGTCATGTACAACAGTGGCTTTATTCTAGAAGATGAAATCCCCACACTAGGTACTCTAGGTAGTTTTACAGAACTGCACTTCCCCAAGAATATTTTACTGTAACCATAAATAAGTATTTGTAGAGTACCAGAGATAATTGATGTTGGCTGTGAGTTAATAACAGCTCCCTCCAACGCTCTAAATAAAATTTATTTATGGCCACACAGGAGCCATATAAAACACAGTATACACACTACTACAGACATCAAAAACTGGTTAAATAAATGATGTTTCATTTGCATGTGAAGGTAATAAACAGTCTTGCATTTTCTAAATTTATTTGTGCCTTACATCACTCTCTGGCTCCTCAGCAGTACATAAGTCTCTTCATCCACATGAGACTTCTAGCATTTCCTGACTCTTCAGCACTCTTTATATCCCCAGGATTCTTCTTCTCCCATACTATCCCTACATTAGTTACCAGTATTCCTGTATCTATTTTCACTCCTGTCTCTTTAGAGTAACACAGTTTCTGCTATCAGCCTTTAAGCCTTTCTAAAACCCTAACTACAACATATAAATATTGACTCTCTTTAAATTAGGATCAGTAAAGCCACTGGCTTAGTCTTGCTTTCCATCAAATGCACATTCACATAGGGTTTACAAAGTTGAAAGATAAGCGTTAGACATTTTTTATGATGGCAGTACAATGTGCAGCAGCATGTCATTAGCAGGGATTTCCAGATCTCTGCGTACAAAGTACTGCACACCAGCACCTTACACAGCCCAAGGCATTAACTGCTACTCGCACAGTTTAAGCTCTGGAGCTAAAAAAACGGTAGTAATTGTGTAGGTAAAGCACGTGCTTAAAATTTTATAAATTATCTTTAAATATAATACTAATTACATGAAATACAAATTTACTTTCAAACTTCAGTATTCATGAAGCTTTAAGTCAGACCTCTGTTCTCTGACTTAGCACTCAAAAGACAAAATATACCTTCTCAACCTTAATCATATAATACTAAAATCCATTCTTCAACCATCACTCCACATTTTTTCTGCTACCCTGTAAAGCAATTCTGATTTCACCATTTTTTCACTAGTGCTCTTTTTTTATTATTATTTCCACATATACCTTCTACTTAATTTATGCCATTTATCCTTGGTCTAGATATGCTTTATGCTCTTATATGCATGTGTTCAGCAAAAATCTGCTTCTAGGATACCTTGCTGGATTAAGTAGAGCCAGAGCTAAAAATCAGCTGAAACAGCTTTGAATCCAATTAGTCTTTTAAACAGCACATCAAAGGATTTTGGGTACCTCACAAAAAAGGAATGCTCCTCACTTGTAACGGATGTTCTCAGCACCTGTGTACACACAGAACTGACTTTTAAGGAAGATGCAAATGTAAAGGGAGAGTGCCGTCCTGAACAGACTTCTTATGGGAACAGTTATGTACAGAAATGAAAATGCTTCACATACCAAGCTAAACAAACAATTCCCTTGTAGGTAAATTCTAAGTGAGCATCCCCAGGAGGTCCTAGGTTTCTTGATAAGTTGATCATATTTTCTGGGTGTCTCATTTTTATTACAAATCCTCTCGATCAAACAAATACCAACATTTTGGAGGAGCAGACTACATTAAACAGAACCCCAGCAGATAAAGCCACTCACTGACAGAGCAGAGCTACTTGTTAGATTTTCTGCAGCATCACAACCAGCACGAGAGGTGCTGAGCGTTCCCCCCTCTGCTGGCTCGCTCACTCATCACCCACTCAGCAGTGCCAGCACTGAGGTTTGCAAGGCTGTGTCCAAATCTGGATCAGAGTTCTCTTTGTGTAAAGACACCTACAAAAGGGAGGACAGGAACAAGTGAGCCTAGACAGGAGAAACCTCTCAGGCTTCTTATCAAGTGACAGCGTCGCCACCTAATCTATGAGGTCCCCCAATCTGATGTCTCCTCCAAAATTCACCAAAAGAAATTAATTTCTTTTCAGACTCTCTAAGAGCACAGTGATTTTTATTAATCTTCATTAATATGCATTTAGAATCCATTCTTGGCTATAAAATTTTTTGAGGGGACGGTCTTTTCCTGTAGACCCACAAAACAACCAAGTCTTTAAAGAAAACCCCATAGATATTCACTCAAATATAGCAATTGTCTCTAACACTCTAGATTGTCCTTTCCTGAATCAGAGATGGAGGAAGACTTTCACAAGCAGGCAAAATTGCTGAAACAGTCACTGAAAGGTCTAGTGAGGAAGACTAGGAAAATGTTTGACTTTCAACTACTGGTTGTGCTTAAGACTAGAGTATTTCAGGCTCTCTTAGAATATTCATAGTCTAAGAATTTTTTACTATATTTTTTTTACTGAGTTTTTTACTATTCATAAATTCATTAATCTAAGTTGCCCGAATGGGATCCTTTTTCTCCATAACTTCAAACATGAAACAATTTTTCTTTGCAAAAATGTGTCTTTCTACTGTCATTTTCTCTGATGTCTGATTTTTAGAAAGGCTTAAGTAAATTTATTTTTTTTGTCTAATATTCTAAACACTTTCTTCTTTCATCTACTCTTTCTCTGTACTGCATATACTTTGCTCAATACAAAGATCCCTAACAGGTTAAGGCATGAATTTGATGAGTGTTTCCAAGATAAAATTAAGCTAACAGCCTCCAAGAAATCAAATAACATAGGGCCTCAGGGCTTAGTATATTAAAAAAAAAATAAATCCACAACAGATTTTTCATATTTGAAAGTGTGTTCTCCTGTTATTTTTGAAAAAAAGTCTATTTACTATGCATAATCTATAATTTGTGTTATGAATAGAATGCCAGAGAAATGTGGAAAGATATACAAAATATACAAAAAAAAAAAAAACAAAAAAAAAAAAAAAAAAAAAAAAAAAAAAAAAAAAAAAAAAAAAAAAAAAAAAAAAAAAAAATCACTTCTCTTTAAGGGGAAAAACCCCTAAAAACAACAACCGCTTCTAAGAGTTATGGAAGACCTGTGTCCAAACTCTTCTTATCTCAGCCTTGGTATCAGCCACAGAAGCACCTTTCCTAAAAAGGCAGATTTTTGGCAGACACAGCAATGCCAAAGCAGAAAATGGGAAGGTCAGCACAATATACTGCTGACAAATTTGTAGGAATTTGGAAAACCACAAATTTTATTTTAAGAACTGTAAAACTTTAACAGGAAACTCATGTTTCTTCAAAAATTATGTTTTTCAGCTCTAGGTATTCATGCAAATGTTTCCTAAACCATGCTGAAAGACTGCAAAATATTCATTCTTAAAGAGACTTGTGAGGGATATGGGGCACAATACGTGAGGAACCCAATCCTGCTCAGTGAGTGTTGCAGTGGGAAAGAAAGGCTGAGTAGTTTCAAATGGAAACTTTTACAATTATAAATATTCCCTTCATTGAAATAGAAACGTTGATTTTTCAATTTTGCATTCTAATGTTACTCAAAAAACAAGACATTTTTATAATTTAAAGTCCCATAACTTTACCTTGCAGATTCTTTGTCATTCCGCTTGGATTTTTATTACGTTTTTTTGTATTTATGTTTTGTTCCTATTAAACATACAGCTATATTGCAAGTATTCTATATTCCCCTCCCTTTCCAATCACTTTAGATGATTTTCTTTCCAAACAAACAGTAAGTATAAAACAATAATTTCTGCTTCACAAGTGCCACTCATGTGGAACTAAACTAAATCACACAACAATTAACAATATGTTAATGAACTAAGCCACAAGTTTAATGGAGATTTTTAAAAGCATTTCTAGCAGTTATAGTGAGGAGATTATTTTAAACAAAAGCTTCCTGCAGCTAAATACATCACATAAACAATAAATTCCAGTTTATGATTACAAAAACTGATTTTTATTTGCAATAATTTGCAAATTGAGCAAAAGGCGGAGAGTAGAAACAGAGCTTTCCCTGCTACAGATAAAATGGAAACTTTATCATCTCATAAAAAGTGGAGCATGGCAACCGTAAAACAGGGATTTTGGCAAGTGATCACCACACCTGGTATTATTTAATAGGCAAAATCCTAGCAGAAGGTATTGTTGTTTCAAACTGAAATTAACAAGATATTGGATTCAGAGAGCACAGTTTATGTTAAACTGATCTTAATACAGCAAGAAACAAGTTCTTAATGTAGGAGATAAAAATATACCTGACATTATGAAAACCAGGTGGTTTATACCTCTTAAGCAGGTAAATATCTTGTTAGCATAGATCCTGTTAAGATTAATCTCTGTTTTCATATGCATATTTTGCCTCTCCCTCAATTGCTGAACTGAATTCTGCAATTATTTACAAAGAGAAATATTAGGCAAGGAAAGGTTGGATCAGGAAGCTCCCTCCCCAAATTCTTTTAATAGGATTTAATACTAAAACTAAAAAAAAGTTAACACACAAAAAGTTATTAAGCTAAAAAATCTTTTAGCAGAAAATTACTGCATTGATTATTGTTTTGAATTACTCATTACTGTTTCCCACCATTCATTCTCTATAAATCTCCAAAAGAACCAGAAATGGTATCCTCAGCACACAAATGGTGGGTGACATCTGACTGGGCAGGTTTGTGTGTCTGGAATCCAGAGGAGAAACGAAATTCACTCTTGTTTAAATGGCAGTGGCACCCATTGCTGCAAGACGCAGACTCTGTGTGTTCCACACATGGGGAAAGGACTTGAACAACATCTATGATAATTTCTGGCCACCAAAAACATTCTGCATTCCACTACCAGATACATACAAGCTCATCTGGGTACATCAGTTTCTCCACATTCTTAAAATGTCTGTTTTGTCCAAATAACCTTTTTTTTTTTTGCTAAAGACAAAAGAATTTCAGCCATTTTAGAGCTGCCATTAATGTAATTTATCTTCTTCATTAATAGCCATAATTCTGTTTAGAACTCTTTGCAAATGTTTTTCTTATGTAGTCAACTCATTTGTCTGGCATGGACTCTTCTGTTTGTCTATTGTCCATATGCTCATCAAACCCAAAATATAATTGATGGCATAAGCTTATTTGCATGGCTTCCCATCTGTCCCTGTCAAGTAAACTTCGTTTTATTATATACTAATGGAAAATTAACCTTCTGTGCTCTTGAAAAATGAATCAGTCACCTCCATTAGGTAATTTATTGTCCTATTGAATTGGTAAGGCAGATACCCCTTTGCAAAGGAGGGCCCTGTTATCAGCAAATATTAAGGGAGGAGAACAAGCACATGGGCTCTACCACTTCCCAGCAGGAACAGCACTGGGCTGCATAAGGGTTTCTGCTTCCTTATATTTGATTAAGCTTTGTCACTAGAGCCTCCACAAGACACTCCTATCATCATTCTGTACTTCAAACTAGGGGGAAAAAAAAAAAATTCTAGCACGTACAAAAACTGCAACTCCATGGTGTTATCAGGTCATTCCTGGAATGATGCCAAAGTACATCTGGTTAATGAGTACTGAAACTGATTCCTTTCTATACATATATATTTAATAGATAAATTCTTATTACTATGAACATTTAACACACAGCAAAATCAGGTATAAAAATGAAAAGTGAAATTAACTTCAGATTGCTTTATAATTATGCAGCAAGTAGACTTTGCTTAATTTAGATCATGCACACTAATTACATCCATAACCCTGACTCCACAGCCTCTGAATGTATCCAGCAATTGTGCCACATACAAACACAAGTAGAAGGATCTATTTCCCCCAAATGAAACAGCAAGATCCATAATTTATCTTTGCACACAAAGGGGAAAATACCTCTTTAAGAGTGAGGCAAACCTATAGTAACAAACAAGGTGAGCAGGCAAGTACAACACGTGTGAGCAATCCCCACTCACTCAACTGGCAGGGAACAGCTTTGACCAGCAACAAAGGTTGATAACTTAGGTTTCATCATTCTTGTACAACACTGTTTTGAGCGAAAATTGAACTCAAAAAAGAAACTGGAGAAGTGCCTGGGAACAAAAATTCACTTCCCTGAGGTTTCTGAGAACTAACGTGGTGTAGAGCTGTGATCTCCATTAGAGCACAGATGCTGCCAGACACAGTCGTTTAAGAAGCAGCATCACGGAAACAATGTAGTGTGAGGTGTAATACACCACGTACCCCCGCAGCAGGGTGAGATCTAAACACCACAAAACTGCTTTGGCAATGAGATTGCAAAGCACGTGAATGCTGTCTAAAAGTATGCACATATATTTTATTCTATCTACATAAATGGGATCAGTAACCTTTACATTTGAAGGACATTTCTTTACACCATGCAGAAATAATCAATTAAGTTTTTAATTAATTCCCAAACAGCAAGACTTACTGGTGCATTTGCTTAGCTCAGAAGTAGATGATGGCTAGGTGTTGTTATTGTCGCTCATATTGCTACCATGGGTAAAACCAGAAGTTTCCCTCCAAGGTTGATTTGCACTGCAGGGAGATCTCCAAGCAAAGTTAGAAAAATTTATTACCTGCTTGAGCTGAGCAAAAGACCCACAAAAAATGCTTCCACGCAAACACCCCCCAAACAGCAGCAATACACGTTTTTCTGCTATAAATTCAACCCAAGCTTGTTATGACACAGGAGCTGACTGGCTTTGCTTTTGACTGATTTTAGCTTAGGTCAGACTCCCAAGCAGTATGGCTCTGTTTCCAGTCAAGACCTTTGGACATACCTAAAGAGAAACATAAATGTATTCGGATACCAACAGGAAAAGGAAATATATACATTATATATATATGCAAATGCACACAGACACCAGTTTGACTCACTGTTGATAGAAGTCCTTGGGTCTCACAGTGCTGCCTGTGAGAGCACACAGATTATGCTGAGTATTCAGATACAGGTGTTCCTCATTAACAGAAATTAAAGAGTAATTTATCCCCTCACCTCTACTTTTGTGTACCACAGAGGAGCAGACAACCGCTCTCCCACCATTTTAGGCTTGTTCTTGCACAGCTAGACTGGGATGCAAACACCAAAGTGGCTTACTTGGAAAACCTAAGGAGTCCGTTATTTGGCCACGCTTTGTGAAGTGACTGTGCTTTTCCACTCCCCCTTCCCCACGGGCCCTGGGAAGAGGAAGACAGAACTGGTGGCCTGGCTTGGCCACTCCGTACCTCCAGGAGGTGCAGCAGGAGGGCAGAGTCTCAGGAGTGACACTGCTTCGTACAGGAGAGCCCAGGTTACCAGTGTATTTTGCACTGTACATTGCCTCAGTTTTCTAAAAGTTAGAATTTGAACTTGGCTAAGTATTCCTTGGATTTCAGTGTGTATTTGTAATGTATGGTGTAGGAAATAAATGTGAAATGAAATAAAGAAATTAATGTAGACACCTTAGACAGGTATACCTTCTACTTTCAAATAAACACACAGTTCTCATAGATTTCTGTGGGAGTCCTGCGTGAATAACGACCAAATAAAAACTTTGCAATCTACCTTTATGTGTTTTTATACATTACAACTCATAAATATGCAATATGAACACAAAATACCTTCAGAGAGACTACAACCATCCAAAAGAAAAAGAAAACAGAAATATTATAGCTTCTGTTACTTAATTTTTAAAAACCGCAGTGTTGATGGCATACTTGTCTAACATTTCAGAAATTCAATTAAAATACACCTTTTGCATTGTGCCCAGATTTTATAAGCCTGGTCCTTTGAAATACTGGGTTCTGAAAATGGAATTTTTTTATGGATACTGAACACACACCTGAGCACAATGTAAAATGAAAGCATTCTATGACCAGTGGTACCCAGGCAGTAGTCTTGCTTCCAGCAGCATCTTGTGGTCCTTTGCCAAGACTGTACAAAAGACTTCAAATACGTGAATTCCATAATCCAGGTCACTCCCATCTCGTGTGTATTGATGTGTGATCTGATAGTCTGCCTGGAGGCTGATCTGTGTTCTCACCCAGGGGAGTACAATCCATGCTCAATCCGTGTCTGGTCGGTGACTTCTGGCCAAAAGGTCTCAGACTGCAGGTCCCTGCCCAGGGTGCAGCCCTGGGGCCGCTGGTGCTCCCCTGTGCTGTCAGAATCCAAGCAGTAAATCCCAGCTGATAATCAAACCCAGACAGCTGCACCCCAGAGCAATTAGCAGCTTGTAAACTTGAAGCACTGCTCTAAAGCTAGAGGTGCTAAAGCCAGTGTGAAAGAGTCTGGAGGATTAGATGTGCAGACTACTTAGCAAGCTTTACTCTGCCATGACATACTGAAGCTAAAAATCATGAAGTGATAAATTCCTCAGGATGCTGCTCTAATCAAGGGGGTTTACATAACCATGTCCTACCTGTGAACTGCACTCAAACATGGAATTATTTAATCAAAAGGAAATTTAAGAGCTTGAAAGGAAATAAAGGTTTTATTATCTGCAGGTAATTGTTCAGTTGTAGCGTTCTCATGTCATTGTCTGGGGGAACTGAGATGATTCATGAATATATTCTGCTGTCACTTTCACTACAGATGCAAGTTAACTTGAACAATTTTTATTTTGGTCCTGCTTAACTGCACTGTCTTCTGTCACTGGAAAACATGAATTAACCAAGAAGCATTAAAAACTAAATTAAAATCAGACATCAAAATTTCCATGTCACAAGGTCATTTTCCTCATGTTAGAGGTGATGGAAGTTCTTTGAAATCCAATAGTAAGGTGAGGAAAATTAGGCTCTGCAGAAATGGTGAATGAGAAAGTTTAGGAAATATGTGGAGTTTGTTTAGTGTTGCAGCACAAGAAGCTCAAGAATCAGCTGAATGTATTCTACAACAATAACCAAAAAACCAACCAAACAACAACAAAAAAAGTCCATTTAAAAATAAATAAATAAATAAAAGGCATTAGCATAAGGTTTAACAGAGGATTATTTTAAACATCACTTTGACAGAAGTTTAGTGGAGTTCTTTTTGCTTGATTTTTCTTTTAATTCAAAATTCACTTTTGTTGCCAAGCTCTTGCTTCAGAGAGGGAAAGTCTGCTATATACCTGTTGCTCAGGACTGACAAAGAGACAATTTATGATCTTTTGCTCAGCACATCCAATTACAGTATAGAGCAGGAAGAGTAAAGAAATTATCTCAAATTTTCCACATCCTTGAGTAGAAAAGTAATGAATAGAACACCAGTCTGCAAAGCTTCATCTTACTGAATTACTATTGACTCAAAGGCAAATTCACTGTACTCCATATTTTATTTCTGTATAGATTATATTTATGCTGTATTTTCACCATCATTATTTCTATCAGAAGTCTTTGTTTGCTGACATACTTGATTTAGGTGTGATTTTGACTCTCATGTGATCATATAATCATTGGCCTCCTTTCACAGTCCATTATGTTAACCCAAAGCTGCAAAACAAGGATTATTTCAGTCTCAGAGCAGTTCAGAGACATTAAATATTTAAAAAGTTTTTCCTTTTAGCTACTGAGTGACTCCTGAATAACCATTAAAAAAAAGAAAAAAAAAAACACCATCTAACAGATGCAATTGTTAAAAAAAAAAAAAAAAATCACTGGTTTATTTCACACTCAGTTGTTACCCTCTTTTGGCAGCCATGAAATGACAAAATGAAGGGAAAAATGAAACACCTGAACTGTGGTATCATAACGCAGATGTTGGCTCCAGTGAACTATGCAGATCAGGTCAAGTGTACCCTGTCTTTGCTGCCCCCAGAGAGAATGCCTGGCAGATCTGCAGCTGCAAGGGCAGAGGTTCTCGTGTGCAGAGTGTGACCTACATTTAAGGTGCACATACCCTTTATATTTGCAGTAAACCAGTAACCTGCAATTAACATTTCAAATGCAAAATGTACTGCAGAAGGGCGGTGCTGTTCAACCTACTCTGTCACAAGTAATCATCATTCCCCATTCTTTACACCGCCAAGACACATGCATAAAACATATTTCTTTATGTGTTAGCATCCTCAGATTTCTGCCACCTTGCTACATCTAACGTCACACTGACAAACTGAGACTCCTTTGACCACACAAACATAAGCAAACATAACAGGAAAAAAAACAACTGTATGAACAACAAAGGCCTTGTGGAGAAAAAAAATTATATACAGGCGTAAACAACAAAAAATTTACAGAGTGCACACGGAGAGGCAAGGCTGAAATCTGAAATCTTCAGACCTCTGGGAACACTCCCCATATTCCACGTGCAGCACTGAAAGACCAGAAACTGGACAGATAATTCCTCTCTGTTAAGTAAGATAGCGTTTTTTAGAGTAAGCTGACAAAAGCGCTTTACCTGATTCATGAGCCAGCTCCTCAGCTTTGTCTTCTGGCAGACCCAGAAGAGGAGGCAAATCAGAAACACCTCAAAATTAGTGAGGAAACAGTTCCTGACTCAGGCTCCTGACTCCTGAACAGTTCCTGTTCTTCTCTCTTCCTGGCATCAGAGAGCTTAATCTATTTGGGCAGAATTCTGTTTATTTGCTGTTGATGAAGAAACGGTTACCTGACTGCCTGTAGAACTGTAAAGAACCAATCTGACTGCCAGGTGAGGTTTGCCATCTCCTTGTCACACACCTGCTTCCCTCTCTCACCTGACTACTGGCTGTTCACATGGGCTCAGGCAATTCTTCTCCAGAAGTTTGGATATATGGGAAGTGCCAGTTGCTTCCACTGTCTCAGGCCTGACAGCTTGTGGCCAGACCCTGTGACACCTTAGGTAGGTAGGAAACAGGTGTGGGAGCACAAGATAAAAGGTACTGATGTAACGTGTAAGTAAAAAGGAACACAACAATAAAGTCACACTAATTGAAAATCCTTAAATCCCTTGAAAAGCATTTAAAGTCTTATTTAAAGAAGCCAAAGGTGAAGACAATTTGAAAGCAGTCACCAATGCTAGCAATAAAAGAAAAATATCACTATTTGTTGTACTGAAGACATCTGGAAGTAATTTTACAGTAATAATAGCATTGAATGCTCCTGTATAAAGTGTGTCAAAATTGGGCTGTTAAACATTTGGATGTTCACATTTATATAGTATTCTGTGAAGATCCTAGGGAGGCTGGAGAAATTATGAACTTTAAGGAGTACACATTAAAAAATTAATAACTATGAAGTTCAGCAATGGTTTGGCAGCTAAGAAAGAAAAAAAAAAAAA
>VZRN01003755.1:526967-595949 GCA_013397935.1 Dasyornis broadbenti
CCTCTCCCCGGGTAGGAGAAGAAGATCTGGGTGATGAACTGACCTAACCCCCCCCATACCTTGTTCCCTTGTGCAGCTGCTGGGATGGAGGGAGGCGGGAGAGTGGAGAAATTGTGTCTTTGAAGATTTTATTTCTCATTTACTTCTCTGATTCTGTTAGCAAACAGAAGTTTTAGCCTGTTTTTCTGCCCTGAGTGCGCCTTTTTCTCCCAGTTTTCCTTATCTCAACTCATGAGCCCTGGGTGTATTAATTTGTGAGCGCCTGGCATTTGGCCAGAGTCAAACCAAGACAACTTGTTGAAAACGATAGTTTCCAAACAACTACTTGTAGTTTGTGGACTAGGCATCAGACTAGACCCAGGAAACCTGGATACGATTCCCAATCACATGTTAATCTAAAGACATTTTCATTTTCCTAAGACAAGAAGAAGCAACTGCTTCTCTAGCAGACACTGTTCCTTATTTCCCAGTCTTGCTTGCTCAATCCTGCTTGGTTTTGTTCCAAGCTTGGTGAAGAGCACAGGCTTGAGGACCTCTCCAGCAGGTGTTCAACACTCAAAGAATGCACCAAGCAGCTGCTGTTTCCTCTTTCTCAGCAAGGATTCTACAGTTACCCAGGGCAGCACAGAAAAACTCAGTTGAGTAAAGTGGGACAGAAAACCTTAATGAGGTAAAGCAGTTGGGAAAATGCAATTTTTAACACAGATTACCAGAACTTGACAGGAAATATCAGCTAAAAAAAAACAACTTAGATCAAATTAGCTGGAGTGTACTGATTCTTGCCAATATTTTTCTGTTTACCTTCTCTTTTTATTTCTTTCCTGGTAGCCCTTCACATTTGTTTCAAATTATCAATCATTCTATTGCTTTGCATATACAAAATATTCTTTAAAATGGTGAGAAAATTCTGCAGTACACTCTCCTTCCCCAAACTATTTGCTATCCAAATCTCCCACTAATAAGATGCTCTTCATCAAGAGGCTGCTAAATCACATCTACCTCTAAAAGTGACATGCAACTGAGTGAGTGCTGCAAGAGAACACGCTCTCAGCTTGAGACAGAAATTGTGGATAAGAGAAGGGTAAGCAGTATATTTAGCTAGCCATTAATCTGGGCTAAGAACACAGTCTATCAGGAAAATTGCCTTCCCCTACCACTTATTGCAGTTACAGCTACATTTTATAAATGTAACCATTAGCATGTTCTAGTCCAGGCTGTGCAAAGGGAGATAACCACGACCAGAACAAAAACACTGGTGTGTGTCACATTTCAACAGAAAAATACTGTATCTTTGACCCCAGGAGCTAAAACAAAAGATGAAATTCATTTGTCTAATGCACTCTGATACTGACTCTGCCTTGAGTGAGTTACATGTAGTTTCCATGAAAACTGAGTATGAGGAAGAAATAATGAATTTATGGACGCATGTACAATGAACATTTCTTAGGTTTTATAGCTCTGTGGCCACTGTGAGAGGCATTCAGGCAGCAGGGAATATGCTAGTTACTACACAATAGAGATACAACTTAATGATGGTTTGCAAAGCAGAGGCTTTTCGTTTTATGGGGAAAAAGGACTAGTAGTGGATAAACACAGAAGACCTGTGTTCAAAAAGAGAGAAAGCTCTTTAACAGTTGTCAGCCTGTGCATAAGGAGACAAGAACCGGATTTCAAGTACTCTCATTCCCAAAGTGGCCTTAACAGTAATTTCAAAGTCCACTGAAAGAATTTAAGTTCTCCTTAACTGTGTCACTGTCTGCACAGCTGCAGCATCTTAGAGAAATATTTGGCTCCATGTGCTCTAAACTCATGTTTTAGCTTCCCTGTCATAACTGTTGCACTTCCATAGCAGAAGTTTAGACTTCTGTTTCACTGCAATATGTCTGCATGTTGTTTTTCATCTTCAGTGTATTTAGTATCAAAGACAAATCTGGGGGAAGACGACAAAGCACAGCTGCATTTGCTTGTGAAACAGCCAGGGTTGGCTCACAGAAGAACTCTTGGAGTTTGCAACCTACCATGGCAACTCGAGATTGGGGATTACCTCCTGCCAAGTTTCCATAGTCACGTTTGCAGCTGATATTGCTGAGCTTCATGTCAGTGAACTTCCAGCAGGGAGAAAGTGACAGAAAGAGAAGTCAGAACTTTAAGAAGCCCTCACTCCTCAGACCCAGCCCAACTCATCACAAGTGTCAGTCTGGGTGGAGCAGACAACTGACTTCTACAGGCTCCAGGAGTCCACACTATTGTCACAGCTGCTACTTTGGTGTGGGAGGCAAACTGCAACCTGCCCAAGCTGCCTTTATTGTTACTCATTGGCAAATCTCTGGAGAAACTGGAGTAATCCTTGACGAATTAGAAACAAGCTGCTACATGCATGATAACGTGTTAATCGGGAGTAAAGGGAATGAATGACTTCACTTTGTTCATTTGCAACTTACCGAAACCAGCTCTTATGGTTAAATCCTACAATTTTTACTCTAATCAAATTAATGATAAAATTAATTTATGACTCCCTATATGCACTTGATACAAAGGGATTTTTTTTCTCAAATGATCTGTACACAAGACTATTGAAGCTTCCTTTTGTATTCCCTTTTCACTACCCTATCCACCAGCCAGTGTTACACCAGCAGGAAAAAAACAGAGGCAAAATTTTCCATGCTGTGCAACAGCACCGTCAAACAGGCCATGAAGCTCATAGCTGAGAAAAATACAGGAAAACAGACTAAAGGTATTCACAGAACAGCAAGTTGTTTTGCTAGTGAATTTCCATAGGTCACTCAGTGTCAGCTGTGAGATAATGATGACTGTGATTAGCACAACACACACCTGCTCACTCCGCACGTAATTCCTGGTTTTGATGGACTGATGTCTTTAGCAGCTCCATCCAAAGATTGTAAGCATGGCCCTGTACATTAAGGACACAGCAATACCAACACAAGGTACTGTTCTTCACACCTAGCTGAACAAAAGCAGGCAGCCTGTTCAGCTGTTTCTAATGCTCACACAGGGAAATGTTTATGTCCAGACCCAGGGCTCTTTTACTGACAATAAAAACAGATGTCTGAAAGGGACAGAAGTGTATTTGGCTTGCAGGGGAGGGACTGAGAACACCAGTCACACCAATAACAGTGGAATATATTGATGTAATGTGGGATATTACATATAACTAGCCCTAGAAATCCTGATTCCAGTTCTTTTAATACAGACCAAGGCTTCCCAAAGTATAGAAACATTTGTTAAATGTTGAGAGATCTGTTATGGGCACAAGACAAGTCTGCTTGTGACACCTGCTCAGAACACAGCAGTTCCTTGGGAGACATGGCTGAGGGAGTTACATAAATACAGGAGGGTTTGTCCCAAAAAAGTGGCACCATCTGATGGCTGCGTAGGAGTCTCTGAAGCAACCATGAGGAGTCAAACCACCTTCTGGAAGGAAAATCTCCATGTCCAATTAACAATCCCAGTGATCCCCCTTCCCCCATTCTCCCTTGAGTTTCATGATTGCCAAGGTTATAATTAACCCAGGAAGCTGATTAGAACATTGTTATTCCCTGCTACACATTGACTACTGTAGTACAGATGGAATTATTTCCCATATATACTAAAACACTTAAATAAACTATAACCAGCTCAGGTGACAGCTGTGTGTTTGACTGGGTTCAGTTTACAATTCTCACACAGATAACAGACAACCCGTTGATGAAGACAGGCCTGAATTCTAGGGCTTATGGTTGTGGCTCATTTAGAAAAGGTCTAAAAAGTCAAGGCCAGTATCTTTGGGGAAGAAATATTTAAGTAGCAAACACACAAACTTATCCCATGCCTCACCAAAGAACGACTGTGCTGTCTCACTTAAAGTTTTTATGGAGAATAAGGATGAGGAACTTTTAATAATTACATTAATATTGAAATTCAGTTGATGAGAGTCATTTTAATGATTGTATATTAAAAAGTGACTCTCTTTAAGTTCTAATAAAATATTGCTATAACTTAAATCTTCTTCTGACTATATACTCAGTGGTACAGTCTCATGAAGATGCTGTACATAGTAGTACACACAGTACAAATCTGTACAGGAAATAGCTCTGTGAGACAGGATAATCTTAATCCAGACACATAGAGAAAATTATTTAATACAATGCTGATTTGGATTTGGCTGCACAAACATGACTATTTAGGTTGTGGATACTTCATTTTCACTGAAAACAAAGCATTTTTATAAAACTCCAAGACAGCATTTTCTAGCCACCATAGAGGGGGGAAAAAAAGTGAAATTAATTTTTTCATCTTTTTCTGCACAAATTATATCACACCCTGACAATGAGATCCAGACTATTCAAAGAGGTAAGCATCCCCTTACATTTCATCTATATGTCTAGGCTTTTGTTTGATCTCATGTAACAGGATAGAGTGCTATTTATGCTTCCAAAAATGGAAGGAGCAGCATGGCAGTATTACTAAATCCCTACTTCAACCCAAGTATGTTACCAGACGTATGTTTTCAATACACTCAGTGGATAAAGAGATAGGATCCTCCTGTTAAGATTCAGGTTATGCTTTCATGAAGTAGTGTCTGCCATCATCATCCTCATCCACAGAAGAGTGTAAGGAAACTGGATTCCCTGGTCTAAAATCAACCTACACAAAATCCCTCTCCTTCCCCACACCACTCCCTTCCAACTCACCTTGTGTATATTTGTTCCCAGCCAACAGAAAAAAAAGTTTAGTTAGTTTTTCTTGATAACACCTATCGCATGGGTGTGGGGGCTATTGCCTGTGCTTCTGTCAGCTGTTTGCATACTTTGCAAAGTGTAAGTACAAAATGGTTATCCAGGTTAATCAGCTGCAGGGAGTTATTGGCATATGGTCAGTCATGGTGGGGGCTTTGAGAGAGGTACTGCACCAAGTCCTTCGAGGTTAGTGGGAAAAACCAGCAGCACAATAAAGTGAAATAATTCTCTTTTTGGATGTACTTATCTCTTTGCAACCTCTGAGCAAATACTTCAGCATTTTTCAGATCAACTTCAATTTTTGCCTGGGTCAGAAAAGAGGCCAAGCAAAATTCAGAAGGAACTAAAATTCTGAAAGCTAAAATACCCTCACTCTCAAAGAAAATTGTGCAAAATTGTACCTTTTAATTCAGGGAGCAGCAAATATATAATTCTTGGTAACCTTAAATATCAGGAGGTATTTATTTATAGATGAGAAGTTCTACACCCTTCTGGAATAAAGGAATTTCTGTGCTGGTTCAAGCTGACGTTAATTTTGCCTACAATTATCTCATTCCTTGCAGTGACTGGATAAATACCCTGTGCTGTAACAGCCATGTCAGGCACCTCCAGAAGAACAAAGCTCCTCCCAGATGGTGCAAAGCACTATTTCATGATACCTGTAGTAGTGGGGTGTGCTACCAATCTATTCTCAAGTTGCCATCAGGTACTTCACACGTCAAGTCTACCTCAGCTGCAGTTACAGTATGCTACTAGTTGAGGAACATACCGAAGCCAGGGTACCACTTCAACAAATATGTTCTGCAGGTACAGAACTACCACAGCAAAGCAGCTCAGATGTTTTCCAGTTGTGTGAAGGTTTTTGTCACCACAGAGAATAAATTAGTAGACAGAATAAACTGACTATGCTTTAAAAGAGGATCAGTGACCAGAGAGCTGTATTTTTCATGCATTATTTCAAAATTTTTCAGTTTATACAAGTGCTGGTTCCTTTGTCACTTTTTTTCTAGCACATAAACAAAGACCACACATTTAAAAATTGTGGCTTATCGGATATTTAAAGCCAAGAGATTAAATAATTCCCAAAGTAAAAACTTTTCTAGATTCCCAAAACATTACAAAGTTTCATTCTATTAAAAGATAATTTACATACACTTCTGAAAAATGTTTGCTTAATCCCATGATCATAAGACAATTTTACTCTCCAGAACAAATGAGGTCTAAATTATACGTGTATAAATACATGTATTTTAAAGTGAATAAATATAAAAAGTCAGTGTGCTACGCAGTAAGAAAAACCCCTAAATCTAAAGAAATTAACTAAAGTTAAGGTCTCATTTTTGTTGAAAAAGTCAATTTTAATCGACTTCTCCAAAACTGTTCCATTTACGTTCAGAAATGCATCTTTTTAAAATGTTTTTCCTATTGCTGCTCTTAGTGCGTCCTCTCCCCTCAAGCAATTTCTGAAAGTAGTTTCAAGAGAAAAGTGAGTGATTGTAGTCTGACTGATTGGCCTTGAGACAGTAAAAGGGGTTGTGTTAGTTTTCACTAGCATGGAGCAGGGAGGAGATCTTCTCTAAGTAACTGGAAAACCTGCTGAATAGGATGACCTTCTTTTTATACTGCATAATGTTCTGGGCATAAGCCAGCTTTTCCAGAGACAGCTATTCATTGCTTATCTTGAGTCCATTAAAATGCCCTCCCTATCATCAATTTCCTTGTTCTCACACATACATTCCGACCAGAGAGCATCACAAAATCAGGTAAAGCAGTAATTGTTTCAAGTGGTTCTTGGTGGTTGGAAAGAGACCCACACTTTTTCCAAGCAGCAGCAAATCAGCCAGGGAATATTATGCCAATAACTAAAAGCAGACAGAACAGAAAAGTCCAGAATTCAAAGTGACTGAGTGCATTTTAATGTTTTCCAAAAGCATAAGAAAACACTCCCTTCCCTTCTGCAGCTGCTCAGGGAAGCATGGACCATGCCCTCTTGAAAGGCTCAGAGAAAGAATTTAAAACAGTAAATCTAACACTATCCAGAAGTGCCTCCTCCTCTCCCAGAATTAAGCAGAATCAACAGAAGCACAGAGATTCTTTCCTAAGAAAAAGCCTCCATTCATAACTTCTAAATTTAAGGTTTGGTCACTTCTTTGCTCCTCAGTGTTCTCTGTACAGTGCAGCACCTTAGGGAAGTGCAGACTGACTGAGCCAAGATACTTCGGAGCTGGGCTGCTTCTCAGTACCAGCAGAGATGCGAGGGGTGTGGATGTCAGCACAGAGCCTTGCCCAGTCACGCTGTCAGCTTCCACTGACCCCTGCACTGCTCCTCAGCTCCTCCAGATGTGCCAGTGCAGACTACAGGGGTCACTTGTGCAGCAGGGCAGTGCTACTCAGCCCAGATGTTAATAGATTTCTTACTCATGCTTGAAACAATCTTCCTAAAGTTTGAGATTGATCAGCTGGAAAAAGAAAGAGAAGCCGTACAGGAAGACACATTTTCCTATCATGCTTCTCTCCAGATATTCCTTCTCCAGACATAAGCAGTCAGTACTCTGAAGTTCCCAACTCTTGTACAGCTCTACATTCAAAAGCATTCCTAACTGAGCACTTAGGACATCCTGACCTTTTTCATGTCTATTCTGAGATGAAAGTTATAAACAACATCAACTCAAAAGATGTTATTGCAGCTGTCTCAGTTCTGAGGAACCACTCCTTGAACCTAGTTTTCAGCTTCAGTTTCTACATGAAATATTATTGAAGTGATAGGCTTTAGCTGTCAAACTTTCTGATCTTCAGTCCTATATAAACAGATCATGGTAGTATTATTTTCAGAAGAAATGGAGATGAATTATTGTAGAATATTTTCTGAGATCTTTCCAAATAGATATTGTATTGTCCTCAGTAATAACAGATGAGACCCATTTGACCACCTATGAAAACTGGGATACTTCAGATAGAGGACGAACAGGAGGCTGCTGGACATCAGCACTCAGGTTATTCCTAGTAATTTCCAGAAAAAGCAGATCTCTCTTTCTGGGAAGTATTACCATTTCCCAAACACAACTAACACATGAGCTTTCTGCTAGGAATTATGTGAAACAAAAAAATAAAAAAGGCCACTTACGTCAATTATTACATGTGAAAAAATAAAACCTCAGACCACTGGTTAGACTAGAAAGTGGGAAGCAACAGGCCATCTTCTACAAGACAGAAAAAAAAATACATTATATAACTTGTGAATAATCTGAACTGCAGTTATTGCATCCACAAGCAAAAAAAACAAACATTTTCTTCACAAAACAAAACAAAACAAAAGACTCTTGTTAAATCTTCACTAAGTCAATCCTGAAATTCCGGTGTTCACAAATCCCTCTGTTCCCAATGTATTCTAAAAACCCTTGTTCATCCTTAAGGGAAAAATCTCTACCCCAAATGTGGTTTTGGGACATGCCTCAGTTGCAATCATTGGCACAGATGATCCTCTAATAACTACCAAAGTTTTAGCTTACAGATTTCTTTTTACGGACACATTTCCCAGAATATTCGTGTTGCTTTTCCTATTTTGGAGCAATTAGAGTACAAGGCCACATACATGCTCTTCCTTTTCCTCTCACATACCTAAATGTAGGAGAACTCCTGTGGATAATGACGTTATTATATATAAGCATACAATGATGATAACAGGTATCATCTGTTACTAGAAATGTTAAAATTCACTGAGCAGAAATCTTCCAAGGGGGCTGAAGGAGATGCCTGCTGAATACAGGGGGTTTTGTACACTTAAACAGATGTTCATCCTGCTTATTCATTTTAATCTGCTAAAAGTATCTTAGCTAGAAACATCTTAAGAACAATTTTATCAGCTTAACTGTACAGTAAGGAATAGAACCTGGGACATGATTAGAGCACAAAGAATTATAAAAGCCTTGAATATGTGCCACATATAAATTGGCATTAAGCCGACCTAAAAAATAACCATTTTTCTTTTCAGAAGGATGCATCTTCATAGAATTGCAACGTGTAAGTTAATGGCTCTTATAAATCTTCAGTAAGTACATAAAAAACATAATGAAACTTAATGAGACTTAACTATGATGTAAATCTTAATTCATCTTACTCCAACCAGTGATTTTCAGGGATTTTTTATGGCAGTATTTTTAAAGCTGTTTTCTAATGAACAAAAGATTTTCTCTCACAGTGTCTCCTTCGGTTGCCTTATGAAATAAGTTTTCCAGCAGTGAAACACCCCTTGCAGTCTAGAATTCTATATGTCACAAATGGAAGCAGACAGCTGCTTTGATTTACCTTCTTATATTCGGCTGTCTTGCCCCCATTTAATGCAGAGACTATTAAGGAGATTAGGTAAATAGATTCAATTTGCTATGTGCCAATCAATATTACTGAATCAGTGTGCTTTTTGTGATCAGAAATAGAAAACAGCACAAGTTAATTGCAAAACCACATATCACAGATGACTACAAATGTGCTTTATCTCCATTTTTCTTTATTTCACTATGGCGTTAGTAACCTTCACACTCATCTCACTGAACCATAACCCTGATTAGGGGCACTAAATGACTGGAATGTTCCAGGGAGCTGATTACATGCATTTTGCTTATGGCTTACCAAGTCTTATCTACTGATAAGGTCTTCCTCGTCTGCCTTCTTCAGCATACCAGCTGTGGGATGTGGGAAATATTCCACTGGTTTTATCTAAGACATAAATGAACGGCATCTTCACTGATATAATTCTCTGTGGTCTAAGGAAACAACAATTCTTTGCCAGTTTACCCACTTTGACACTGTGTTTACAAAGCAGACACTGTACATTCCACTGATCGATACTTATTTGGATTTAAACACAGCATGATATATATGATTCAGAATCTTTTTTAAAAATATTTTTGATGGCTTTAAATATGTAGTTTTGAACTGGACTTTTCCACAGAAGTATCATCACCAAAGACAACAAATAACCTCCAAACAAAACAAAACAAAAGCCCAATAAAAACAAGCACACCCCTGCCAAAAAAAAAAAAAAAAAAAAAACAGTAAAATTAAACCAAGCAAAACAAAGCACTTGAGTTACGAAGCTAAACAATTCAACTCTATGTGGCACAAAGATGTAGAAATTAAATAGTTGACAAGAAAGATTGATCTTCCCAGCTGTACAGTTTTCCATGAAAACAGTCATAGATCAACATTTTTTTCCTACAAAGGCAGAGGGAACAGAAAAAGTACAACAGGTGCACTTTATAACTGTAAATTTCTTGCACAGCTGATGGACATGACTCTCCACTGCATCAGTATTTAGACAGGAATTCAAAGCAGATCAGATCAGAATGAAAACTGGCAAGCACTTATTCCTTGTTCATTGTTTTGGGGATTTCTTATATTAATTCAGTAACAAACTGAAGCAAAGTAAGGGTTTCCCATTTTTGTATCACAATACACTACGAAAGAGCCTTAAGCTAAGGGTGGGAAAAGTTTCTTTACAATGAAATCTTACCATGCCCAGCTCTACAAAACAATTACAGAATCAACATGCAAAAGTGTATAGATGCCTCAGGAATGACATCTGCCTGTCCAGATCCTCTACCTACATCTCTTTTGGAAATAACACTAATATACAGAAATAAAATAATGTTTTATATTTTTATTTGTAAATAAGGTTTTTATATATAAATTTATTAAGAATTTAAGAGTTTTTAATAATCTCAATGCTTCTCAACATATGAAAACCCAATTTAAATCATCTGGCTTCATTTTGCTTCTGCTAACCTAAGTCTTAAGCACATGATAATTCATATCTGATTTAAGTAATAATGCTAAGAACAACAGATGACTTGACTCTGCTCCTACTACAGGCCAAAGACTTGCCTGCAATATGTTGACTATTCCCTTGGAGATAAACATTCAAATGCCTGCATGATTCGAGGTTCAAAGCCCATTTTGAATATTATAATCCCATGGATGTTACTTTTCTCTGAATTAGCTGTATAAACACCAAGAACTGACAAGCCAAACCAATCAGAGAAGGAATGGGGTTTTTTGGTGCTTTCATAGTAATCATTCAGAATCTTATATCCAGATAACTGAGTCTGGGTTTTTTACACATTATCTATTGTTCCTTCATCTCATTTGTCCTGAAATATAAATATTTTGTGTATTTTCATGTAATAAGCCTAATACAGATAGCAAAGAGGTTTAGAATTATAGGTACTCAATAATTAATCATTCCTTATTAGTTCATTCTTCATTATAGTTCTAATTTTAAAAAAGCATAACCAAATTAAAAGAAAAATAATGTGAAAATATTTTTTTAACCTGTACTATAGTTTTGAAACTGAAAATCTTTCCTCTGATATTTTCATATAGTTAATTTTTACCAAAAATATTCACTGGAACATTATGGGATTGCTGGGAGGGAGGAGAAAATGGTAGAGGGATCACTATTAGTGTGAAAGTCTTGGATATCAAAAGGACACTTACAGAAAATAGATGGGTTTTTAAAGGAGCTGTGTTTGCAAAGCTGGCCAAGCATGAACACCCACAGGGCCACTCAGACACACCAAATCCAGTGGCTCCAACTGCACTGACTTTGAAGGCTTTTAACAATATTTTTCAGTAAACATTCAGTCACAAAGCACTTGGGCAGTGAACTGACCTTGAACCATCTTTTCATTAATATAATCTTCCTCTCATCTTTCAACACAGAAACACCTTCATGTTCTAAAATGACTGTCCAAATATGGCAATCAGAACAATTCCTCTCAGGATGAATGGAGTCTGACTACATTTAGCTGTGAAATACAACAATATTCCTGTTCTGCTGCTTTCTGCATATTCCCGGGGCACTCCCTGGCAGGGATAATGGATCTGTACTGAAAGCACCAAATTCAGGCAAGTCAGAATGGCAGTAAGTGAACCAACAACTGGTGTTAGCCCTCCTGAGGAAGATATTCCAGCACTGTTTGTGACAATAGCAGGAAAGGAAAGGGGAGATGAAATCGTTAGTTCTTTGAGCTTTAATTAAATATATTTTAGATTAATTTTTTAGACCTTAAAGAATGAGTCCTGAAGTTACTCTTGGTAGGGAAATGGCTACAGTCTGGAAAGCAATACTTTGAAATGCAACAACTCACTTTACAAACAGAGACATCTAGGAGAGATAAAAAATATCAACTGCCAAATCCTATGAATGTTTACTGTAATGACAAAGATGATGTCTGGCCATCTCTTTCAACAGCTGCTGAAGGATGCTACTTCCCAAGTTTCTGCGGTTCCCCATGACAGTCATGCTTCCTTTCACCACTTCCTCCAGAAGCAGCTCAAGTCAAGCTTTTGTGGGTAGGAACTCAGAAAAATGCAGAGACACAGGGTAGGTAAGAGATGACAGGAAGATGACGGGATGAGAAGAACATAGGACAGAGAGGAATTAAAAGCAAAAGAGAAGCTGAAATTTTTAAAATATGTGCCAAGGAAAAGTGTAGTAGAAGTAATTTTTCTTTTTTTAGGCTTATATTGTTTGAATGCTTATGACTTACAAGTCTTCAACAATGCAGAAACTCACATAAGATTTTCTGGACTTGGATGGGATAGAAATCTTTTCAGGATCCTTATAATAGCATGAAGAAGAATTCATATTAGTCCATCATATACATACTATAGATTTTAAGAGATTTTAAAGCATTTATAGTTTTTAACTATCTATTGCAGTGTTCATTAAAAATTCTGCTAAAAATTCCACTACTTAGCATTCATGAAACCACTGTGCGTTAAGCAAAAGCTGATGAATAAAAATAAAGTTATTAATGTTTAGCAATCCCTCCTTTTTCAGCAATTAAATTACAAGCACCTGCATGGTTTGGTGTCTAATTTCCTAAAATACCTTTCCTACTGATGTAATTTAGATGTTTCCTAGAACATTTAAAAGTTGCTGGAATTGTGTAAGTTATCATGCTATTCAACAACTGAATGACAGATGAGTCAGGGAAAGCAGTCTGTTTACTTTACACAGATTCCAACGTTACTGACTTATGTTAGTAATAAAAAATAGCTGATATGATTCTCTAGATTGTACAAATTATATTGATTTATGACTTTCCAAACACATGTTACAATAAGCAGTGTATTCTTGCAGTACATAAGGGAAAGCTTTATCTGAGGTCCCTCTACCTACCAGTAGATTACTACATTTTTTTGCATTTATTTGTCCTGGTTTCTGTGGCCACAAGTGTAATATTGATATACTCCCACACAAGCATGCTCGTTGAAAAGCCCAGCTTCATAAGTGTGTTTACATTTGCACGTTATTAAGATGGGCATGTTAAGACCTATAGCTTTTTTTCCTCACTCCACACCCACCCATCCCACATAATTCCCATTGATTAAAACTGAGCTACCTCAATGCTGCCTACCCAACACACATCATTAGGGGCAGCAGCCATACTCCCCTCAAGCAGGTCTTTACATCCTTTAATTTCTTGCAAACTTTTAAACCACAAGCCCAGTGGGACAGGGGCAGGTATTCACCACATTTTCCTCAGATCTAGCCGAGGCTTTTTGACACCACGGCAATATTTCACCACAAACTATGTCAATCAGCAGCACAGTCCTCTTGACTCCTCAGTCAAGCCTGGGGATTCCAAGAATGCAATTAATATGCTTCCAAAAGCAAAAAATGGCACATCTTAGACTCATTCATCTGTTTCCTACATCACAAACAGCAGTAATGTAGGGCATATTATTCACTTTTCTCTTTTTATTTCCCTTTCCTCAATCCCTTGTAGAATAACAGAAATTAAAATCTAGAATTTCACTTACTTACAATATTCTTTATTCTTTTATTTGTCTTGTCAGACTTACTGCATCTATACAATTCCCCTAGTAGATTAAGAAGCCTCAGAGGCTATTGCTCAGATTAAGCAGTAGTTCTTACTGTAATCTTCTTATTCTCAATGTTTCTATCTTCTGCTCTATCCACATGATTAAACAATAAGTATATTATATCTTTCAGTACATCTGTCAGTTCAGGTCCCATCACTCAGCCTGTTTCTGACACAGCCCATTGCAATGAGACTTGGTATCTGTCCTTCATAGACAGTGCATTTAGTTCAATTTTTAAGCATTCTAGAAAATTGTCTTATTCAGTGATGCCTATGTTATTTCGGATGTTGCCATTTTCTGCCATCTTTCAGTACAAAAGGTCTTTAATGAGGTACCAGGCAGGCCCATTACTTAAATTACAAGTGATGCTATGTGGGTCTAAACAGAATATCCTACCTTAAAAAAAAAAAAATCTATCAATCTTCTTCTGAAGTATAATGTGACCATTAATTTTAACACAATTTGCTGCCATGGGAAATAGGCATGGTCCCACTCACAAGCTTTCAACAGTTTCCAAAAAAAGTCTATACAGATAGAACATTATTACAAATGTTACTGAAAGACAGTTCAGTACCTTAGGTCATGAAGAATATATAATACTCTGAGTAATGCGCTTCTGTTTCCCCCTTTCTGGCTGGATCCTCAGCAGATCAGACAATTAAATACAGACTAATGCAAAGAGACTTATTAGGAAACATTTTATCAAATGTCTCAGTAGCCTAGGAAGAATATTTGTGTTTCTCTTGGAACATATTTACCTGACAGCAATAAAGATTTATTTCCTAGTATTAGCTACTAATTGAGGGTATTTTATATCGTTTGAGTTCATTAAAATACTGAAAGAAACATGAGATATTAGGATGTGTCAGAATCCAAAAACTGTAAGCAACTTAAATAACATTCTTTTAGTCAAAATACACCAAGTTCAGGCTCAGTACTCCAATATGTGGAGGGTTCTTTTGGCCTAGTGATTAGGATTAGGTTGCCAATAAATAAAAGCCTGACCTTTTGATCAGGGGACCCAAATACATTTGTTACAGGAAATAAAGCTCCAGTGAGAAGCATCTGACTACGACCCAACGTTCTGCTGACTCTGAAAAGGCTTCATCGCTCCACTGCTGTCAGCGACTGAGTAAAGCCAGGTGCTGGGCAGCACTTTCCAAGAAAGGGAATGAAGGGAGTGTGAGAGTGGGAGAAAAGCCCAAAACAGAATGGAAAACAAACCCAGAAACCCAGTCCTTAATGCTTGGGTTTGATCTGTTGCACACGATGAGTTAAATACTTCACTAAATCAGCTGAATGTTACCCAAAGCAGAAACAGCAACTTCCGTTATCAAGAGTTGTGCCAGGACAGTCTATAAACTTGCCTGTGCAGAAAAGAGCTGTAGCAATGAACCCGAACCAGAAATTATTAGAACTACAACCCGAGTTCCTGTTTCAGGAAGGGGGAAGGAAGGTACTATTTACATGCAAAACATTTGGAGGTGAGCAGAAGAGGATGTAGCATCTGTGCTTTTGTTCCATGGTTATTATACCCCAGAAGTAGAACCCTAGGTCATGTTTAGAGCTCCTAAACAAACCGTAACAATGAAACTTCACCTCTTGTCAACTCTACAGGGACTAAAAGATCTAACAAAACAATAATCTCATTAGAAAAGCCAACAAAATAAGCCTTAAGCAGCTGTTCATTATCTCACAGAAAACATTAACATTCCAGACTTCCTTGACACAATGAACAAAAATAAAACAAATAGACAAAAAATAAAATTAAAAACATGCTTTTGCAAGACATCAGCCAAACAATACAAGTATTCATGTCAGTCATATTCCTTACATTTTGCATATCAGTTTTTTGAGTCTCACATTTCTTCCTGTGTCAGATAACGCACTAAGAAACATTCTTTATTTCCATCTAAACTTCTCATCATTTAAACCAAAGGCTTGAATGCACTTTTCCTTTCCAACTCCTCCTCCTGCTTCCTTTTCTAGAAGCAAGGTAGCAGCCACTGCCCAGCCTTTTATCTCAGGCACTTTGAAACAGTATAAAAATGCACTAAAAGCCCTGAATTAATCAGAATAATTCTATTCTAGTGACCTTTTGTAACTCTGCACACAGTTTTTTTCTGAGTCCTGGAAAGTCTATGGTAGGTTCATCTTCCATCCAGCATCTCTTAAAATCTACTGGAGCAGAAGCTCAGACAAAAGACTGCAGCCAAACATCAATAAGAACAATTCAAAGAACAAACAGTAGGAGCCCAGGCAAACCAGTATATGGAGACTGGACCAAAGCAGTATGGAATTTCTTTAGTTATAATGGATTGTGAAAAATGAAGAAATTCTATTGTGACAAATAAAAACAAGGACAACGTTTTGGGAAAAGGACATAATACAAGAATAAAGAGAGGCACAGCCACTTTTTCAGTATCCCCAAACCATGAATCCCACACAAAAGTCTGCAAGCCTGGTAGCGGGATTGTGTCTCCCAGGTTCTCCAGACACAAGCTCCTCCCAGCACACAGTCCCCCCTGTTATTACTTCAGATCATCATCCCTTATCATATCCCATCTCCAGGCAGCCCTTCATTCCTGCTCTCAGCCCTCATCCTGTCAGTCCCAGGCACAGCCTGGGCACACAGAGCTTGTCAGACGGGGCACGGATAGAAGGCGGAATTTGTCACCACTTTAAAGGAAGCACCATAACATGACAGCTCTTGGGAGTGAGCCATCCTCTTCCCAAAGGGAGCTAAACACAAGCCTTTCTAGAGAGCTGCAGAACAAAGCTATTGGTCCAATCTGCTCCAGGATTCAAACTACAGACAATGCAGAAGGACGTCCAGCTACAAAAAAGCATTGACCTAAGATATGTAGGAGTGCTAACCTTCAGTATCATCTCCAAATATTATCTCTGTGGGAAGGGAGTCATTCCAAGAAATTACAAACAGCTTTTACAGACTGAAAGGTGGCAGGGTCACTTTCCTCCAGTTACAGTACAGAGATTTTATCTAATTCTAGTACACTGGCTTCCAGCATTTGTAAGATTAAAGCACAGTCATTTGGCTTCTTGCTGAGGAAATATGTTGTTAGGCTAAAACCTAATGTTAGAGATCATGTCATATATGCAAAAGATGGTGCATATTCATTAATATGCAAATTGGAACACAAAATCAGATTAATCTCAAAGCCTAAAATCTCCAGCTCTCATGACCTGCAGGCTTAAGTTGTGCATGTACAACTGTTTGTTCATCAGTGTGACTTTGGCTTGCTTCATGACTAAATACAAATGAGCCACATACACATAATTTTTGATGCTATGTTAAAACTGAAGTATTTATTGTAAAGACTTACTGTCCCCAATCCCTTTCAGAGACTACTCAAACATCTTTGGGTTTGCGTGTTTATTCCAGCTGCTTCAGGCAGGTGTTTCAAGAGCACCAGCTTTTCTTTTTAACTCCTCATTTAATGAAATTAGTTGCCAATGCAACGAGTCCATTTATTTAGTTTTTCATTGATTTCCTAAGAGTTACACAGCAAAAAACTCACTGAGGTCTGATCAGCTGCATGGGGACAGCAAGTATACAAAAATCTTTGGCAATCAAGAATAAATTGAAAACTTCTTTCAAAACACTGTCTTTTGCCACACTGGGTACGCCCATACAGATACTGGATAACTGAGTTATGATAGTCTGCATTAATTAAACAATTTCAAATTTGCAAACTTCTATACTTAAGACCAGAAACTGCCCTCTACTCTGATGGAGTCTTTGAAAAAAGGACACAGAAATAAAGTTACTTTTATCAAAAGCAATCATCAGCTACACTTTCCTCCAAACTATCATCTTCATAATTTCAAATTAATGTCAAACTATCATCTTCATAATTTCAGAAATGGGAGAAATTAATTTTGTTTTAACTGGATTGACAAAGTATTAATTCTGATATGGTAACTAAATCCTGCACAGCACAAATAGTCAAAATCGTTTGGATTCACCATGTACGTTTCCAGCAGCTACACAAGGCTTGATTGTGTCTGATTGAAAGATTCTTGTTTAATCATGGATTCATTAGTCCTTTCAAAGATGTTGATTTTAGCACTAAACAAATTTTCACCATGCTATTTATTTTGATAAGGAGCTTGCCCTGTTTTAAGGTACCATATATTGCTGATATGTCTGCAAGTAAGGCAACGTTTATACCCTCTTCAGATCTGTCTTAAATGAACAACCAGTCATGGAGTAATACTTTATATGCCTTAGATTAAGCACTTTTAAGAAAACTATGGTAGGAAGTTTAAAAGACAACGTTGTATTCAGGAATTTATAAAGATAAGCTTAGGAAAAAATATAAGCCTGACATTTTTCATCTCTAAAGAATTCTTTCCGTATTTGAGTTCTGCAATTCATTCCTTTTGCTGTATTTTACACAATTAAACACCTGCTGTAGCCAGATCTTGGTCACTGGGTCACAGGGTGGTCATAGTTCTCTCCAAGAGAGACATCACTGGAAAAATTGTAATGGCAAACTAGATACTTATTCATTCATATCCTATGACAATTTAGGAATGAGTTTGATTAAAAATATTGATAGTTTAGTTTTCACACTTATACGTGCTTGTTAGCAACTTCTGACAACACATTCACAGTTACAGACAGATACTCTGAAATCTGTGAGGTAAGTAGTGAAAATCAGAAATTGGGATAAAGTTAACAACACCAACTAAATAGAAAATTATTATCTTCCCATTCCTATGTTAGCCCAGAGTAAAGGTCTGAAGAGAAAATATGTTAAAGTCAGTGTTCCCCTGAAAAGTAACATTCAATTTAGGTTTTCTGCCTGAATATTTTACATTTTCAGAATGAGACGTAACAGAGATCTGAAAGGGGGTGGTGACAATACACAATACAGACACACAAAACAAAAAGAGGCATAATTATAATGAAGCCAAAGGGCCCATCCTTTCCTATTCCACAGAGAATAATCAAAGCCCACACAAATTACCTTCAGGCATTCTAACAACCTTTTGTGTTTTGATGTTTTGCTTGAGGGACTTGGTAAAATTCAATAATAGAGGATCTGGGCTAAATCCTTTCCTAATATTAATTTATAGGAAAAACAAAAAAGATGGATTTTATCTGCAGGGATGCAGAGTGCATTAGAGAGCACTAGATCCATATGTTTGCATCATAACTGTCTTGCTGTAGGGCTGCCTGACAGATAAGAGACAACTACAGACTCCTCATCTAAAGACTGGAGAGTCCAAGTCAGCTATTGGATAGCACCACAGTTTCAGAGGTTGAGTTTGAGACATACTTGGATTGTATCCTTCTCAAACCCATTTTTTCTTTTTAAAGAATTATCACATCACGTTGTCAACCTCTGCTCCCCCCCCTAGATTTTTGCCCACTTAAAAGGGCAGAGCTCTTGACCCCAGCTACAGCAGAACTCCTCCTGTCCCTGCAATTAAACTCCCTGGTCTCTAAATATGGCAATACAAGCAGATAAACATGTCAAAACAGCCACAATCTTCTCAGTAAAAAAGCACAGACAAAAGCCTGCTGATTGGATGTACACCACAATAATCATCCAGATTTGCCTAGTAACAATACGGGATTGACTTCCTGTAACCTATGGTTTCAGCAGGGGCTTATTAAAACATGTTTAGCCCACATAAGTGAATATTTGAAACTGATGCAAGTTGCTGCAGCCCCAACAAAAGAACAGATGGCTGTGAAAGCTGTTGTTCGTACACCAGAGATCTTATATGTATGCAAATTTGTGTTGCAGTATATACGGAGTCTCTTCCCTCCCTCTTCCCCTCCACCATTTTGCTTCACTGTACAATTAAAATATCAAAAAGTCCTGATTTTTACCTTTTGCCAGCAGCAGGAATGAGCATTGAACTTGTGACCCTTTCAGTCACCTCATCCTTAACATCCTCTCCAAAAGCGAAATCTAGAAGACCATTAGCTAGAATCCAAATATACCTCAAGAGTTTTTCCTTTGTTGCACCCCAGCATGTATTTTTAATAGGGCTTTTAATGCAAAAATAAAGAGAAAATAATAGAAAATAAGAATCTGAAAAAAACAACCAAAAAATTTTTGTGGCCAGAGTTATTAAGCTAGAATAGTAAATTTTAGTTCTTGCATTAACACAGAGGCATATCTGGGATTTTTTTTTTTTCTCTTTAAACCCTTGAGACTTCACTAACATTAACTATTAAAGTGAAAATCATGTAAATTCACATTTAGTTCAGTGTCATGTTTTAGAAGAAAGCAAGGAGCATATTTCTCGTGTGCCATTACAATACAGTGCTCCTAACACTGCCTTACTTACTATTGTATCCCACATAAAGACGGCTTCATATCATTTATTGACACTGTTTTAAGCTCCCACACAAACATAGCCACAACTTGAAGCACAAGCAAATATTGACTTCATCTGCAGCCCAATAGCTGTTCTAGTGATTACTCAGGCATTCTGGCAGCGGTTCCAACCACCAAGAAAGGCAACGGAAACTTTTACAAGCATGACATTAGTAAACTATTCATCACATTATCAACACTAAGTATGTTATCATACTTGAGAAATGTTAAAGGGTTCAAAAAATATTTGATGCAGGGCCTTAACTTGTTTGGGCTTACCAAATAATAAAGAAAAATATTGTTTTTCTTTCTGTGAGAGAAGGAAGAGAACGGAGAAGACAGAGGAGGCATTACTGTTATTCTTGGCTCTGGGTCAGATGGGTCTGGTTTATTCTGCTGAATGAAAAGGAGAGTGGAAAACTACTTAAAGCTGAACAAAATAACATTAACATAGATTTTGCCTACTTTTTATCTGGTCCAGTGGCCCCAAAAAAAAAAAAAAATAGCACACATTCATATGCCATTCTATTGCTCTCAGAGAGAATATGAAGAAAAAGAATTATTTGCATGCAACCATGCAACTATTTCATTTTAAAATGAGTCCAGTTGAAAAGTAGTGACTAAAAGGTTAAATTCCTCATGAAAATAAGAAAAGAATGCTAAAGATCAGCACAGCCAAAAGCAAATGTTTAAAACTAGACTGTTGAATCCATTCTCAGCCACATAAATTAGATCCTGCGGATTTAGGTGATTAGCCATATGCAGAAACATTCTTTATTCTCATCTCAGAGTCCACAAGCAAAAGAAGCAATGATAGGTCAAATAATATTCACACACACATTTGTGATGATTTGGAATGAAGTATTCACATTTAGTGTAATACATTATTTCTATTCTAAAATACGATAAAATTTATAATAAAAATATACTTGAAGACTCTGCCCTCTGTTAGTTATACATATAAGTTACTGCCTTTTCAAATGGATTCAGTTAAGTTCTTAAGACCTCTGGTGAAACTACATGAATCCAATAAAGATGTTCCACCACCTTATATACACCACTTGGTGATATCAGCTCCTGCTCACACACGCATGCATGCAGGATGCATATAAAGAGAGTTAAAAAGAAAAAGAAGAGAGAAATATAAAAGTAAAGAGAGCAAGTAGGCAAATTTTGAGATGGTTCCTGGAACTATCTTGAGAAACACTAGTAACACAGACAAAGTGCAATTACACTGAGACATCAAGGCTGGACAATCTGGTAGCAAACCCTCAAAATTCACTGACTATCGATATGGCTGGAGTGATTAACATGTGATAAAACTCCCACAGGTTTCAGAATTAAAGTATTTAAGCCCCCGATTTTACACCATTGCCTTTCCCATGGAGAGCAAGCATGCAGCTCCAGCCTGTAGCCAGCTGTCTGTGAGATAACAGAGATGGGAAAGGAGGAGGGAAACAGAAGTTCAGCTGGGGTGAGCAGTCTTGAGCTTTGCTGAGGGAAGATTTGCCAGTGTAAGCATGATACCATATAACAGGGCACACTATGAGACTTTTAAGGACCAATCCTTTGCTGGTTACCGTAGTTATAAACCAGCACTATCTTGCATATCCCTTGACAGGAAGAATTTGCTCAGCACTGTACAATCAGAAATCCTTGTTCTGCAGGTCTATACTAAAAGGTGCCAGCACTTTAGCTCTGCTGCTATGAAGCCATTAGTACTTAAATGCTCTGCAAGAACAAAATTAGAAATCTCTGATCTGGCAGGATTAGGACGTCAGTGCATATAAAGGAAAGATATAGATGACAAAGAATAATGCTTCAAGAACAAAAGACTCCAGAGATTATCCAGAGACTGAAAAACCTTTCAAAATACATCCAATGAAAATGAAGTATGATATTCACAAGACGATAGGGATAAAAATTAGTTCATATAAATCTTTACATGAACAGGAAAAGAATGAGGGTTTTTTATAAAGCAGTGTTTATTCATCACTGTCTTTGAGAAATAAAAAAATCATATGAAATAAAATTTACACTAAATTCTTCACTTAAGAAAGAAATTCTGGGGCATTAGAATTAATACTAGAAGAATTAATTAGAAATACTGAGCACTATTTCTTCATGTAAAAAATATGAAGATCAAAGTTTGTTCTCTATGTTACTTTGCTGCATCCTATTTTCAAGAGCAGACTTAAAGAGGCAAATGTTAAAGCAAACAAAGCCAGGACTACCAATGATAAAACCAAGTGATACTGTGAGGCAGTGACAGATATCACTGTCTGCAGGTCCCATCCCACCAGCTGCACTGCCAGTCAGAGCCTGGCGTGGCCACACACTGCCAGCAAAGGACCAGAGTGAGGGGGGCTCCACCAGCAGACACGGTTTGTGCTGCCAGCTGTGTGCTGGCTTAGCCTCAGCTGACAGGACAGAGGGACAGGCAGCTGGGGGGAACAGTGCCTAACATCTCATCCCTAAATCTCCCTCGAACCTTTATTGGTTCAAGTCCTTTAACTTTTTCTCCCAAACACCCAAATTACAAAACGCAAAGTTGAATTCAGCCTTGGAAAACACGTGTGAGTGCAAGGACATCAGAGGAATCTTTCAATTAAGCCAAGGCCACAGCTATGCATAAAAAGTTATTAATCATATGGCAAAGGAGGAGAGGAATTACAAATAAAATTCCCAAAAAACTCATCCATATTTTGCCTTGTTTTTAAAGTGCAATTATGTAACAAAGACATTATTTCAGACAAAACTGTATATATGAGGGCCATGGACAAAGTAAACAAAGGCTTAAGAATTTGAAAGCAAGCAGAAGAAATATTTAAGTTTCTAAACTACCCTTCAGAACTAAATGTTTGGGGTTTTGTACAACTAGAGTGACTTCAAAGTTCACATTAGAGAAGTGAGAGAGGGAAGGAAAAAAAAAAAAAAAGAGAGATTCTGTGCTCTCTCAGGCCAGTCATATAAAATACAAATAAAGATTTGTGGCTTTGCATCTGCAGACAAGCCTATACTGTACTCAATCAGTGCTCATCCAGAAAGGCACAAAGCACAGCTACCATTTAAAGCTTCGAAGAAACAGCTCCTTTTTATGGCTTCCAACTGCTCTACCACAGTGTAACTAGTCTCAGTGCAGTATAACCAAACACACTGATGACTTGGTGACCCAGTCACATTGACAGGACCCAGGTAATGAGGGTAAATACCACGGTAATCTTGTTAAGCAATATGGTTTTTAACTTCAAACCCACCCATATTGTAGGGATTTAAAGAGATTGGAATAAACTTACTGAAGCCAGCACTTGGAACGAAACATTTAGACATAAGTTTTTGTTCACATCTTTCATTCCAAAACAGTTATCTGCAGTCTTTTGTCTCATTTTAATTGACATCAGTACAGTGCTTTACAGGAAGACATAACACCATAGAACAAACCCTGAAGTAAGCTGGCTACCCGTGTTACCTGTGCCCTTTTTGTAGGTGACAATTCCCATTGATTTCCTTCAAATTTCCCACAGCTACTTTCAAGAAGGAGTGACTTTCATCAACCCTCATCAGGATAGCCTACACAAGCCTCTAAATAAAACACAGAAGTCTCAAAAGGCTGTTGCTATACTTAGGCAAGTACCAGAGCATTGCCTGGAGCAACACATACCAGGGCAGGAAGGGAGACTCAGCCTTCTTACGTGGACCTATCACTACTTCCAAACAGCATTTTTAGAGCAGTAAAACTGAAACAAAGATCACCTCCAATGTAAAGTCAAACTTCCAAACTTCACTAGTCAAAAGTGATCAATTTTGTTATTTTATGTTAAGCATTCTATGGAGCTATTCATTTAAAACAACTGTAAAAACAGAATTCCTGGGGAGGACAAGCAGGCCAAGAAAGAAACACCTACAAGTGTAGTTCTGTGAGCAAGTCTTCCCGTGGCAGTGCCACTTTGAGTGCTGCCTCTCTACCTTATTATTATCCCCTTAGCTGCGCCATGCATCAAAGAAATTAAGCTGCACTTGGTCACCATAGTACCATGTGAACAAGGCATCATCCCATGTCATGGTGACTCCCCAGTGCCACCAGCAAGGAGAAGGGGGATGCTTAAATCACCAGTGGCACTGGGGGGTGGGGGGGTGTTTGTTTATTGAAGGTTGGTTGATGGGGAGGAGCAGAGTGTTTAGCATTAAACCATCTGAAAACACATGAAAAATCAGCAAGCTCCGGGATGTCTCCCTTCTGAAGTTCTGAAGAAAATAGAGCATAAGGACTTCTCCCCTTTAGCAGCAGGGGTAGCTCAGGTCTTTCCTTTCCCCCTTCCCTGCTAGCCTTGAGCTCCTGTCCCCCCCACCCACTTGCTGCCACCTTCCAGTTGTGTCAAAGTATCCATTTGTGGGGCTGCTCCATGAAGCTGAACAATGAATTAATTGCTCGGTGTTTTAAAAAACGGCAGGAGAGATTCTTTGACTTACATGAGTCTAGTTACAATGTGCTACATCAGTGAAAACAAGTGGTGGGAAGCAGGAAGAATAAGCACAGGAACTGCTCAAGAGATAAAGAACTGCCAAGAAAAGGTTCCTCAGTATCACTGCCTCCAAGACCATGATTTAACCTAATTAAGTTAATTAACCGGAAAATTTGAGAGAAAGAGTAGTTGGCATTTGAGAAAGGGGAAAAAAACCCATGGAACAGAGAAGGCTGTTAACAGGAATGTGGATAACAGACCATCGGCATCTGCAGAGCAGAGAATAACACTGTAAACAGTGAGATCTGAAAAATTTTCAGGGACTGATTGACAAGCAAATATGTTCACCCAAACTGAATTAGAAATTAAATATGCAGAAAAGCCGTATCTTCTAACTTGTGACTTCATTTCAAATCTGCTGAGCTCCAGTGCTCATGGTCCAAACCTGAGCTTTAAATCCATACATCAGCCTCTGGACCAGTCACATGAAATTTGAGCAACAAAGTAGATCTACTATATACATGTAAAATCTGAACTGTTATAAAGGTGATGATCTTAGTGAAGATAGAAGTCATTTTTAAAATGTCATTTTGTGAAACACAGGTAATACCAGGTTTTAAGACAAATAAGCGATTCATAAAATTATAACCATCTCAGAAAAGGACTTTGAAAGGAAGATACTTTATCCCCCCAACTACAGCAGAATAACAATTCAACCATCTCCACACCTATATGCAACTGCAATGCTGTAATTACAAATCTAGAATCAAAACACATTAAATGAGTCAGAAAATTCTTCAGAGACAACACACACAGCACAAACAGGCAGGATTAAGGCTTTAAGAGCAATGGCAAGCAGCATCAAAGAATAACTACCCAGTGATGACCCATTCTCCTAAGTCTCATTGCTTGTCACTAGATAAAGCAAGTTATTTCAGGAAGTTCTTTCTCTCCTCCCTCTCTACAGATGGAGTAGTTTTATATTTTAGGTTAGTTGAATTGGAAAAAATAGGCTGGATCACTATAAGACCTCACAGAGAAAGGCAAATTGGCAAGGTATAGACATCACCAAGTCCAGTAACAAAGTTTAGGAAAACAGAAAGATGTCTCATCCTGAAGCAGGAAAAAGGGTCTAGTATGTTTGGGCACGAGCCCAGCTTTGGTTGGGATTGGACCTACATAAGGACCTATATAAGGCCCAAATCCTTTACCTTGGGAAAGCCACCAGATAAAAAATTTGCAATCTGTAGATACCTAGGCACTATAGGATTGTGTATTTCTCCCACCAACCTCAGCACCGTTATATACACCTGCACTCTGGTAGCTGCAATGCAGGCATAATACATTAAATACTGAGCATGCCATTCCTCCAAGATCGTTTATAAATATCCTAAGAGAGCAAAGTGGGACTTAATATAAAGCAACCAAAATTAACAGGCCCATTCAGGAGATTTTCACAACTTAAAATAGTAGAATTTTTCTTGGAGTATCATGAATACTGCAGGAAAGGGTTTATTATCACTACTATTTAACAGTGTTTATAGATTCTCTTTGGCCTGAGTTGACCACATAGAATCTGACTCCTGACAAGACAAAAAAATTCCTTGATTTACTCTATTTATTTCCTTTCAGCCATAGTTTTAAGTCATGACAAATACAGACAGGGAAAAAAGTGACAAAGAAAAATATGCCCACAAATATCACTCCATTTAATTTCTCTTTTCTCTACACGAGCAGTACTCAGTGGTACAGTCAAACTGCCTGTGTTTGGTGAGAGAAGACGAAAATTCCTCCTCTGCCGGGTTTCCAAAACAGTAAGATATGCTCTGCTTTAAGGGTCATTCTAGTTTGAGCTGTATAAAACTGGGATTCACACTCAACTGAAGCTCATTAAAAACACTTTTGATTGCTTTTATAATGTATGGTGACAAGCCTAACTCCATTAACCTACTGAGGCTTAAAATTATTATTGTGCTCACTGTCCTCATCACTAAAGGATAATAAAGATGTCACAGCATATTATTTAAAGAAAGTTACAATTAAATAGACAAAGAAAGAAGTAATTGATCTGGTACAAGGTTTCAAATGCACTCTATCTATACTTATGAAAACTGTCAAGGGATGCTTGTATTTTAAAACAGAAAACTTCATAAATTTGTGCTACACATTTGCAAAGATTAAATAAGAAGTGCAGCCTTAAACTTTTTTACAGGAAACATCAGCCACCTGGGGCAGAGCCTGAACGCAAGGCAAGCAGAACAGAGAAGTTGCTTGCAGAAAAAAAAACATGAATGTGTAAGAAGTGGAAGGGAACGAATTTGCAAGCAGTGGGGAGAGACCACACTATCACTCAACTCCTCTCTACTGCAAAGGCAAGTCAGGATTCTGAGGTCCTTAGGTCCTCACACCTTTCTTGCTTGCCAACATTAGTTCCTATTATACAGCAGCACAGCTCCTTCATTTTGTTACTTCCTTCTTTTATACTAACACTGAAATCCTTTCTGCATTATTTTCTAATTTCAGCATCATGCCCTGCTGTCCAGTTTCTATTCTTCACTCATTACATGAAGGAAACCTAAAACAGCTTCAGTACAGCCTTTTCCTTTTTCTCTATTACTTATGACCTTAACAGGCATCTGAAGACTCAGAAAAACATGCAGCTCTCAAATCAGACTACAAACAACATGTGCACCAGCAAGTACTTGATTTCTACAGGGCTGTTGTTTTATTCTTTGCCTTTTGTTTCCTTTTTGGAGGGTTTTTTTAAATTTTTCTTCTGCAGAAAGTGTGTACCATAAAAATTAAGGCCTGGGAGGAATTAGTGCTAGAAACTACTGACAGTCTTTTTCCCAAGCCTGCAACATTTTTCATCTCTAAGACTGCCAATTAAAAAATAAAAGACAAAACCACCTGACTTTGTATAAAAGTAAAAAAAAAAAAAAAAAGAAAAACACAACCAAAAAGACCCAAGCACACAATCAAGCCCCAAACAAACAAAAATCAAAACCAAAGATCCCCCCACCAGGTGGAAGGGCTCACCTCACTGTCTACCTCCACACAAAAAATACACTGTCCAGGGTGGAAAACCGGTGAACATCTCTCACTAATAAAAATAAATAAGCAGCGTATTTAAACAGGGAGGGCAGTAGGACTCTGAAACTAGCAATAGGTAGCATAGAGTAGCTTAATAAGTGGCATTTTAAATAGCATCTAGACATACCATATCTGGTATGTGCAATTTTAGCTAACAGTGAGTCACTTCTGTATGCTTGGATGCTATGAACTTGAATTTGGCCACGCCAATTAAAGCTTAGCATTCGAAGTTACTGAACTAAAAATGTATTTCGAAATCTCTCCTTCTATATATTCTTCACTTCCAGGAGGAGGGGGGAGTATGAGCAGTGAATGCAGGCTTTGGAAATACAGCTGAGTCACGAGCTAGAATAAGAAAAAAAAAAAACACAAAACTATCTCCGAAAGAATACAGCTACTTATTAAACTCAATTCAACCAAAAGCCACGAAAAATAAAGAAAAAAACGCAGAAAAAAGAATCAGTTCTTTTATTTGCATATAAAGCAGCGAAGCTACAGATAGCTTACCAAGAATAAAAGGAAATGTAAGTAATTGTGTAACTTAATTGTGTTACGATGTCCAAATATAACTGAATACCTCTACTTATCAAATCTACATAATAAGCTTGGAATCCTGATGGACTTTAAACAGCAAGGTCAGACAAATGTCTCCAACAGCAAATCTATGCCAATAATAGAAACCACAGATTTGTAAAAAAATATTGCTAAACTGGAGTTAATAAACCAGATCTAGATGGAAAAGCAAAACGTCTGCCCTTTTCCTTTTATTTTTAATGTCTGTTTCTGCTGCAACTAGACATAAACAGTAGCCAGAAGAAGACTGGCTTTAAAGTGAATCATTGTATTATTACCGAACCATTTCTCCAAATTGTGCCATACATACATTTGTAACAAACATAGAAAGAAAAGAAAGGAAAGCTTATACAAATCATGCTGTGTCTGTATCATGAATCCTGTCATTTCAAGACTAGAGTACATGAATAAACATTTTTTTTTACAAAAGGAATGAGAGCCAGTGCCTAGTGGCCTAGCACAGCTGCAGTGCTAGCATAGAACAGCTGGTTTCATAAGCCACAGCCCTGGCCTGTCACACATGTTCAGTTGAAATTAGAAACAGCAGAGTTCAGGGGTTAAGAGAGAAGTTTACACGACACACCAACTACCCAGAGCATTACTGGAATTTGCTGGTGAACTCTCACTCAGGGGAAGAATTTATCAGGGAGGTTTTCAGCAGAGGAACAATGGAGGGGATCTCTCAAGCTCTCAGTTTGTAATACACTGTCCTGGCAGTGAGCAGGCTGGGGAATAAGAGACAATGTTTAATCAAGCAGAAGTTTTACAGTACATTTCTATGGTTTCTGGTTTTAATTTGATCAGTGCAGCCCACGCTAACATATTCTTTCTAAATTGAAATGCAATGTTGTGTGCATAACCAGTGTGAGAGCAGTGAGACATCCACTACTTCCTTCCTCTACATTTCGTGTTCAAGCTTCTCTCAAACTGCTCATCCCACATGGAAAATCAATTTCTACTCTGATGCCTTTTCCCAATCCTCTGCCACTCCTGCAGTCAGGGGATTTGTACTTTCCTCTCAGCAGGCAGGAGACTACAAAAAAAGTCTAAAATCTCATGTGGAACACAGGTTATATTTTAAGTTTAAAGTCACTATATTTTAATGCAAGGAAGCTTCACCAGTTTCCACAAGCAAAACTTTTGTGCTATTCAGCAGAGCTTTTCTACATGTAAGGAGTCTCAAGATCTATTAATTTATTTTTGGAATGACAATTGCAGTCTCCTATTTAATGTTTGATTTATCCACTTTACCAAAGGACAGTTGCAGGAGGATAAGATATTACTCACTTTAGAGGCTATACCAGCAATTGCTATACCAGCAATACCAACACTGCAGCCTTTGAAGAGCTCATGCCACAGCAATTCTTCCAGTCTAGACCCTCTTGGTCACCTGGGGGAGAACAATCACCTCCCCCTGCACTGCTGGGAACTTCTGGCACAGTCCTGCTGCAAAGAGCAGGTGTCATTGCCAACACCACAAACCAAAGCTTATGCCTCAGAATATCCTTACTGCCAGTACAGTCTCATGCCACTTGTCACACCACTTAAGAGAATCCTCATCATTTATGGATTCCCTCCCCCCACAATGGATACACTATCTGACCTTCTAACACTTCCATTTCAAAGACAGAATAAAGGGGAATGAGTTGCATTGTTTAAAAATCAGCTCTATAATGTGGATCTTACTGAAAGTTATTGGAATATCACTCATGCAGTCACATCATCCTCAGGAAAAGAACCCCGCATTCCAGCCTCCCTCATTCATTGTCATAAAGTGGGTAATTGGCATCATTAACATTCTTCCCAGCTGGAAAGAATGCCCTTCTACATCGCAGCTAAAATAATATGCTGTTCAGAGATGCCTGCTCTTCCACAGACATTCAATGGCAATTTAAATTTTCCATTTACTTCTTTTATGTAGTAGTGTTTTAATAAAGCAAGTATTCCTTGAACTCTTAAGGAAGCTAAAGCATATCATTCAAAGAGCAAATCCTGCAATAACTATAAACCAGCAGTGACTATTTTGGCATTTTGGCATGACTATATCTTATCCATTTCTATGACTGGGAAAAACAGAACTATAACTACTAAAAGAATCTAGCTGTATGAAACCAAAACCATGAATCCCTTTCACACAGAAAATATACAGTGGAAATTAACACCAACTGACAGAAACTTAGTCCTTTTCTTATGAAAGTTTATGCACGCTGTGATTTGTATCTCTATTTATATGAAAAGCCAGTTCTCTTTATATAATTAGAACAGCTCTTGAGGCAGGAAGAATGTAATAGGCAGTAATGACTTTGAAGGGAGAAAGCCTCTTTGGAGTTAGCACTACATCACAGCCAAAGCACGTTGCATGAAGACAGTACTCAAAACAAGAGACAAAAGCAATCCCAGGGAGGAGCAGCATTCAGCTGCAGACATTTTTCCTACTTCTTGGCTGTGAAATGGCTGGAAAACTGACAAGTTTTCACAGGCATGAGTGAGCCCAGTCTTGCCTCAGAATTAAATGGGACATAAGGCTTTGGCTGGCCAAGATCACAAAGCATGAACAAAAATTAAAACTAAAATTACCGTCACTGTTTATGTCAGTGTAAGAAAAATAAATAAGCTCAAAAGCAATTGGTAATGGCACTATTTATTGCTTGGCAGGAATACATCATTACTATGGGCTAATGAGAACTGAAAAAGAAAGAAAATTAACTCAAGTGTTGTTCCAACCTGGACAATAAAAAGTAGTAAATTCTTTGTTGCACAAATTGAAAAATAAATTAAATTTGTTTACACCTATGATTACCAGAGATTATGGCTTAATTTTTGTAAGCTAACATGATCCCACTTTGGGCATTTCATACTTCATCTGCACTTGTATTTCCAGCTCCTGCAAGTGCCCTGCTGGGATGCACAGAGCCTGTATACATCTTCACTGGGTTGCTGAGTGAATGAGCAGGAAGGGTCCATGGTAAAGCTCAACCAAGAGTTTCAATGTTAAAGATGCTGCCCCACAGCAATATTGATGTGAGGCAGTTATTATTCCAGCTCTTCCTTCAAGGCAGTGAAGATCAGCATCAGAGTCACCACGGCAGTGATGGCAGCTCTGCCCCACAGCCCCTGCAGGCAGGTACTCAAAGCAGGCTGTCAGAGGTAACTTGGCCCTGCCTACGTGCCCCATCTAGAACTGTGCACCTCAGAGCTCTTCCCTTCCCACTTAATGACTTAACAAAGCTATGGGTTACAGACTAAACTGAACTTTTCCATTTGCTCATGTCAGAAAATAAAAGGCTTTGTAATACTTTGTACTTCTTAGAAATGAGACTGAGCTGACAGGCTTTCTGGCACTCATGACACTTGAAACCACACTGACTGGACAAAAAACCTGATGAGCAAGTTCCCTGGTGGAGTCTGACAAGCAGCTTCCAAACATGGTTATCTCTTTACAATCAAACAGAAAACTGCACTGCAACCACATTAAAAAATATAAGCTGGAAGAAAAATAAATTATCAATGAAGTTACCAATTTCTCTTTAAAAACCTCTAAAAATCTGAGTCCATTTACAACATTTGGGTTAAAAAATTATCCCTTATCACCCCTATCCCAGCCAATATAAGATAACTACTTAGTCATTCTAAAAATTAAATAACTTCAGTCCACTCAACATTAACTGACACAAAAACAAAAGCTTAAAATAATTGCTGAAATCTTGCAAAAACTTAAGTGGATGAATAACTCTGCATCCAAGAGTTATTCCCAAGGACTTCAATATATGCAGAGTCATCTTTAATATCATATTCCACCTATATGTAATTTACATACACCTGAGGAGATTCTACAAACACAGAGTAACAAACATTGGTTTAGAGGGATAGGAATTGCACCCAAAAAAAGGAAAAAGATACGAAATTTACAGTTCTAAAAGTTATAATGTCTACACAGAAACATACTCCTGGAACCAGTAAGAGGAAAGCATGGTTAGGAAATAGGGAATCATAATTCATTTAAAATGAGATGCTAGTAAAACAGCAGAGCTCTAAGCAACTTCTTGGTTAAATTTGGGCCAATGATGAAAGATGGGAAAGGTTGTGGAAATCTGCAAGTTTAAAACTAAACTGCAGATACAAACAGTGTTGAATAACAGGGAAGTAACGGTGGAGAGTAAACAGGTAAAACCTCACGGGAATGCTGATTAGCTTTCATCAAATATTAGTATTCTATTTTTGAAGACTGCTCATAAGATACATGATTCCTTTTCCCTGTTTATTTGGGTTTATGTCCTCCACTACACATGTGCTGCTGCACATCAAAACAACTCACAAAATATGCAAAAAGAAGGTTCAATACAACTTTGATCTTACCATCTTTCACAGCACCAGATTTTTGGGAAGCAGTTTAAAAGTTTTATGTTTATAGAAACAAAAGTGTTACTACCAGAGCTGTTGTCCTTCGAGATCATGGAAGACAGTGGCAAGGACACTGGAAATGCTTGCTGTTATATAAAAAGTACAGCAAATCATAATGATGTCACTGTACCTCTTGTGGCTGTGGTTTGGATGGGTGACCAAAAGAGTGTTGAAGATGACAGGAATGTGTCAGCTGTTGCTGGTCTGTGTTTGCACAGGGTCAAAGCCTTTTCCATTTGCCATGCTGCCCTACAAACAAGGAGCCTGGGGGTAAAGGAAAAGTTGGGAGGGGGCACAGCCACTTGACCTCAGCTGACCGCAGCATGACCATACAGCATGGTGCTCAGCATATGAAGGTGGTGGAAAGAAGAAGAGGGAGATGTTTGGAATTACAATCTTAGGATTCCCAAGCAACCACTGCATATGGTGAAGCTCAGCTTCACTGAAGATGGCTAAATATCTGCCTTTCCAGAGGAAGCAGAGAATGAATTCCTTATTTCGCTTTGCTTGTGCATTCAGCTTTTGCTGTACCTAATGAACTGCCTTTGTCTAATCCCCTGAGTGTTCTCACATGTATGGCACAGTTCAGACAGTTCGGCAGAGCTTCTAGCTCAGGTATCCAATCAGAGAAATAAGAGGTGGATAATACCAGTGAACTGCTATCACATACTTCACTTCTGTTCTCACTGCCAAAGTAGGGCAGTTTTTTTGATGTGGATGACAGTATCCCTTCCCATCTCATTTATACTCTTTCAACTGCTCCAATTCCCCTAAGGAATCTCTTGCGCACTAGTCTAATCTCACTGAGCTAAACTGAAATGTAGACTATCCTCCTTTCCTAGGGAATAAGAACAAGGTACAATTTCCCTTTCATTTGATGCTGTACTCAGACTTCAAGTTGTAACACACAAAATTCAGCAGGATGCTTATGAAAGTACTGAAAGCGACAGGTGAGCACTGGAGAGAGGCTTGGCTCCAGTCTTCCTTCTCAAGAAAGGCAGCTGAAACAGCACAGAAGTGAAATATCACAGGCATGCAAACACCATAACCCTAAATAAGTGTAAAAAAAAGACTTCTGACTGTTTCTGAACTAATGCTTCCTGAATTTCTCCTGAAGTACTTACAACTTTCTCAGTGTTTTGCTCCAACAAAACCAAAAATTATGGAAAATCTCCACCACACCAAAAAATGTATTACTTTGCACTAATGAAAAATCAAAGTTCTTAGAAGCACAAATTAAATTAGCTGTAGTGTATGAATACTACACTCAGTCATTTTAGTTCCTTGTATGACAAGGCTGTTAGTCTTAACATTTTAAGCTGCCTTCATAAGCTTTTGGTCCAGAATTTCCATCCATTTCCACAGGCTCTTAATCTGAACCCAAGTGTGTGAGATCCTGTTAGCTATGCAGCTTCTACTTGTCCCTTTTCTCTAACAACAACAAGAAGAAAAACACAAAAAAATTTCAGAGACATTTTACAGACAATTCAGCTGTTTTTAGGACATTTTGGCAAGCTGGTAAATCATCTGCATCAGCCCCTATTCACAGGTGAGCCTTTGCTTCGAAATTACTGGGAAATGCTCTTCCCTTCCCAGGCAGCACATCCACCTCTGTAGCCCAGACTGATACCCTGTGTCCCCTTGGTCTGAGAACAGTTGGGTTCATGGCAGGGAGATCAGTGCATGGGCAAGGTAATAACAAATAATAGAGACTATTTAAATCTCACTGCTTGGAGATTATTCTTTAAATTTCAGCACAAAGCTCTGCATCCAAGAGATAGTCCCAGTCTTGGATAATAACTAATGGTATGCCTTTTTCTTTAAGTTTTCATTCAGTCTATTAAGAGAAATTTCACTTGCTTCTCCCTCCATATTGAGAAAACAGACCTTATATAGATCCAACTATTTACCCAACAATTTACCATTTTTCACAATATCTTCAACAGCATCTTTTAGCTGATCAGAGCCAAGGTTAATATCAGATATAAAATCCATTCTCTGTCCTCCAATACTGCAAAAGGCCAAAACGACATTTCACAAACAGCAAGATATTTTTTTTAAGTAGGCATCCATCAAAAATGCATTTTTCCTCAGTACCTTGGCCTTGAAAACACTGCATTTTCCAATTTCCTACATGCTGCTTAATGTTATGCAGTGTCAGTCACACCACATTGTGTCATTTTATATAGCAGGTCAGCAGGAGCCACCATGTTCAGAGGTACCTGATATTTTGCCAAATCATTTGGCACATCTCACATTCTCATCAATTTGAATTACTTGTAGATCATTTCAAAAGAGGGACATAATTATTGGCAATCCTTCAGAAAATGGCAGACAGTCTGAGTGCTTTGCTGGACTTTTCCTCCATCTAGAAACTGCAAGATAGACAGATTCCCCTAAAACAATGTAACTGTATGTCAGACTAATACTTGGGAAATTCTTGCTTACATTTACTATCTTGGGAAAATGTTCTACAATTCTTCCTTACAGTGAATAGTATGTCATTCTACAGCTTCACTAAAGACAGCTCATAATCAGTGTTATTAGGGATATCAGATTCTGACCCTGAGGCAGAGATTAAATAATACTTTATTCAATTACCAATTCAATACCATATACTTTCTAAAGTAAGTTTATATCTTTCATCCTTTCAAGCATTTAATTTTTAAAGTAATTCTACACCAACTAGAATAATTAACGCATTCTTTACATCAAACTCTAGGTGATAAATCTTATGACTATGCACATCTGGTTTTGTGTCACTTAACATATTGCATATAGGAGCACAATAGGTATATAGTGCCAAACTGATGGTTAAGTTCTGCTTACACAAGCAAGAACATTCTTGAAAAGGCCACAAGTAGTGAAGGGAAAACAAAAACCAGATTATCTGTATATGATAACAGTGAGATATTTCACCACAGATGGCTGCAAAACAAAGAGCTTCCTTCCATGTAGAAAAACTTTGCCATCAGAAATGACAGGGAACTGTACTACAGCCACAACTGACTGCAGTTCAGCAACAAGAAAGCAAAGGAAATGAAACTGGAAAAGCGTTCATTTTAAAGTAAAACAATACAAGCTCGTCACCTAGTTGTAAAACAGGCTCCTATACATACAGCAAAGACTGCAGAGCAGTAAACAGACCAGAGGCTAAAGATCTGCAGTGAGTTTGCACAGATAAAAAATGTGGGCCAAGAAGATCGACCAACAGCTGAAGTTTGATGGCTCTGACAGACGATGTGTTCGGGGGATGTGCCAAGAGCCTGCAGCCTCACCCAAGGGCAGCAGTGAGATCCTAGACTGAAATGTCAACACACTAGAGCCCATTTATGAAATACAATCCCCCAAGCAGAGAACACTTGACATTTTTATAGGTCCCTTGGCATAAATGCTTTCCTCAACTATAGTTTTCTAACTTAAAAGCCTTGATTTTAATAAATAATAATTTTTAAAGGGGCAAAATAGATTATTTATATAGCTAGCAAAGCAAATTTCTAGAACATACTCCAAATCCAAAGGTCCCCTGAATTGAATTACAGGAGTATCTGCATCCTATAAGCATATTAAAAAGAAGTTTATGGTGTTTGATTACAACAAAAGCTTGCCATTCAGTGTATGTTAATAGAGATAACAAGGAAGATGGAGGCTGTAAACCTCATTCCCACCTTAAGAAGGTGTGGCAAATAGCTCCTCACAGGCAGAGAATGAGAGCAGTTCAAGACTGAACAAGCATCTTCCCTTGTAATCTGCCAAACAGTGACAACCATTTCAAGTGAGAATATTTTAGCTTGCGCAGGGGATAAAATAATCTTTAAGTGTTGCAAGGCAGCTAAAGGTTACTCAAAACTGTATCTAGTTTTCACTTACAGTTTTACCAAGCCCAACAATTCAAACATAAGGAGTTTGAAAGCAAAACCCAAAACTACATGACCTCATGGACTGCTGAGAAGGTGTTTTGCTGTCAATAGAGCTGTCACCTGTTTAAGATAAAGGAGTAGTCCATAAAGTGGAAGGAAAAAGAGAGGAGGAGAAGTGAGAGTTAGGAAAGAAAAGGTTCTGTCTATCAGACAGGACACTGCAAACCTTGTAAACACAAACCTTATAACAAACTGGTTTAATTTTTTTATAGTTAAATGAAATCTGTTGTCAAACTAATTTAGTTTTGCAAATTTTCAGTACAAAAGGCTTGCTTAAGATGTGGTGAAAGTGAGGAGAAATTATTTTTTATATTCCATTCTATATTGAACAATAGCACTTGTCTAAAAATGGGCTTAGACTCCTATTACTTGTAATTGCATTTTCATTTCAATCACCTTCTTCCCCAATGAAGTTCCCTGTAAGTGAATGGTCTCTTTTCTCCACTGTCTATTAATGCAGCTGTGCAGCAAATGTATACAAGGGTAGACACAGAAATATGCCACCAACATTTCTTTACTAACTTCTACTGTTTTATAGGCACCTCTCTTAGGCTACCATCAGCAATTTGAAGTCTATCTCAAACAAAATCGGTACAATAATTTTTCTGATCAGAGGTGGCACAAAACAGACGGTTCATCACTGAAGAATGTGTGTGCTTTCAAATTTTGCTTCCACAAATAAAATTATTTTTCTAAAAAAAAAAAAAAAAAAAAAATCAAGCGATTGTTTTCAGTCAAGCCAAATATTTTATTTTCTCCCAAAAAGTAATTTTTCCTCCTTTCCTAGCATTTGAGGAACAACAGCAAAATCTTTGAACATAAGTAATCAACATGAGATACAACCACATACAGTGCTTGTGTCCAGATGTTCATTTGTTCACAAGATTGAGCATTAAAAGTTCCAAAGAGCAGCAATTTGAAAAGCAGAAGTGCACAGTGAGAAAGATAAATCCCTTCAGAGTCTTTCTAGCACCTACAAACTACATTAGACAGATAAGGAAACATCAGCATATGTCCTACTGACCCCGCCCCCCACCCCCAAATACCGTAATTTCTGGTTTCATTTAAAAGAAGTTACATATTTCTCTTCATCAAAAAATAATTTCAGAACAGACATGAGTTTAAAAAAAAGGGCAGAACAGGGGTTACAATGTTTCAAATACAGGCAGATATTTACTTCATGTCAAATTCGTGTCTTCTTTCAAAATTATGGTTCATCTTTAACATCCTTAGAATCTGACTTTTTTGTGTCTATCATTATTTATAAGAGCTCCTACAAACTAATTCATCTGTTTCCTTGTTTTGTACCCAGATTTGGAAAAGTTTTATGGAACAGAGAGCTTCAGTCCATCATTAGCTTTGTCAGAGCACATAAGAGCCCAGCTAAAGTGTGCTCCAGAACAACAAGGAATTTGGAAGAGACCTTTTGCCCAAGGAGGTTAAAGTTTTGGACTAATGTTGAAAGCTGTTCTGTACAACTTAAGCCAGGGTTAACTGCACTGCAAACACAAGTGTCAGGCTTCACAAATGTAAGATTTGAACAGATAATTATGGAAAAAGAAAGGATCAAGCTGAAAATAAGATCACTTAATTATACAGCTGGGTATTATATAAGTACAGTACAGGCTGATGGCACCTGAAGGTATTAATTATCATTACTATTTCAAGAAATATCTTCTGTGCAGATGTAAGCCAGCACTTGTTCATACATTTTGCCAGTTACAGGTATCTCAGTGGAATTTTTTTTTTTTATTTATTTTGAAATAACAATAAAAGTTTAATCTAGTGATCATTTTTGTTCCATCCTAATACTCATTTGAACAGGACCATTTTTTGTGCTTGAAATTGAAAACATATTTTAGCACTTTTCAGAACTAAGAACATATAATCCATAGGCAGTCCTATGAGACATGGTCCAACAAACAGAGGCAGCATCCCTGCAGTTCATTGAAAGAAGCTCAATAAGAATCTCTAGGGAATATGAACTAACAATAAAGCTCTTGTCAAATAATGGACTTAGCAGCACTATGGCAAAAGAAGTCCAGATAAAAAGGTTGTTTCCAAGGTGCTGTGTGAACAGATCCCACCTTCTCTCAAATGATCTGGTTGCACAGGACTGATATCACTGTTCTGAATGGGATGCTGTGCTGGGGAGTTAATAAGACAACACTGCAATGCCCCCTGCATGGCGAGAGGCAGATGGACTCAGCATGTTCTCATGCTTGGTCAGGTGTTATTAATCAATGGCCAAGAGAGCAGGTGGCTGTCATAAATTGCAAGAATTTTTCAAAAATCATTCAGCTCTCCAAAGCCTGAATATGCTTTTTTAAAAAGAGAGAGAGAGAAAGAAAGGAAGAAAAAAAAAAAAGAGGAAGAGATTGCAACCAAGTGCCATTTCAGTAATTGCTAAGTTTAGACAATGGTGCATAGTGAACAGAGCATGACAATTTTTCCCCTCTAAAACTTAGCCTAGAATAGTGCTTGCTCAGCACATCAGTGACAAAAAAAACATTTCAAAACATTCAGTTTTTTTAAAAAAAACCACAAACCACATATCCTCCTGACAGTAGGTTCCTCTGAAGGATTACCATGGTAAACTGTAACCCAAACCCCAATTGCAATGTTCCCTGAAAGAACATAAACAAAACCTCATGTAGAGACAATACACAGAGGTCAGGTTATCGTCTCTTAAGGGTGTCTGTCACACAGTAAGCAGGACAATTTTTCACCAGGATAGTATAGAAGAGAACTTACCCAGTGGGGATTTTATGGACTCATGTATCTAAAAGTCACCAGATTTTACCTTCATAATAAAAGTAAAATTGCAAAATATTTTCTCCTTTACATAAATTAATGCATCTCGTTACACTTTGCTCAGCCTCAGCAACAAAACTAATTTTGAATGAGGATAGAAAGTCAGTTTCAATGTTTCATGGGCAAAAACCCTCAGAAAACCTCTTATCTGTGCTGACTACAGTATCCCCATCCAATATAAACTTCTACATTTTATCCACTTACATTTCAAACTGCCCCCCGTATTATGTACAAGAGTACATAAAAGTTTAGAAAATGAAATTTTATTTACACACAATGAAAAATAGATGTTTCCCTCAAAGTCTCCTAATTCTGCTGCTCTTTTATTTAACTTGGATCCAGTAAACTAAACATAACACTGCAATAATGACATTCGAAGTAATTTTTAAATTATTTTTCTATACTCTCTATACTCCACACTATTAATATTTCCTTGAACTACTGTTTCTCACTTCCTCAGTGTTTTGGGGATTAGATGGTTCAATTAGGAGAACAAATTTAAAAAGGGCTAAATCTATCTTGTGTTTCAATCTAGGCAATATCACTGGATATGACGACTCCATTTCCCATCTGTAGGAAGACAACGCAAAATTATCTACTTCAGTACAGGCATATTTAAGCAGAAGTATTCTTCCATTACAGAACCTTTCTCCTAGCAAGGAAGTAAGTGGCTGTTTTTAGCTCAAACGAGTTCTTTACCCTTGTTACCAAGCTTACTGCTCAAAAAAATGGGAACTGAGAAGGCAGGGCAGAGACCTGACTAAGCCTATACCACAACTGAAAAATAACTCCGGGATATGTATCTTCAGTGTCAGTGCCCCAAGACAGACTGTGTTAGAAAATGAACTCTAGATTTGCTGGCTAAGTACTGGCTAAAAATCCTTTAGAGAACATCAGCAAACGCATATTGTCTGCTAATAAACACAAACCAGCAGCGATGTTTGAAAGTAAAGGAGATGCACTATTTCATTTACAATTCAGTTGAAATATGATTATTATTTCCTTCCTAAAACCAAAGCCACTTTTCTTTTGAAGTAGGAACAGTTTAAAAAAAAACAAACAGAAGAGAATAACCTTGCTATGTTTAATTGTAATGATTGTTTCTGTCAGTAAGGTCATTCATTAACTGCAGCTCTGTGATAATTGCCTCTTTTTATTGCAGGGGTTGCCCAAGTCTTGATATTCTGTTACAGCATTGTTGAATAGTAGAAACTGGACACAGGTTCAGGCAAACAATGTGGTCATTTAACCACCACAAATATGAATTGCTGTTTCCTCCCTGCTTGCAATAACTGATTATCTCAGTAGGCATTTTCTATATGGAGACTAGTGGCTTTAATTTTACATATAATCATTAAAATCTAATTGCTGTGATCTTTCCTTGGAGCAGACAAGATATCTAATATAGTAGTAATTGCTGCTTAAAACTTACATTATCCCGGGCTACTTTAAATGCAAAGGAAGAAGTACTGTTATGACAGTCACAATCTTAAAAGACAGAAAGTTACAAAATATGACCATTGGAGAGGAGCAGAATTGCCATGCAATATATTCTGAATAGGCAGCGCTGAGGAACCGGGGATGGTCCTTTCTGCGATGCACAGGTGTGCAAAGCTTGATAATCTTAACCTCAACATGTGAGGAGGCAGTACTGTCACAGTGATACAGAGGTGCCTGCAAGCAAATAGCCCTGACAGACCCCATCCAACACCATCCATGACACAGTCAATCTGGAAGCAAATGCAAGTTGAGTACCTTTCTTTCTAAAAAAAGCCAGTTTGGAATACTGCTTGCCAAAGTAGTTGAGAAATCATGCTGATGTACTGAGGCAGACAAGTTTCAAAAAATATGAGTTTCTTCAACTGTTTAATGAAAGACATTAGGTTACACTTTTATAAGCAAAAGGTTTACATTCCAAAATGTCTTCAGAATTGCAGAATTTAACATGCAAAAGCAGACTTAAAAATCAAAAGGATTTAAGTTTTTACACTACTATCTAGACTGAGGGGTGAAGAGCTTACAGAAATTCTTTACATAAATGTCATTAACAGATACCAGCCATAAGATAACCACCAACACCAGAACAACAAATAGTTTTAGGGAATATGCATAAATTGCAGAATAGCTTAAATGAGACTCCGGGAGGATGCAAGGATCCATAACTGCAAGGTGAGATGAGTTTCCTATTACCAAGCATTTAATAATAAAGAAAAATGAACAGTCTTAATATAAAAGCAGAGGTTGGGAATTTATTTTTCTCTAGCTTTCATCTCTCATTGCTGCTGTAGGCCTAGATTAGTATTTGCAACAATCAAAATCTGTATGCAAAAATATCACACTATTTCTCTTTGCAAATTATTTTGGCTGCCCTGTTCTCTTAACACTCATTTTTAGCATGCTTTTAACACATACTTTTCCTCTAAAAGCTGTTAAAAGGCCTCAGCTCTGTTAACGCAGGCATCCCTTTATCTGACACCAATGATTTTTACCAGGTCACTGCTTTAATGCCTTTAAGCCCCTTATAAATTAATCATCAGTGCAGCCAAATGATTTTGTCAACTTCCTAACAGTATCTGCAGTTCTGAGTTACTGGCTTCCAGTGGAAGATCTGCAATGAAAACCCCTTAGCAATTTTTAAAAACTCCTTCTGTCCATGAGAGCTCAGGACTGCAAGGAGCATGTTGCTATGATTACAATGCCATATCCCACCCTTACAGATGGCAAGGCTTGACAAAGGATGGGAGGGGGATGGAATTACATCAGGGCAACTCAGGCATTGTTATTTCTTAGGAGTTTGACACCCACCCCTGTCTGTCCCCCTGGACCAAATCCAGGAAACCATTTCAACTGGAGATAGTCCTTGCTGATCTCAGCTGGCCATGTGCATTTTTAATATTAGGCCTCGTTTGAATGCTTGTTGGATCAAACTACAGCACCAGTTCCTGGATGAAAAGGTAAAAGTACAGAAGAGAAATCATACACACATGTAAATGCACTTATAACTCGACGTTACACATCTTTGTCTATTTAACACTCATTCCAAAAAAGAGGTGGCATTATGTAACAGAATTTCTGTCTCCCTTCCAGAAATCAAATTCCTTCCTAAAAAAAATTAGAACTCTTAATCCTGTTACAAAAGCAGTCCACGTGGGCCTAAAATCACTGATAAAAGAGTGCTTGAATGAAGCAAGTTTATATTATTTCATGAGTTCTTCTCATAGCCTGTGAAGAACTTCTGAAGAGAAGGACAATTCCAATTATTAAACCATTCAGCACTCCAATCCAACCTGCTTTCCTCCTTAGGGTATTACAGGATTTTGGGAGCCAGACTTAAACAATGCCTACAAAACATATCCCTGTGGGAGACGTGCAGAACGCATTGATCTGAAAGCACATCTGTTTGGGTCAGGAATCACCATCCGTGAGTGGCAGATTTCCAGTCCTTGGCAATGTTGCATCTCCCCAAGGAGTACAGGGTGTGTGCAGGGTGGCTGAGTGACCTCGATACACTGAGCTGGTCACAAGTCAGCATCGCAACACCACGCTCCAGGGAAGTTGTGATGTTATCAAAGCAAGACAACAGGAGAAATATTGCCAGAGACACTCCTACTACAATAAGAATTTGTGAGAAGGGGGAAATGAAAGAAACAGAAGTTGTTGGGAAAGAGGATCATGACAGGGGATGAGTAACCAGCAGGCCAAAAGGAAAGAACTACGTGGATGTATACAAATCTACTTTATAAAAATAGCTATTTGTTCTGTATTTTCACAACGTTCTTGGAAGTCAGGCACGATACAGTTAAGGTATCGAGGAGCTGTGCACAGCTAAAACTGTATCCCTGTGTGTTACAGTTGTGCTGAACAAATAATTAATTGCTTTGTCTTTACAGCAACTAGAAATCACTGGAGGTAGAACTGTCTGTAAAACAGATTCTGCTCATAGAGAGGCTGTATTTATTTCTCAAGATGAAATGTAATGTCTGAAGTTATATGCAAGTGTCTAGGGCAATTCTTATGATACATATTCCTTTCCCCCCCCTCACTCATTGCTAGTTTTCTCTTAGTTTGAAAAGGTGGTAGAGTTACAGCATGAACTGTCATTTAAAATACCAGAGCATGTTTAAAATTGCCATTGCCATTCCTGTACCAACAGAATACCAAAACATGGGAAACTGAAGGCATTCACAATTAGCATCAGCAAGTAAAGAGTTTTCTATTCTGGACACTTACACTGAGACTTCAAAATTGGAGAGGGAAAAGGGAGCGAGGAAGGGAGGCAGGGTCAACTCTCATTGCTTTGACTTGCCTTAGAGTAGTTGTAGTCCTCATTCTTTGCTGGAAACATGAACCCCACAGTACTTATCACCAGGCTAAACAGAAAAAGTTTGGTTCACAGGATTGTAATTTCAGCGTTAAAATTGCTTGCTGGCAATTGCTAGCAATTTGTAGCTGTTGCTGCCAGCAAGTGCTAACAATCACCACGAGCCAGATTCCAGCTAAACCTGTCAGCACTTCAGTTTTTGGCAAACATTTCACAGATAATATTTTGACGCCTCTGTGCTTGCTTGCAGTCCAGTTAGATTAGAGATCACAGGTTGAAGTACACTGTGCTATTGTGCTCTTTACAACAATTGCCCTCTGTTGCTCTTTGAAATGAAGGAGATCAGCACTGGCTTCTTAACAGATGTTTCAAAAGTAGCATACATTCTGTATAACCTTGTAGGTGAACTGCACCCATCCCCATGCTAGTGTCCACGAAACAGTCACACACAGGGGTTGAACTAGATGGCCTTTGAGTTCCCTTCCAACTCAAACTGTATTATGATATGCAGAAGAAATGGTTTTTCCATTGGAACACGGGGAAATTTTAGTACACAACCTTAAGATTCAGAAAACTTCCACATCAAGAAACACAATTGCGCAAGTGGCACCTTTGCATTGCCAGGGCGCCTTGTAGTTGTATGTTTGTACTTAGTCTAAACCTAAATTTCAAAATGAACCTCAGTAGCCACCCAGTGAGGCATCTGCAGATATGCAGAACAGAAATTCAAATCAAATTAAAATTGAGAAATATCCTAAAAAGGTCTTATCCTAAATCTAGCCTCTTACTCTCTCTCCTTACCTCCTGTCTTGGTCTCTCAGCTTCTCGTGGCCTTCCTTGTCAGATTCACGTTACCTATTGCCAGTCTCTCACATATTTCCTGCCTGACTTCACCTTAGAGGAAAGGCACTAATATATTGAACTCTGGCCCCATGAATGTTCCCACCGGCACACATTTGTACAGGAACATGCCCCATTGTGACAGCAACTGGAAATTTCAGACCAGAAAATGAAACAGATTTTCAAGAAAGTGAAATAATGTGTAATTAACCTTTATAACAGTTTATCAAGGTATGTGGCAGGCTTCCAGCACTCACCATGTCTCAAATCAAAAACTGAAGATTAAAGATCAGCAATCATTTTAGCTAGTGGACGTGATACTGGAGTTATCTGTGAAATATTGCCATATATTATAGATATTATATATTATATAAGGTCAGGCAATAAGATTCCTCTTAAACGTACAGACAAGAATATCAGCCTGTAATAACAAAGACAGCTTCAATTATGGCACAGCTTTATAGATTTCCACAGGAGAAGACTACCATGTGTGTTTTGGCTGCTCAGAACTCTATGATCTTTTTCAATAAAAGGACAGAGTTTTGTTTCTTCATCAATATTCTTTGGACAAATTCTGCCCACGACTGCCTTAGGAAAAAGTAACAAAAAATCTAAGACTAAAGTCTAGATAGATTAACAACAAGACATTCCCCAAGATATGAAGTACAAAAGGAATCTTGTTTGCAAACCAGCAACCACAATCAAAATAAAAAGACAATACGGTGGCTGGAGTTAATACAAAGTAATAAAATTTGTTGTCTCTTTAGTGATCCCAGTATCATTCAGGCAGAAAAGAATTATCTCTTACTTTACCAGGTTATACTTGATAGTAGATCTAACATTTTAGGTCACTCAGTTACATGCAAACAAATAAAATGTCTTTAACAGTTTTACCTGGTACAAATAGTAATTTAATGTAACCTCATTCAACATACTACACGTTCTGATATTTAAAAAAACCAGACAGACAAGGTTGCAAACAAAATTCAGACTAGAAACACTACAGATATACATGACCATGAAATAAATCAGTTAGATATATTAACATATTGACACGATATCAAAACAAACTACTGCTGTCACTTGAAACTAATAATAAAAGTCATCCTGCCTTTGGTATCACTCAGAAAGGCTCATTCATGTTGTGATATGTAAAAAACTGAATCTTATTAAAGCATTGAAGGGTTAAGCTTAAATTATCTACATAATCTGAAATGATGCCTGAAGAGTGTATTGCTCTCCAGAGTACTTTTGTTTTCTGACAGCTGCTTAGGCAGCCGAGCTGTGTACTGAATACACTGATGATGAAGCATTCATAAGCTTAAACTGAAGCACCACTTCACCGTATACATGTAACATCACTCTCAGTGTGTGCTTTTAGGATGACTGTTTTTCTTTTTTTTTAGAAAGTTTGTAGATGAAAATTTTTAAAATTGCAAGGTTTCGAGTTGAAAAGAACAGACACCCCAGGGAGGTGCTCAGGTGGTTTGTGCCTCACCCAAGGCTGGGCCTCAGGCCAGGGCAGAGAGGTTTGGGTCTCAGTGCTGCAGTCACCTACACAGTGTGTCTGTTCAGCACGCACACACACACAGAAACAAACTCAAAGGACATCTCCAAGGGAGAGCCAGGATAAACTTAGACCAGCAGCGCTCTCAGAGGAGTTCAGCCCATCACCCTCCTGAGCTGCGACTGTCACAGCAGTGACAAGGAGCACCCCGCGCAGGAGACGTGCCCTCCATCGAAGCTCCCAGTGCTTGTCCCCCCAGAGCTGTGCTGCCAGATCGTGCTCTGCTCGCCCTCACAAATGTCACAGGCACCATGGAATACACGGACAGTTTCCACAGCAACAGCACCTTCCACAGCCCACAGGGGAGGGCAGAGCATGACCCCTCGCTGGGCACTCTCCAGGTGAGACACTCGTGTGTGGAAGGGCTGCCAAGCGCCAGCAGGATGCTCACACTCATTCCTCCTCTCCCTTTCTGCCTTGTCCCAGCCACGCCACCTGTCAGACCGCTGGGTTTGTTTCTCTGTGCCCTCATGGGATGCTCTCACCACAATGTCCCTGCGTGCCCAGAACTGGACTCTTCTGGGGCAAGGCAAGCACGGCACCACCACAGCCCTGGGGCCTGGCCCAGCTGGTGAGGTGGCACAGCAGGGTTCCAATGAGGAACACATAGAAAAAAAAAAAAAAAAAACAAAACACAGAAACACAAATTAAAAGAGGAGAAGGGTGTGAAAAGCAAGGCCTTAACAGCCAGAACACTCAGTCAGTGTTGACCACAGCACAGTGCAAAGTGATGGTATAGAGAAAAGTGGTGCCCTTTAGGGACAGGCCCAAAAGCCACAGACAAAGCTTTAAACAGTAAACAGCCACCTTGCTTTAAAAAAGATTGTTCCTAGAGGTGACTGACAATCAAATGGGTACATGAACCACAAGGTTTTACACACACATAACCTTAACCAAGAATTTACTGCAATATTCATTTTTCCTACTCAGCCAGGGAGTTATCAAATTCTGAGAAGTCAAAATTGGTACCAGAAAACTCCCCAGCCATCTCCAGAGTCTCACTGCCAGTACTTTTTTTTTATTGGAATGATGTCAAGGAGCATCCTTTGGTGGTACAGCAAGGGATATAGAGCTATAGCAGTGCAGCACAGACATGGAGCTGGCACACAGTACCAATCTCCACAACACATGTTAAGAAGTGTGACAGAGGAAAGAGCAAGGCAAAAAGGGCTGATTGAGTTGGACAAATAAATAATTCTGAGAAGATTACGATGTTTCTTCGAAGTTTGTGTATGTTGATGGAAATATACTGAACTGTTCACTCTGCCTTCCAAGCTAGGCAGCTGCTGACTCAGCTCTTACTGCAAATTTTAAGTGATGTGTCTTCAGGGTATTTTGCCAAACTAGAAACTAGTAAAGTCATTGCACAATTAGCTTGTGAGATTAAGCTGTCACAGATTATAAAGAGGGTCAATCATCAAAGTATTTAAATAAATATTTACTCTGTCATACATTAAGTTAGTTTGATATGCAGGAGGGCTATTTCCTTATTTCCTTCTTCAATTCTGTTACCTAAAATAAACCAGAAACTTGGTACCTGATACAAAAGAAACCTGAAGCCTGAAGGAAAAATGGAATATTGCATTCTCCAATAACATATCCCATGAGATTCCTGTAAACTTCATTAGGCATAATTTTGAAGAGAAGGTGGTTCAATAGGAAAATGTGAAATAACCTGTAAGATCAATAGGCAAGCCAAAGCTATCTCTTTTTCCAAGTTAATAATAAAAAATCTGTCAGTTAATTGTTTTCTTTTAATTAAAAATTCTGTATTCATGATGATTTGACCTCAGTCTCACAGTACACAATCCCTGCAATGCCAATGAAGAAAAGATCTTCACACAAACTAATTTTTCCTTGTATTTCATAATGTAACCTATAAATAGTTCCATAGCCAATATGCCCATCTAGTTGAACAACCAACACACAGGTAGCACAGGCAGAACAGTAAACAGGCGAGATCAGATCTCAGGAAGAAGAAATAGACTGGAAAAGTAAAAAGAACATATGCCTTTTGGATTTACTGATCCATGGTTTTCTACACAGCCCATAAAATATGCTCGCTGGTAGACCTTTTAAACCGGTGGAATGAGATCAATCTTCTTTAATGTAAAACAGAATTGCATCTATTGTGTATTTTAAATAGTAATTGACTTTGAAATCATTTGAAGACATGAACTAAATTTCATTAAAGATGATAGTATCTTTAACCAAGAGGCCCCAGAAATGATGGGCTGACATGGGCAGTAAGTATGCACACCAGAGATAACAACCATCCTCACAGGAGGCAAATTGATTTTCTGCTTCTGTGAAGCCTAACAAATGCTACCACATGCTTTGTTCCCAAATCATTCTCAAACCAACTACCATGTTTGTCAGACTTATTTGTTCCCTTTAAAAAAAAAATTAATTTTTTTTTTTAAATCATCTGTTTATCTTTCAAACCTAGTATCATCTTATTAGACCTCTAAAAGCACAGCAGCCGGTAACTACTGTACTAGGAAGCTTCCTTTCATCCCCATGATAACAGAAGCAGTTTCTAAAGATATTGTCAAGCATAATGAGATAATTAGAAATGATTGACTGGCTTTCTGCCTTCATACAATTTACTTGCTCCTGATTTATTATTTACATAACCTTACACTTATAATAAGGGTAGACAGATCCAGTATAGCATTGACAAAAGATCATTTCTTTCCTATTTGCTGAGCTAGGCTTTTTGGTAAGAACTATCCCACTAATATATAGCTGAAGCATGCTGGCATAAGTTCCTGCTTGTGTTTTCATGTGCAGTGTAGGTACTTGCTATATTTAAAGCAGATTACTGTCCATAGGAAAAATAATTCATTTGGATCCAGGAGAAATGCACTGAGGTGTAGAGCAGACTTGTCAGAGAGATTAATGTAGACCTCAGTAATAAGATTCACCTCAGCACTAGGGTTAAACTCTATCTCAGCCTCCCTGCAGACAGACCAAGGAAGCCACAGCAGAAGAACACACCCACAACACCTCCCCACACCAAGGCTAGAAAATGCCAAAAGCCACACACAGACCAGACAAAACCAGTTGGTCCCTTGGGTGGCCCCAGCAGCGGTCTCTGCCAAGGTTTAGGCAACATCTCGGAGGTGCTTTGAGGACTGCTCAGTCAGGTAAGATCCAGGAGGAGCCAGTGACCAACATACTTTCCTACCCCTGGGCTGAACCTCAGAAAAATGGGAGAGAGGTCCAGGCAGACACCGGCTGGGAGCTAGAGAGGCCCAGACCAACATGCTTCCTGTGCTTTCTGCCAACTGGTCATAGCTCCAGGGATTTCACCCCAAAATATTAAATATGCACACATAGGAATTACCTCTTACAACAGCAGAAGACAAAAATCATTCTTGTCTCACCTGCAGCTCTGTAGTTTGATTTATCTAATGTATTATTCTTAAACAACAAAAGAGATGTAGAGCTAGGACATGGCAGAAACAGACTCCTTCCAGGCAGCCACCTACAAGAGCTTCTTAACCAGGCAGGCAGAATTTAAACCTACTCGATCACAAACCACACCCCATCCCCACCCACCCAATTCACAGGAATCAGCTACACAGCCGCCACAGTCACAAAGCTGTTAACCCCTCCTCTACCACAGCTGATTCTGCACACACAAATTACCACCATCTTCTCCCATCAAAACCTGCAGCCCTCAAAGAGCAACTGTATTTGAAACAGTCTTTATTTCCTGGGTATGATTTCAGTCACCCTACAGCATAATTGCATCTCTTGAGGTAACTCCAAACACATCCCAAGCACCCAGGCAGTGCCAAAAGCTGCTACGCTAGTTTCTAGCCAGATGTGCTCTAAGTGAATACACTAAATGGGATTACAGAGAATAAAACACAGACAAACATATTTTGTAGGTGCTCCATACCTCTTAAAGACTCTTGATTCCTATGAGCACCCAGGAACACCAAGCTACTGTACTTTAACAGTAATTGGAGCTGAGAATAGAGAAGGAAGTTTCTTTAGTTCATTACTCCCTGAGACGAGACCAGGTTTTGATAATGTAAACTTATAAAACAGGGAAGCTGCAAATTTCTCCTAGTAGAAGCTACTAAAATGAAATTGTCTTTGAATAGCAACAACAGATCTCCTGTTGCTTGGAGAATTTAAAACTGCACTAGCCAAAACACCAGAGTTGGTACATAGCAATTTTCTACTGGCAGGAAATTGATACAGAAGAGAAAGAGAATCTTTTTGGTTACAGCGAATTAATATTTATTCCATTTGTATAAAAACAATGCAATTGTACTGAAGCAGTAACAAGTGTTTCATTTTGCAAGACTTAAAAGGCACGGTAAAAGACAGAGCTGTTCAGGTCGTGTGTTGGTTATGTGTGTTGTCGTGTGCTGTCACCTGCAGAGCATAAACTGCTGCAGGCCAGACTGTCCTCGGTTACACCTCTGCAAATCCTGCTGAAAGCTAATAGACTTGGACAAGTTTATTCCAAGTTGTCTTTTAAGAAAAATAAACGGGGGAAAAAAATATTTAATGATGGCCTCATTTAGCCTGTGGTGCTCTTGCAAACAGCAGTGGGGTTGGAAAGGAAAGTATCCATCCTGGTTTTCAGCTCTTAGGTGAGGTTTACAGAGCTAAAAGGGATCAGAGAAAATCTTTTCTGCATAATTAGAGCATAGCTGATAAAATTCCATTACAAAAGAAAAAGTCTTCCTGAGTCATTGACACCTTTTACAGACCTAGCATAACCAGGTTTGATTTTGACTTACGAGATTTTTTTTCTCAAGAGACCTACTTCTAGAAGGCAAAAGAATACTCTTTTATCTTATCATCCCCTGTCCACAACAGCACACCCCACTCTCTTTCTAGAAAATACATTTATTGAGAACGTGAATATTAAAAAATTGAAAATTGTTCATGCCACAGAAGTAATAATTACAGCCATCTACATAAAAGGTTTTACAAATTAATTAACTAATCTTAATAATGATGCTACCAAATCCAAAGTGTAGCAATAAGGATAAGGCATGACTTGCATGGAGAAACAGCTCAAAATGAACAATGAAAAGAAGGTAATGAAGATTATTATGTCATCTATCATTAAGGAAGCTATGGCATTCCTGAGGGATTACTGTAACTAGGGAGGAACATGACTCTAAGATTAAGGTCAATCAATATGGAGCTAATCAGAAAACCATTGGTTCATATTGATCTCGTGCAGCAGAGCTGAGGTCAAGAACACCACAGTGCTTGACCTATTGGCACTTGAAGATGAACAGAGTAACGTTAACATTTCCATAAGAATAGATTCTTTAAAGCAAACTAGTAGTAAACCAGCCTCTGCACCACAGTATAGTAATTATGCCATTGTCCTTCCAGAAAAAAACCAAACTTTCTCTGGCTTTTTGATGGATTTTTTTTTTGGGGTTTTTTTTTTTTTTGGCCTTCATATTTGTTATAAGACCAAACCCTCTGATCTAGCCAAGCACTTTTATCTGCCATTGTCAAATCAACAGAGACTACAAACTCCAAAGGAGGGGGTGATGACCAGCTGGAGACAGTAATCTCTGGGATCTGTAAGGAGGATACAAACCACAGTCTCACTCTAACATTTTTGCTTATTGCTCTGAGAGAAAGGGGCTACAGAGCCAGTTTTTCAATCCTGTCCTGGCTTGTGGAGTAGTATTTACTCCACTTTCTGCCTGGAAACATGCCCAGAAACAGTGTATGTGAACTGCCTCAGGAGATGAGCAGGTCTTTGCCAAAGTACCTCTAAAGAAAGCCAGAATCTCTGTTCTGTCTCTTACATGTGGAGCTGACAGCACCTCTTACAGTCAAGCACATTCAAAGCCTTCCATGATAAGACCTATTTTTAGTTGTTTATAACTTTGCCAGTGTTGACCATTCTGAGGAATTTCCTGTGCTGCTGGGTGCTTGCCTCAAGCTGAAAGATTTTGGAAAGCGTCAGCTTAAACAAATGAGCCAATTTCAAGAAGGATGCAAGTGAATAATGATCTACCATTCAAAAAAAAAAAAAAAAGAAAAAAAAGCTTTTCATTTAAAAATGTTGATACCTTCAAGCTAGAGCAAGAAATTGAAATTTGGCAGAAAGAAAATATCACTGCAGTGTCATAGTGTGAAAATCCTCCCAAATTTGTTTAAAATATAAGCTTCCAAAACTCCAGTTCCCACGTGAACAGTTGAGACTTTTGGTACAGCCTGACAGTAAAATGCTTTGAATATGCAATTTCTGGCCTGAATTAAAGAAAGGGTTTTTTCTGTAATTGCACAATTGCCATGGTTAATTTAACACCATACTTGAGAAACAAGAAAAGAGAAACTCCTCTTATGTTTTTGTAGCTTTGTCTCTGAAGACAAGAGTGAGCTGTGTAATTCAGAAGAAAAGAGCTGGGACAATTTGGAAAGACAAGAAGTAAGAAAGATTTGACAGTGACAGGAAGAAGAAACAAAATTTATTAAGAAAGACTAAAGAAAATTAAAAGGATACAATTTAGAAGGGAAGGTATGAAAACAAGTGAGAAATGGTGTAGAGACAGAATAAGTGCAACCACTGAACAGGATGGGCACCAGGACAGGGAAGGTGCTGCCAAGGTCCCTGTGAACAGCTCAAGCAGTTGTCTCAGAACAGGTGACATCCCAGACAGACATATGCTAACACATGCTAATTTTTGGACCTCCATTATTTACGTGAGGATCTGTGATGCTTCACATCCTTTCTCCTCTGGCACAGCTGATAGGATTTGGGACCAGTCTGGTTTGTCTAAAGCCTTTCACTGTGTTCAGTTTCACCTGAAAAGAAGTGATCTGCTGAAAGGAAGAGATCAACAGTTCATCAGCATCTCCTTTTACATAACTCACAATCATAAAAGGTAGAGTATTCTGTGGGGTGTTTAAAGGATTATAGAAGCAAGCAATCCCTTGGCGGGTATTTAGACCCAGCAAGGGCATTAAACTGCATAATAGCACTCTTCTGTTCCCTTTTTCTCAGCAGGGTTCAGTTTCTCCCTTCTCGTGTCAGTGTAACCCTTTGTTGGTGAATATGGCCATGACCTGCTAGACTTGAGCATAATTGTTAGTTATTAAATAAAACAACAATACATTCTCTAGTTTGCAGGCTTCAGAAATTTGAGATGGTTGACCCAGGTCTACACCACCTCAGAAGGGCTGCTTTCCTTTCCTGTTTTCTGCTAGCAAGTGCAGGACTGAAGGCTTTCCAACAGTACACTGAAAACCTTGATCTTCTAATCAGAAATCAAAGGCAACATAATGCAGGAGATAATTCATTAACTCATGAGTTATATGTGGAGGGTGATTATTTTGTATACGATGGAGGAACTGAAGGGTAAAACTTACCAGTTGCAGTTATCGAGGCAATGCAGACTTCACTAGAACCATAATATAATTAGGGAGATGTCTCTGATCAAAGCAAGTTGTGCTCTTGCTTTTGAACTCCTTCTGAGGAAAGACTCAGTCAGCACTTTGCTACTGTAAAACTGAAGCCCTCAACCTTTGAAGTTATTACAGATTTTAGAGCATTTTTTTACAATGAAAAAGCAAAGTTTAGCTAAGTCTCTAAGTACATTACATTTGAAGTAAGCATTTCTTCTAAAATCTTAACTAAATATTTCACTTGCTGTTCTAAAGCATTTTTGTGATGTTGTTTCACACAGCTAAGCAATAACTGCATCACATTTTAGCTTTTAGTGGCTCAGTCAACATAGTTCCATTTACATAGAGAAGAACATTTTGGAAGGTACAAATTTACTCCCTTCAGCTGCCTGCAGAATTAGATAATATGTGTGATTATTTTATTTCAGAGACATCCAGTTCTACCCTACCCTTAAGGAGAGGATGTCTGAGATATTAGGTAGGTCATTTCTGCGACAAAGTCTAAAGATAACTGCAGTGGAGGCACAAGGTGCAATGCTGCCAGCCACTGCTAAAGATAAATATTGTGTTTGTTCTTGTGCCCTAGATAGGAAAGTGGTGCGTTAGAGGAGCTGTATCCTCCAGCCTGCATTGAACAAGTGACAGTGGAGAGCACCATGCTTTAATTGCAAGTCCATCTCCATAGTCAGATTGGCCCTCCTCAGTTTCCCTATAGATAATGGATACAGAAAGGCAAAAGACACATGCATTTCTACTGCTTGATTATGGACAAAAATCAGGTGAGTGTCAGAGTAAATTACAGATTTGGTGTTTACATTCTGTGTGAGTAAAACCTTTCCATTTTCACTGGCAAAATGCTCTCAAACTATGGGTAACTTTCCAACACTTTGCCATTCCTCAAGTAGAAAAGCCCACAGAGGTTACTTGTACCTACATGAGGTTCTGGCAACTTCCACAGCTATTTCTGGGCATTCTTAACTGTTTCCTTTGATGTTAATAAAGACTTGGATGTTTATGTTTCCCCATACCTTGTAATTTTTAGCCAGTTCTTAACCCAAGCCATTTTCTGTTCATCACAGAGCTTCCAGCCAATAGTCAATGGCTATTCAGTTGCTAAGAAATAAATGATCAAGATTTCAGCAGGATCCTTTAAGATTAATTTAAGATTCTGCATGGGAGAAACAGAAGTTTTATGTGAGGCTTTAAACCTATTTTTAATGAACTTGACCAGACAGTTGTTTCTACTGCCACCAGTAAAATATCTTGTATACGCAGTGTAAGACCAGAGTTGATTGAGTTTTACAGCTAAACAGTCACTGCTTATTTCCACATTTACTGAATGTGGTCTTCTTTCATTTTCCCTTCCTCAAAGAAAAGAAAAAAGATAAAAGAGAATTGAGCATAAATTAGTTCCGTTCCTCACCTCTGAGCTCCAAAGACAAGTCTTCTGTAGCAGAGGTGATTTGTACTCACTTTCCCAGTCACTCTGCTTCATTTAGACACAGCTATTGCTGATGAATGCCAACAGGTAACATCAGGACTCTATACAGAATTCAACCTTTTAACTAGCCTTTCAAGCAGACAAGCTGCCACTTTATGGGCAGCTGGGGGTTGCAGTGCTTTCCTAGTTCTCACTCCTTTTCAGATGATATATTTGAGAAAGTGGCAAGAGAGCCTCTGCTTCATTGATCAGCTTTTTCAGGGAATTACTGTACTTCCAGCGACTTCTGAGAACAATAAAATGAGTGTATAACTTCACACCTTCACCACAGGCCTGACATTGTATTAGTGATCAACTCTGTAAACTACAGTGCATTAATTATGCTACATTTACTAAACACACACAGCTAGATCCAGATCCTGGAAAATGAGGCTTCCATTGCAGAACAGTTTCTCTTGAGAATAAAGTCATTTCAGAAAGCTCAAATACATACCTTTGCTTACTAATAATAGTGTTCTTGATATGCAGAACATTTTAATTCTACAGTCTTTAATGTTCCCTGAGTCATTAACTTGACTAGTAAATTCCACACACTGCCCGGAAGCAAAGACCTTCTAGTTGCATAGGTCGAAAATTAAGGATAAAGACAATTAGACTGCATCTCAAATTATGGGTGTAAAACAGCATCCAAAAGTCTTAGAATAGACCTGAAAATGACTATGAAAAGGAATCTATATTTTTCTTGGCCATTTGACAGATTTTGTTCCTTATTCCACAGTTTTAAAAATAAAATTACTTTTACATTGACTCTCTATTTAACTTCTAACTTTATAGCCAGGAGCCTACTGGGACTATCTGATAACACACAAACTGAGTTCCCACAAATGGTAGCATTTTATTACATACTCTGTCTTCACAGTTCCCAAAATTTCAGCTCTTGGCTAATGAAGCACTTTTGAAAACCTTCAAATACCACCCCAGAAATATTATCTTTTTTGTTTGCTTCTTAACTTAGAATTTCGTGATTTAAACTTTTCCCAGGACAAGTTAAAATTTGAATTTACATAACTTCTAAGTTGCGCTTCGTAGATGTTTCCATTGCCATCAGTATCATGAGTCAAAGGTATTGTGAGGAAAAACAATTTATTCTGCTTCAAGTATCAAGTGGCAAGTTTTCTATTTTCTCATGGCATTAGCATCTTTCTTGTCAATATTTTTTGCAGTCTTTTTCCAAGACCTTTTAACATATTTAATCTTTTTCTTAAAGTATAATTCATTCAGGATAATAATTGTATTTAACAAAACAGAAGAAACAATTTCTGCTTGGCATGATTTATAAGCCATATTACTTTACAGTCATATATTCCAGAATCATTGCTGACCACTCATAACTGAGACAGGGTCCTGGTCTGACTGAAATTTGCATATTGCAGTTACTGATAATCTAAAAATATTCCAGTACGAGAAAAGGCTTTCCTGGGAAGCATTTACAATGGCAGCTCCATGACTTTAAGGCCTAAACATCCTTTTTAAAAATCAAACTGGCATTTTTGTAGGAGCCCAGTTTTGAACGTACCACCAGCATTCCATGCACAGACCCGCAGCCCACTGGATCATGCAGGAAAGTATTTGCATGACTTGGAAAAGCCCAGTGGGTTCTTTAGCTGGTCTTTAGGCATCTAAACCTACTCCAAATCTGGCCTTAAGTCATACCTGATAGTGAGACTTGGTTTATAAACATCTTTGATTCTTGCCCTGACTTAACAAATATTCACCTCCTATTTGACATGGTAGAGAAAACCAATACAGCAGCCTCCATGCAGCACACTCATGGTTCTGCGGGGTGATAGGAAAACCACCTTAAATCACTGTGAGGCCTTTCCTTGACTTCAACAGGTTTTGGATCTGGCCACAACTGACAAAAATCTCAGTTCATTATTTTCAATAACGCCACTTTTCATCTATTTAAGATTAATTCCTCACAAGATCCTTCAAAAGGTTTTATTTTCTATATAATGCATAGCTAAATTATGCTGAAAAAGCATAATGTGACACCATTATTTACCAGAAAAAAAGATCATAGCTTTTGTTTTATTTTCTAGATGTTTCATGCACTTAATGCTCTATTTTCTCTGAACAGAGAAACCTATGTATATGGTGGTTTCCAGCAAAGATCAAAGAAGAGCTTCATTTCATGGCTTATCAATAAAAAAATCTTTCATTTTCCCAACTAATGTTTTTATTCATAGGTTGGAAACTGAGATAAACTCCCACAGAAGAATAAAAAGGCATTTACTCTCCTGTGAAGGCTGCAGTCTTCTTGCAGTTAGAAGGAAAGCAGCTCCTGCCAGACTGGTAACTCCCTGACTAAATGGTGGGCAGAAAACAAGGACAGTTTTAGTGCTGCTTCTTTTGCAGCACTGCACCAGTTAGCACAGGGAATTCCTCCACCAAATAAAGGGGGAACCAAATAAAGTGTGACTTCCCAGCTTGAGAGAGCCAGAAAAGTGCTATTTTTTTGTAAATGAGATTGCTGGAGTTCTTCCATTTTTCCCCAAAAGATGAGGAGAAGAATATTTGCCTTATGCAATATGTAGGGATTTGAGGATAAAAAGCATCAATATTATACGCTGCTGAGCGGTTCGCTCAAATAATTTCCCATTAGTCCAGGAGCTGACAAGGATCCTAACCTTAAATCTTCAAAGAATTCTGCCATGAATATCAGGCTACTAGAGACAATCATGTATGTTTGACTAAGCTTTAGGAACAGTATGTAATATAAGAATATATACTAATATGTCCTGAACCTGAATTCAGTAACAAATTCAGAGCATAATTAATTACTAGCCATGGTTATATCTCCAAAAATAAGTAAGTATGACTGGCAGGACTGCTCTGATTAAACCAATGTCCACCCTAAAAGCGAAGAAGCTGTGAGAAATAACGAACACACAGAATCCCAGGGAGAATGAAGCACATTCATCTTGTCTGTACTTGCAGAACCATCAGCCTTGAGTAAAAAAAAAAAAAATATGACTACAATTTTCTAATAAAAGGCTGCTTTATATGAGAATGAGATTCATTATATAGATAAGGATTTTAAAGTATTCATTTTGGTTACCAGGGAAAAGTCAGAGTGAGAATTAGAACTGTTTAGTAGTAATCTTTTAGCATAAAAGGCAAGTACTGGAATGGGATGGTCCTTGATTGGCAACACTGCCGAGTGAGTAAACACCGTTCAGTGTGTGCTCAATCCCAAACCTCTCCAGAAACACTGGGGGCTGTGCTCACAACTCACAGTTCATCACCCAGACAAGCACAGAGCCTCCAGAGCCTGCTGCAAGGAGAGAAACTTCCAAGAACATCATTTTGACTTCAAATCCACTTCCAACCTGGATAAAAAGCCTCATGTGAAAGTACATTTCCTCAGCCTACAAGAGGCAAAAGGGATGTGTTCAGGTCTTCTGGCCTGCAGCCATTTGCCATTCCACCACAAGGTTTAAAAGTTTTCCGACACGGAGTGTGAATTCCAAGTTCTTCAAATCACCAAGATGAAGTTAGAGAAAAATGAAATATGCATACACTTGAACTCACCACAGGGTTTTTTATTGGAAGAGGAAGGTTTGGCTGCAATAGAATCCTGTGCTTAAAATGTAGAAAAGGATTGTGGGTTTTCTTCCCTCTGGGATTTTGTCTTGTTTATTTTACAAAGCTAACATCTCAAAAAGATGAATTATATTCCAAAGCCATGTGTGAGTAATTTATATAATTTGGTATAATTAAAAAAAAAAAAAAAAAAACACACANGCCTTAGCTGCTCAGTTTAAAAGCAAAGAAAAACATCAGCTTGGCAAAAGAAAAAAAAAAAAAAAAAACAACCAGAACACTGAAACTCTGACTCAGTAAAGCACTGAAATATGTGCTTGAATGCCACTCTGAATAGATGGTTTTTCCTAAAGCTAAGTTGAGCACATGAGCAGGCAGTGGCATGAAGAAGTAAGTAGTATGAAATCCACTTATTCATTCGGCAGCCCCACAGTGCATCCCTATGTGTATCCCCCTATGCATCCCCTGTTGCATCAGCACATGCCATCAAAGGCAGAGAAGTGCAGGACAACTCAGGACAGCCCCTTACAGGCAGCACTGCTGATTTTTCTTTCGTGGAAGTGTCCAAGAGTGAAAGAGAAGTCAGGAAATGAGAAAAGGGACAACTACAGAAAACTGGTGCAGTGGCCCAGAGGGTTAACTAGTAGATTAAATTATGAGGTAAGCGATAGAAAGGACCGTCCAGTACTTAATATTTTAACCAAAAGTCTAGAAGAAAACCAGAAAAGTTGTGCTGACAACCATTTTCACATAATGCTTTCCTACATTTCTTATTCTATCCTAATGTGTCAATGTAACAATATTGCTATCTTGTCAAGGCTTAGAAGGAAAGGCATAAAAAAGGAAAAGCTGAAGAGACAACAGTGGAAGAGTAAACATCAGTAAGAGAAATGTGACTTGACAGGAATGTTTCAGGCTCTTTTTTTCCCTCCTTTCTCCTAAATATAACTGCACTTTCCTAGGGTGCAGCAGTGCTCAGATTTTGACCCACTAGTGTTTATCAAACAGGAGTCAATGTCACTCAGCCTTCATTCTGATTTCATTAGTCATTACAGCAGCTCCATGTTACCAACTTCTCACCCTTCACTTCAGGTTTCTGGTTATTTCTATCAAAACTGGCAGCCTCTCACCACCAGCAAATTCTGATGAACATAAGGGAATTTAGCAATTAGGAGGAGCCGAAGGCAGCAATATCTGAACTTCCCCTGCCCTGCAGAGGTCTCTTACATCACTGTAGCCAAACATGAAGTCTAACAACTTGCTGTATCTTGCTTTCCATGATCTTACTTTAGAAAGACTTATTTTGTTTCCCCAGATCACTTCTTCCTCCAAACAAAATGGATGTAATCTGGCTTCTTCTCTTTTCTGCAAGGGAGTAACATGTGTTGCAGACAGAAAGGCTTTGCAAAGTGAGGGCCTTGTTACTCTTGTGAAATCCTTGCTCACTTCTGCTACTTCAGCTAACCAGAGAGCATTCTGGGAATGACACCATTAAACTAGAGGAGAAAAACAAGTTACGTAACTGGAAAACAATTGTTAGAACCAATAAGTGCTGACACTGTGGGGTTGGTGGCTGGTTACACCTGATGCCTGTTCCTATGGTGGTTTGTGGTGGTTGGTTAAACACATCTGTTGTGCCTCACAAGTATGTAAACTCATAACAATGTAACAGTTTAACAACCCTGGATTTTTGCAATAAAGTGTCTTCACTTATCATCATCTTGTGGAGTCCATGCCAGTAACCACCGCACGCACAGCCCACGTTTTTGGAGGACACTCACACTTCTACATGAAACGGAAGAAGACCAGAAGCCCCAGTACGGCATCTAGGCTACACAGCTAAACTATACCAAGGAAGAAAATGGGACAAGGGCAACTAGAGCAGGACCAGTTCTTCAAGGTGTAGAGTTAATACAAGTCCATTAATAGTGAAGAAAATATATCTCTGGATATTACTGACTGCTATAAGCATCAGTATTTCACAGTGGCCTAAAAATTTGTTTTCCTATTACTTAAAAGCACGTGGACACACAAAGCAAGCCAATTTCCAGTCAGCCACAGCTATACAATTTTCAAAGGTAAACTGAGACCTTATGCAAACACTAGCCCCAATTCCACTTCTCCTTGTGCTCAGAGAGAGCAACATACTTTTAAACCAAAGTGCACTGGTGATCTTTGCTTCTCCAACCATTCCTAAATATCCTTTTTCCCCCTTTCAGTAGAAACACCAGTTTTGTGTTTCTGCTTCAAAACACTTTAAAATTAGTTCTGTCATTTCTGATGTTACTTGGAAGGCAAAAACCAGGGCCTTCTAAAATTACATCAAAAATTCATTGCAATAATTTTTACATAAAAATGTCATTATTGTCATTTTAGCTTCCAGTGTATCCATTGTTCACAGCACTGTTTACAGTCCTTGCCGTACATGGTGCTGGAAGTTTTCTCACAGTCACTGTCATTATGCCAAAGCCTGTGGACCTGAACCTGGATCCATACAGATGCATTTTCCAACTTAACCAAAGAAGCAATTCTGAAATTCAGGCTGCCTTACACTTTTATGGAACATTACTCTGGCTACAAAAGACAAATAATACCTGTTCAGCATAAATGAACTGGTACAATGTTAACTTTTCAATAATTTAAAAACTTATCAGAACATGCACAGTTTTTACAATGAGTCAGCATTTTTGCCACATGCCCATAGCAATTTTTCAGTACTAAGAGGGAGTGCTAAACTGGGATTTATGACGGCATTAAGACACAGCCCAATTCTGCAAGCTGAGTGTCTGGACAGAAATATAGTCTCCTGAGTGGGAAGGCCTTAAAATCCATTGACAAATTTAGGAATTATCATGAAGCAAATGTGTAAGGTGATAATGGAGATACTGGAATGGAACAGAGTGAAGTTTAACGCAGTGCCTGTCAAGGTTTAATTGTACAAGAATTATAAAAGGCCCAAATATCCCCAGTGTATCAAATGCTCCAAAGTCCATGTAAGCGCCATGGGGAATTGCAGCAGAGCCCTGAATCCAAGTAGCAACAGAGGGACCTTGCACAGCTGCACCTTGGCTGGGTGCTGTCCTCAGATGCACAAACATCCAGATTTCCCTGCACAGCTGAGGGCTGTGTGTACCTCACTCATTCACACCCCCAGGCATCATGTGAGACACCCCCACATCGTTCTATCACCCCATCATCATCGCCTTCCTTCTACATGTCAAAAACACTTCTGAATCCTTCGGAATCCACTGAAGTTACCCACAGCTAACACCTCAAGCCTAAAGCCTGCTGCTCTGTTTTAAGATTTGACAAGACTTGGCAGCATTGCCAAGAGGCATCGACCTCTATGAGCAGCTTTAAATTAAGTAAGAGCCTCTAAACTTCATTACATGTGGTACCCTGGAAGGCTCAGCTGAATGAAGAGTTTACAATAATAGCTCAGCACAATAATTACACCAGTCTCAGATCTGTTGGTCTGAAGCTTATCCATAACCTTCAGTTTGGGTTTCACACACATTGAATACACACACATTCAAACACATTCACAGACATTCTACCACTGTAGAATTGTCACTTTAGTTCTGGTTTGCAGAGTCTTTTGTTTAACAGTCTCATTTTCAGCTACCACTTGTGCTACATCACATCTCTGCGACAACTTTCTCTCAAGCCCTCAGTTCTTAGCAATGCATAGTAGATGAAAAAAATTGTTATTAATATTTTACCATACTGGTTCTTTTCCAATACAGCTTTATAATTTCATCTGTTTCTCAGCACTGGTGTGTTTTCCTCAAAATCAACCTAAACTGATTATTTTAAAAATTGTGTCAGTGTCATACCCTAAATTCACATTGGGGCATTGCCTGATATTGGAGTGGAGAATGTCCTGCAATAACCCTTCGGAAGCACTCCCCTTTAGGCATCCAAAATTGAGCCTGTGTAGTCTCTACTGCTATGACAGGTCTCTGCTGCTCTTTGGGGCTGGCTGTCATGGTGATGCTGGCTCTGTCATGGGGATGCTGAAAAACAAATTCAGAATCTCAAATGTCATTTATTGTCCCAAAAGCCACAAGCATGGAGGAGAGCCTTGGCTGCTACAATGCTAGAATGGGTTTCAGCTACAGCCTAAATGATTTTGTGATGCCAGTGGCACCTCTGTACCTCTCAGGCAGGACACATGGCATTTCCTCTGTTGGTGACCCCATATGCTTAGAATGTCGTGCGTGGTTTTGGTGAGCAAAATGACACCGCTCCTTCTCCTGCCTTATTACCTGCTATTCACATTACCTCCTGCAGTGTCTGGTCAGCTTCTACAAGCCTCAAGACAGGGCACATATCCATCTTCAGAATGAAATAGGACAAGACAGCAACTCAGAGGGAATTTCTGCAGAGTACAAGCGAGTGAGTGACATGAACACATTCAATGGGTGTTTCATAGCAAGCAGGAGGGACCTGCAGTTTTCCAGGATGCACCTTCTGGCCTAAGCTCTGTCAGATCTGCCACCTGCAGTGCTGAGAGTCTGCCTCTGGCCCCCAAATGCACTGAGGCAGCTGAACGCAGCTAATGCCCCAAGGCCAGCCCTGCTCTGTAAAAATAAGAAATTACTTCAGCACCCTTACTGTGCCTCTGCCTGACTGACCTGAAATAGCCTGTTGTCTGACCCAAGGATGTGCTGGGAGGGATTTGGGTATTGTGTTTTAAAAGTGCTGAAGGGCAACTGTGCCACAGGGACAGGTGATTACTGTTAATCATTGGCTCTGCACAGTTACTCAGTGAGATATTGGGTGATTGCTACTTGTTTTCTTTCTACACTGATTGTAGTGTTTATTCACCAGTTTTTTGTGCTTTAATTTGGTTGATTGACATGCCCAGAAAACAGAGAGTTATGGGTCCTTTAATAAATTCAGAAGAAAAGCTACCACGAAACAAATCAGCTCTGGCATTAACCTACATTCAAAAAAAGTGAACTACTTAGCTGACATGCAGTTTTAATTGTGCTTTGCCTGATGCAGGGTAAAATCCTATCCTCAGTGTAAAATCCTACCCTCAGTGGAAGAAGTCATTCTGGGGACAGGGAAGAGTGCCAACCACATGTTGTTTCCAGAGCCATCCGTGCCATCCTGGAGCAGCAGCCAGCCACTCTGGGCACAGAGGCACACGCTGCTGCTGGTTTTAGGGATCACAATCACTAACATATCCTCCAGCAGAGATAACACTAGGCTAAGTGGGGAGAAGAGACCTGAGGATACCTCCCAGCTGACCGTCAGTGCATACTCAGGCCAGCTCCAGGAGTGTCCTGTGTCCCACCACAGCCCCACCCAACCCCTCCCAGCACTTTCCCCAGCAATGGAAAAAAACCAAGAATTAAACTGCCAAGTGAACCGGTTCATGGAGCTGATTCAGAAATCCTAGAGCTGGAAAGTTTGTTTTTCCTCTTGAGTTTTCAGTTCAGCTGCATGGAGTGGCTGCCCAAACACAACTGCAGGTCTGCTACTGCCTGAGTGAGGATGATGGCAGGACTCGAGTGCTGAGGGTGCAGCAGGGGAGAGTTGAACCTGCAGGCTTAGCTGCTTTCTGGAAACTTTCTTCTGTGTTTGGTTGGCTTTTCACAGCTACAAAGGCAGGGAAGGAGCAAAAGGTAGTTCTCCCAGTAGCAAATGTGCAGATCAAAGAGGATTCTTTTCCTTACACTTATTTCCTGAACCAGTATTTTAAATCTGTTCCTAAAACATAAGCCTGAATTTAATATCAGTAGTATCAGAAGTATTTGGACATGAATTAAAATCTTCCTCTCTAAAGTCTCAGCTCCATCCTGCTCATCAATGAATACTGCAGCTAGCTTGTGTTTTTCTGTCCCCTCTAGTCTAGACTAACAGTGCATGAATATTTAGTTATTCTAGAGTCACAGCAGTATAATTGAAAGTACAATTTCTCTCTCTTAACTAACCAAGCAGGGATTAAAAAAAAACCCAGCCCAAACAAATGCTCTCTCCAGAAAAAACAAAATAAAACAAAACTGCAACCTAATGCCATTCACAAAGAACAAGAGAAAGCAAAACCTAAAATCTCACCTCTCATTTCATTGAAAAAGCTTGCCATTTTTGCCCCACCCTCTTACTGTTAAAAATTTTCTCTTGCAACCTTTTAAAAATATTTTCCACATTGCTTGTGCATTGTATAAATTCAAATGTAAAGGTAACACATGTAACTGAGACAATCTAATGAGATTTGATTGTAAAACTTAAATCACTCAATAAACCTTCCTGTGCAGTAAAATCTGACAACTTCATAGACTTAAAAGCCCTGAGATCCTGAATTTCTAAAAAAAGAAAGTAAAAAGCGAAGTTATTATTTTAGATAACTTGGAAAGGTTTCTGAAAGTTATGTACAATGCCTGAGGTCACTACACTCGAAATCTTAATAATCAGTGTCTCCAACACTTTGGATATGAATGTTTTATTAAAACAGAGCTAATAGACATTTTTAAGAGTCTCTAGCGTTCAAAAGTAGTAGGTACACACATAATGTGCCATCCCCTAAAGAATTATTGGCACAGATTTGATATGACCTACAAAATTAAGTCATGGCTTCACTGCTTCAAACTTGAACTCATGAAACCTCTGAACTTATTCTGTTTCTGCTCTGTTCTACAGATACAGAATTGAACTTCAAGTAAATATGTAATCCAATTACTAATCTTGTGAGCAGCAGAGATCTTTCTCAATATTCTTTCCCCCTACTATAAATGCATACAGCAACTAACAGATTTTTTAATGTTTCATTGTTTACAGCTTGTTTCTTGATTGTGAAAGGAATGTAATTTTGATGATTCTCAAATCAGAAATCTGATTAGAAAGCATTCACCACCCAAAAAGGAGCAACCTCTAAACAAAACCACCTCAGAACATCTGAAATGGGGCATCCACATCACCACCAGTTGAAAACAAAGCTCTGTGTGCATACTAGAAGGACACAGCCCATAAGTTAAAGCCTAGATGGTGTGCATTGCGCATGAGCTTTTTTGGGGGGAACGATCTTTTGGTTCTCTTTGGTTTGAACAACAGCTATGTTGCCATGCTAGACTTACCAGTCTTACTTCACTGATGTACTGTAGATCTCAACTGGCAGTTTAGAATGGCAATTTTCCCCCACTTCTCTTGAACAAGTATACAATCTCCAATGTAGGGATAACTCACAGTCTGGCTCTAGGCAAAAGCCTCGTGCAGAGTCTCTGCTAGAAAGCCATTAGCACAGCTGATACCAAGGTCACCCTCAAAGCCTCTCAAGAGCAGCTGCACAAGTTCCCCACCTTTTTGCACTTGCTTGAGCGCTAAGATTGATTACTTTAACAGATGCACATAATATCTGATTTTACCGAATGAGGTGTAACATTTGTTGCCAATTTATGTAATTGCTTGGGAAGCAGAAGCTGCAGACATAAATGTATCTCCAGCAGAACCATTACTATTCAGCCTCGTTTAAAAGTTTGCAAAAGACACTGTGTCTGTGTACCCTGACCTATAAAGGATTTTTGGGATTTTAGGGAGTTGAAATTGTGACCTCTATATATTTTCTTACATACTGATAAAATAAACTAAAAACTTAAAACAACTCATTACTTCAATTGCTTGTAAGTTTTAGGCAGTTGGCAGTAAATTTACTTTTATATAAATAAATGTTACCTCATTACCAACAATCTCCATTAGGATCTAGCAGACCATGAAATAGACTTTGCAAGATCAAGCAGTGTGCTAAGGCCCAGAAAACCATTACTTTAGCTCCCAGCTCCAGAAATTATGAGGGAAATGAAGCACTATATTACAGTGTGAAGCACACACACTAAACAAGCCTTTTTAGTCAAGGCATTAGGAAAAGAAGCACAGATTACTCATTACTGTGAAAAGTACAGTTGGGTTATTTGGCACCTGCCTCTCAGTTTAATTTCCTACTGTTATTAGCTTCTTACAGAATGTGCTTTTTGCAGAGGAGAGGCTGTAACACTTCTAATACAGGATCACGAAAAACTCGTTTTAGACACTAGGGGAGGCAAATCTATTCTAACATATTACCCAAAACTACTTACCTGTTCAGAGAAAAAAGTATTTACAGATCTATGGTAAGAAAAAAATCAAAGTACCACCAAAAAAGACAAAAATATTGCTCCAAATGCTAACTAAAATATTTGAGCTTCCACACTGTTTGAATAGAAATAATGGACAGATTATAAAACACAGAGAGCTTTAATCTCCCCATGAGGCTAAAAGGATACATTTTAAGTCAGTTCACTAAAATAACAGAGGATCACATGTGGTTCCTTAGATGCCAGAAGACACCTGAAGCTCAGGCAAAATGCAAACTGTCAACCAAATACAGTGCTGAGCCATCCACCCAGTCTTGGTGGGAGGACAGTGATTTTTATTTTGTAAAGGAGCTCTGGCTTCAAACTTAACTATACTTCTCAAACTTCCTTGTCAGCTTGGGTTTGTAGAGAGGAGACACCCAAATTAGTAAATCCCAAGAGGGAAGATGAGCAGAGTTCAAAAAACTAAAGATATCTGTTTGTCAGCAACCATTGGAGAGTCAGCAGCCTTCTCTCCAAACCCCAGCACTGCTGCTCTTGCCTTGTGGTCAGATGGAATACAGGAGAAACCAACTTCGGGGGGCTCAGGGTACAACAAAGTCCAGAGCAAACATGTTTAACACTTAAGTCCTTAAGAAACAGCTGGTTTCTCTTATCTAAAGAAAATATATTTTTCAATCCATGAATATTATTAAAAAAAAAGATAAAATGTCGTGATTCACAATAAGAATGCTTTTGAAATTCTGTATTTAGCACTTCTTCCTGCCTTACTTTTCCTGAATCCATATCTAAAATTATCAGAATTGATTTTTAAATTGCCATTTAATTTAAAATGATTTTACATGGGCAACATTGAAACCAAAGTTTTGTGACACAGAAATTAAGCCATCACAATAACATTATAATAATCATAATGGTAATACAGTAGCTTCTAGAAATGCATTCAAATACAGGTGTATAATTTAAAATAATTGATAAAGTAAACACCCTTTTGTGAGAATTTACAGTGCAGCTGTCCTGCAATTCCAGCTTTTGCTTTTCAAAATACTAACAATTATCAAAATTTTTTACAGAATCCACAGTTATTCTATGCAATTCATTTCATTATAGCTATACCATTATTATAAAATCAGAAAAAAAAAAAAAGAAAAAAGAAAAAAATGTGGTTTTTTACCATCATAGTGATGTTTACAGTAATAACAATTCTACAGGTTAAAAGTCAAGGTATTATGAAAACTGTATTCTTAAAAAAATAAAGGAGGGGGACATTTGCAACCAATTTCACTATTGTCTCCCCCAAATGACTCCAAAATTATAGTCTCTTATGTATTATATTATTTCTTCCAGCCACACTTTTGAAATCAGTTGAAAAGCTTCTAAACCAAGAGATCTTGAGAGCTTAAGACTAAGACTGTAATTCCTTTGGGCGATTATAGGTTTTTCAGCTTTAGCAGATAAACAATAGAGGCCAGAAAAACTGAAAGTCCCTCATGCTCTATTCCTGCAGCTCCTCAGCCGTGTTACACCCGGAGCCAGCCCTCAGACCCTGCAGGAAAAGAACCCCAAAACAGCCACTGCTTTTCGCTCCTCCCTTGGTCCAGCTTCCAGGGTTTTGGGGCCATTTGCCATCAGTTTTATTACCATGCAACCAGTAGGAAATGCTTATCATGTGTGGGACTCCGTGGAAGATCACATCCTCCACCACTGATTACTGGCATACTTCAGGGTATTTGAAATGAGTACTGACCTGTGCAGCCCATGGAACCTTATGTTTGAAAATAGAGCACAGTCCTTTGGGCTTGCTGAGGTAATGGGTAATTGTTCACTTCTGTGGAGGGAATTTCAACTGCTACAAACTCAAATCCACTTGAGAAAACTACTGTGGGCACTGATTTGTCTGTTTGAGAGACAGAAACTCACCGCAGGGCACTCCAAAGAAACTCTACTCAAAATCATGCTGCTGCTCTGAAGGGGATTTAGTCCTTCCATGACTTCAAACATACCTGAACAGTTCTAGTTGGGTTCCCATACAGCATCCATCATCCAAATGCCCAAGTGCCTGAACCAGTCTCTCAAGAGTCAACTTCCATCCACTCCTCCTGCCATGCCAAGACATCCCAGGGTAGCTCTTGCCCACCAAGCTTTTCTGAGCCTGTCAGAAAATATTTCCCATTCCCCTCGTTATAATTAGGTCATGTTCAATAAACCACTCATCTTCTGAGCTCAGTTCATCAGCCCTTCTCACAGGACAGTATCACCCCCAAAATCCAAGAGGCTTAAACAAAGCATAAATTGTTAAAATAAACATATTTTCCCTTGTAACAGCCACCTTTGTGAGTCTCTCTTCCACAGTTCCACCTGGATTCATTTGGTAGTGGCTGTGGCCAGGCCTGGATTAATGTCTACCGGCAGCCCACATCGTGCTGAGGATTGGGGTTGTAACTAAACCAGGCAGGATAACGCGCCTGTGTTCT
>VZRN01003755.1:595965-622206 GCA_013397935.1 Dasyornis broadbenti
GAGGCTGGGAGGGGACAGTGGGGGACACCCCACAGCCCCAGCAACCAGTGTGGCACAGGAAGGAGTTGGGGTTGCCTTGCCAAGGCAGCTGCTGCTCCAGGACTGGCTGGTGGGACATGGTGAGGGTCTCCCTTTGTGTCACTGAGGTGTTTCCTCCGCCTATGAAAACGTCTTTATGTCAACCCAGGAGTTTTCTTGCTTTTGCTTGCCCTGTGCTCTCCACCAGCCAGGGCCTATTCGTATTATGAGACTTCACTGCTCAGGTGCCAAAGCCACTGGACATTTAGCACAGATGTTTCTGCATTTAGCTTCCTTCCTCCCTCAGAAATGATTATCACAATTTAGAGAATAAGAGTCACAGGGTCAGACGGATTCGACTGCTGTTAAATTTCAGCCTCTGAACAATTTGTCTTTGTTCTTTTAAAAATATTTCTGGAAATGCTTCTATCCCCCCAAAGCAATACAGCTTCAGTGCCACGTTATGCCATGACCTATATAAGCACAAAGAACACTTGGCAAATAATAAACTCATCAGAAATGCCACTCTTCCAAAGTACTGAGAAAGGTTGGGGGTATGCAGGCTAGCTCATATTATGCAGGAATTTTCAAGCCAACATAGAAAATAGCTTTCTTGGCCTAATCTCCTCATTTTTAAACAGTCAGGTTGAAAGATAGACCGTTCCAGATGGCACTTGGGTGAAAATATGCAGCTTCACTGACAATTGTTTACCAAAGATGTTTAAAAAAAACCACAAACAAATAAAGGCAAAGTTTTATGGCAGCATTGTAAAAATGGTTTTTTAGCTCTTGAAAGTGTAACAGAAACAAGAGGGTAGCAGTGCAGATTGTATGGAGCTGCTTTTATTGAGGACAGATTTTTCTCAGTTTCCTTAGGGGAAAAAAAATTAAAATCTGTGTTTACCTGCTAAAAGGCAGAGTATCTCTGTGGAATAGGCCCATGGAAACCCCAGTGACCATATATGAATGCTTGGAGAAAATTACAGGTCTGCACATCTCTCATCACGGATTAGTGTGCTGAATATGAAATACATTTTGGTTTACTGTAACCACATTTAAAGGTTATGAGCCATATGTAATGGAACTGTGACATTTCAAGGAACATTCATCTTCGAAGTTCAAAATACTGAAGAACCTTTTTCAATTTTAGCCAGCTCTCCTGTGCACACACTAGTAGAACAATCACTTTAAACTTCTAACTTTTCAATTTCATCCAGGAAATATTAAATGACACTCCCACATTCATATATATCTCTCATGTCAGACAATCCATGGCATTACATCTTTCTTTAAATGTTTGTTTGATTATAGACTTACGTTGGAAGAGAAGCAAAACTGAATGGTACTACCAGCTTCTGGATATTTAACAGCTGAAAATGTAACACACAGACTCTAAAATTTACAGAGCATATTCTTTTCACAATTATTAAAGCCTTTTATTTGCATTATTAGCTTGATGTAGTCATAACAATAGTTTCCTAAATATTTCACTTCTTTTTAATTTTCTATTCTGGCCATTAAACCCAAAAACTTATGGACAGCAATCCCAGTCCATGTTAAAGGTTGCATCAAAACTAGATGTAATCAATATCCTCTGGTGTCTAATATAGGTTTCCTGAGAGGATGAATATGCTAATGGATCCTCAAATGCATTTTAAACAAACACAAATGTAAACCTCATTCCGTGCAACTTCATTTCAACTTCAATTTAAAGTGTATGTTAAGTGCTTTGCCCAATCCATTCAGCACTGTGCTACACGGAAGATTACAGTGTTCAAATCTTAATCTTTCAAAATCAGTTCTAGTAGGACAGAATTCCTCTGTTCCTTTCAAGCTCACAGGAAAGCACGGGAGTAAATGGAATTGAGGCACTAACGTTTATTTTTTTCCCAACACGGAACACGGAAACGTTCCTGCTGGAACTCCTGAGTTACCATTTTCCACAGAGGTTTGCATTATGAAACTCTGTAGAGGCAAATACTATCATGTTATGCAGAGCATGTAAATGCATTCACTTCACAGCACTGGACATCTGGATTTAAAAGCTGAAGAAAAACTATGAAGAAAAATGTGTACACATAACCCGGGAGAAAGGTGGGGAAGAAGCAAAACATTTTCTGAAAATCAGAATCATAGCCTGGATTTTTGTGTGCATTACATTTCAGGATTAACCAATTCTTTGTCACCTCTCAGCCTCTCCTGCACTTTGATTTACTTGCTACAATAGACGACAAGGTATTTTCAAGCCCTCTTCTCAGAGGACTCCTGGAATCCTCTGAGCCCACACACCTGTATTTTCCTTCTGTGAAACCTGGAGCATGCAAAGGAAACCAGATGGAAGATTATTATGCCTGTCCTACCAGGCTTGGAAACACTTCATTCTTCAAAAAGAAAGAAGTATATAGATGTTGTAGCACAAACCTTGAACATTCACTCCTCTGTGAGAGATTTTCACAGCTGAGTCACACTTTAAAGCCCCGAGTGTGGCGCTTTACTCACCCAAAAGGATTGCTTAGCAGCCTGACACAGCTTCAGCAACTCCCAAGCGTTCCCTTCAGGGAAAGACTTGGCTTAGGACGCGTTACTTAAAATCCGCACATTTTACAACTGCAGTGTTTTCTTTTGTGTCCTTCATTGCTGGAAGCTCACCCTTTCCTTGCGGAATTGAGGAGTAGTAAGAGATTCCCTGGTTCCCCATCATCCAGCCAGGATGCCCATGGACAGGACAGCATGGCAGCAGTACAGCAGCAGCTTCCAGTGCTCACCAGGTTTGTTTCACTGTCACCTCCTCCCACATCGCTTGCTGATCCATCCACGGCCACATCAATACTCAACTTGAGCAGATTCTTTTTTCTTTATATTTTTTCCATTTTAATTTCTCCAAGCACCATTTTGTCCCACCAAAAACCAAGGTGGTATCAAAACCTCTTTTTTAACAGTAATCTTACTGTTGTACAAGGGTTGACTGTAATGAAAAGATCCTCAATCACACAGTATTGTAGAGTATACCCTATTGAGACCTTCTGTACAACAAACAGAAGTGAGAGGTTTACCACAGCCTTTTGTACAATTTAACCAGCGGTTAATGCACATGGTTCTTTTATTCAATCTTTTTTCACTAGGAAAACAAGTTGGCAGTTAAGAGGAAATAGTCTAGAATTTACACTATCAAAGCAGTTAAATATTACTGGATTTTAGCATATTCAGCAAGTAAGGTAAATGCTACCAGATTCCATTCAGCTTTGAAATGTGACCTGTAAGTATTAAAATATTCTCAAACACACTGGGAAAAATACCTGCAGATGTACAACCAGGATGAATACGAAGAGTATCTGTGAACATTTTGACCCCAGAACTGCATTTAATATATAAAATAAATAAATTTTAGAAACACTGCTTGGTTTTGAAGCCCCTGAATACATGAAACATTTTTCTTAGGACACCAAATTTCTTCAAAGCACTTCTGACACCTCAGACATCTATCAAAATTATAAAAGGTATTGGTTGTTTTTGTTTTCCCCTGTGGTTTGCTACAAACATCAAGGGCTACTTAGCTGTCTGTAAGTAGGACACCTAACAAGAATCTAGAGGCCTTAACAAAAGCCTAGAGAAGAACAGGCTTCAATAAATATAACATTAAATAACACAGATATTTGAATTACAAACATATGGTCTGAATACTCTTAAGTGGTTTGCCTCTAGGGGAATCATCTGACCACGCCTTTCAGCCACTGTGAATTACATCCTCTGATAGTCAGATGCTGGTGGAGAAAAATTCCCTAGAAACTGGGCTCAGTCCAGCACAGGAATTGCAAAAGAATTTTCAAGACATATGGCTATCCCCATAGTTAAACTCCATTTTCTTTTGAACTGGTACCTGACAAGGTGCACTGGTACCTGGTGAGCTGCCCCATGGCTTCCTTTGGCAAGCTCCTACTTCACATCAGCCTGAACCAGGAAAACAATTTCCCCCACAGCCTTCGCAGTCTGGAGGGCTGTGGAGGTGAAGCCCTCTGCCCCTTCCTGCAGGACGCTGCACCAAGAGCCACCAGTGCCCACCAATGCTTGGCCTGAGGTTCCTTTGTCACTGGGTAAGGAAAAGCATAAGTCAAATTTATTCTGGCTCTTGAATGCAAAGCAGAAAACAGCTACCAAAATGAAATTAGCAGAACAAAAGATCAACACCCACGTGGAACACAGGATGATCATGGGCTGCTGAACAGATTTCCTTCTGCAGACATCTGTCAGCTGCCTGGACTGGGGTGCTATTTCAGCAAACATCCTGCCTTCATTGTTTCTTCTTTGGAAGAAAAAACACTTACCCTGATTCATGGTCTTCTAATTAAACTTCTTTTCTTTTTGCTAAATATTAAGCACAAATAAATCTTAAAAACAGATCCTGATGTCCCAATACCTGCTCTTCCTGCTATTCATATGCTGATATCATTGTATACCACATGCATATTACTACGTGTAGCTCATGGGAACAAAAGCTCTTCTCTCTGGATGACTTTCCAATGTGTGGGTTATTTCAAACATGGTTCGCTCTGCCTGCAATGCATGTGAAGTGGGAGTTTAACCTAAAACCCATTGCTTTTGTATATTGTTCATTAACCCACTTCCTCTAACCTTACCAGCTACTTTCAATTCACACCCATTTACCTCACACTGCGGCTCATGTACTGGGACCTAAACAGTGTAGCACTTTATTTGTATGAAGAATAGAGAAGTTCTGATAATCTACCACTAACGAGCAGTGCTAGAGACCAGGAACATGCACTACTCCTTGTGTAACTGCAATTGTATCCACACTACACATCAATTTTAGTGATAGCAGACAGAAGAAAAAGAGTGCCTCCTGGGTAAGTCCAAGTGTGATACTAGTGATGGTGTTGGTGGGCAGCCAAAGTTCAGCGTACAGAATAAACTGCTAGCCCAAATACAGAAAGCATCTAGAAACAATCATTAATATAAAAAATGTGGTTACACTTGGCAAAAATGTTGGTAATTACTGCTTATTTAGGGAAAAACATCACATTGAAATTAAAAAATTCTATTTAGAAGGCACTAATACAAATTGTTAAAAAGTGAATGTTGTAAAATTTTAATGTTCTAAAGGTAGAATAATTAGATTCATCTCACAAAATGTAATCAGTTGAACTCCAGACAAATATGGAATAATGTATAACAAAAGAAATAACACAAAATCACCTATAAGAATATTTTCTCCTTTTCAGAATGCTTTTGCCTTAAGGGAGGTGGGTTACAGTTTCTCATGTCTCAAAAATCCAAGCATCAAAAGAAACAGTCTGCCTCAATTCTGCACCTACGGAATTACAAGGGAGCATTGTCCTTGTGGCAGCATTTCAGAATTCCTATGATGGACTCTGCTGAGGAATGCTGGACATCCAAAAGCCAGACCTGCAAACTTTCTCTTACAGTATTAACAAAACATCCAAAAGTCTGTAAGAATAGTATTCCAAATCAAAATACCTTTGTAACTTCAAAACCAATCAGAAACCACAGCTCCTTATCAGTAAGGCACCAAAATATAAATACAACAGTGGCATGTAAGCTCATTAATCACATTGCAAATCAAAAATTTAAACTTGACAATAACTTAAGAACAGGAAGATCCTTAGTTTGTTCAAATAATAGCTGGTTACAGATTAATACCAGTAAAAGATCAGGTTTTAGGTCCTTAAGATATTAGATCTGATGAACAAGTTACATAAAGACAGGAAGGCAGGGAAATTAGGTTATCAGACAGACTTTCCACAAGTAAAACACTTCAATTGAGTTAAGCATCATTAGTTGAGAACCTGAAGTCCAACCTGAATTCTGCAATAGCAGCTTATGCTAAATACACATACATGGTATATACATGTATATACATTTGTATACACAGATAAAATTTGAATATGACATTAGCAAAAATAAATAGTATATAAACTTAACTCTGAGGAAGTTCAGTCAAAATGCAGGGTCGTCATTCAGCCTAGTGAAGAAGACATTTAGCTCTCAGTCTGAGCTTACACTAACCCTGTTTGGGAGGAGTAGAGCAGATTAGAAATGAAGCTCTCAATCCTATTCCTGCTTCCAGGTGTTGGTTGAGTTGCAGAGCAGTGTTGATGCACATGAACCAGGCTCCTTACCAGCAGCTCTTACCCACACACACCCCAAATGTCTTGAAGCCCTAACAGATACAAATTCATACTGCTAATAGAGCATAAATACACTGCAGCAGGTCTGTGGAGGAGACAAGGCCAGGTTTAGGCTGAGGCAGGTCTCAGACATGCACACACTGAAGATGCAGGGCTTTTGCTACAGCCTGCTGAGCTGCCAACCCTGCACTGAAGGGCTCAGCAGGGCAACCACAACCCCAAAGGAGCAGAGGGCAGTGCCAGGGGAGAGAGGCCCTGCTCAGGACAGAGAGACCTCCTCAGCTTTTGTCTCCTTCCTACTGCACTTGCTGGTCAAGCACCTGGATAATGCACTCATGACATGACAAACCTTTATAAATTCACACAGCTGTGTCCACAAGCAAAGAATTTCTAGAAAAGTGCTAAAAACCATTTCTGATAACATACTTGGTCCTGGGGCAGGTGCACATCATAGCCAGTGTATGCCATGTAACAGTTGGGACTAGGCTGTCCACAGTGTTTTCATGTTTCAAACAGGGAACACCATCTCACCTCCACCAGCCAGCTTCTTACCCAAACCCCTCCTTCCTGAAAGGAACAGGGAATGACACTAACAATGATACTAATACTTCTATTTCAATTGCCAATTAACTATTTAGAAAAAAAGATAATGTTAGCAGAAAGCAAATCCAGTCTATTTATACTATAATAGTGCTGAATTATGCTGAAAATAAACAGGATATATAAAGATCAAAGACAAACATAATTTAATAACGTATATATAGTTTTTCTATTTGGCAGAGACAAAATACCACCTCTTCTAGAAAGATGTTAACAATAACCCTAATACGAAGTTTTGTATAATACCTTTGAGGAAAAGAAGTAATTAGAAAAATAATGAGGAAAATATCATAATGGACTGCTGACGGTATCTACAAGAGAGACCGGTGAGAACTGCTGAAGTATGTACAGCTGAGAAGGACAGGAGGGCAAACAGCTAAAGGGATAGCTATTAAACTGGTTTTATCTTCCCTGTCAAGTTCTCCTCCTTTGTAAACTAGGAAGTTTTTAAACAGAACATCACCAACAACAAAAATAAACACAAGCAAGAACATCTAAGTCTAAGAATGTAAGAATGTGGTGTGAGAAAGGAGTGTGTTTTCCTAACCTCTGTCAAGTCTCACACCTTCCTCTAAAACAAATTGAGAGCTGCCAGGTGTTTACATATTTTGATTTTATAAAATAGTAAGCAAATTAAATAAGACTTTTAGAAAAGTATATTGATTCATATTAGAACTGGATAAAAAGTAGGATGTGAATTTCAGGACTAAAACCCTGAGCGTGCCTTGCCATATTCTATTCTGTAACTTGCCATATACATATTCTGTAACTATGTGCACTCACTGTACAAACTCCACTCCACACAAAGTGTGCTGGCTGACGATAAAGACAGCAACTCTTAAAAGTTGTTGACAACTAAATCTGCTTTTTGCCAGAGCTCTAAATTTACCCTTAGGAAAGCGAGCATGAGTGTGCTAAGCTCAACTATCTCAACACAGAGTTTCTCAAATGAGCGTGTCTAAATAAACAATTACAACTGCTCCTGATATTCTACAATAAGTGAAATAATTAGGCCCTGTACTGGTATACTAATTTTCTACTGTAAGGCACTGAAGTCAGCATGTTTCCTTCATTCAATTCCCCAGCAATATTCCCCTCATTTCTTTTCCTCAGAATTCTGGTCATTACTTTTCCATGCCCTCTCTCGATGGGGGTAGGCCCTTCTTCTCACAGGGAAAATGAAAATTAATTTGTAAGAGTAAACAAAATGTTTTAACATGTGAGACCATCAAATTTACACAAACCTCAACAAGCCAATTTTAATTACACTGGGAATAGTTAAACTTAGTTCAAGAAAAGGTACCTAGAGTGAGTACAGCTTACTGGTAAACCAAAAGATGACTATTCAGTAAATTCCATTGAAATGGATCCTAAGAGACTTACTGATCTGGAAATAAATATTTGAGATGAGGTTCTTAAAGTATTCTTTATTAATATCATTAGAAGTTGCAGAAACAACTTTCTTGAAATATAAAGGCACAGGGAGACAGTTTTGATAAAATATTCCAAACAAACAGTAACTTACAGTACAAAAGGACAATTTTAATGCACATACAAACCCCAAACACCTCATTCAAAAATATTTCACCATGTTCATCAATAATAATGGGCAATGACTAAAAATATAAATTGTTATTGTACAATAAATATCTGACAGGTGCAAATGGAACAAGATTTATTGCTCTCCACAATGTTTTCCCTGTAGTGTTTTTGTTGTAGTGGGGGTTTTCGGGGTTTGTTTTAAATTCCACGTTCCTTTTACAATCAGCTTTAGTAACTTGTTTCTGGAGGGACTAAAGCCCAAACAAAATCTAACAGAACATTCTGACAGTTACAGAACTGTCTCAAGTAGTAACCAAAACTGGCAGTGTTTGTTTCTTTCACAACTTTAACAATCATACTCCATGCACTCTTTGGGAAATGTGGTAGAATTACAAACATAGTAACTGTAGTGGTAAGTCAAGGCTTTTATGGTAGGGTGGTGGAACCTAGTGTGAAGGCTAGTCTATTTTCTTGAAACAAGTGGATTTTATGAAGAAAAATAACATGAAGCTTCTCCAACAGCTTGTGCCAGAACAAGCACATAAAACTGTTCAAAGGAGGGGAGAAATTAATAATGCTGCACTGGGCATTCTACCTTCAGAAAAAATGACAAGGGACTGGGAACAAATTAAGACTACAGAGGCAATGATGACTTAAAAGTGAGAATTTCCAATTCTAAAATATCCTTAATCATAGAATCATTAAAGTTGGAAAAGACCTTTAAGATCATCAAGTCCAACCAGCAACCCAGCACCACCACCATGTTCATCACTAAACCGTGTCCTCAAAATACAGTGACCTAGGAAATCAGAGAGCACTCTGCATCTCTATGTGGCTCCACTCTGTGCTTTGAGAAGGAAGGGCAAGTCAGTGAGTTTGCCATTTTCCTCACTTGCAAAGTTTCCATCAGGCTTTTGATGCAGTACAGGAGACAGACCAGCTCTGCTCTTGGAAGTGGCACACATTACCTTGCTCAGAATTATGATTAGCTTGTACAAAATAGCGCTTTATACACGTATTTAAGAAATACTAGTTTCCTTCATTACTGTTACAAGAAGTAATATGCATACATTTCCTAAGAGTATCTTTGTACAAATAAGACTTCAGGAAAATGAAGCATAGTAATTGTAAAAAAACCAAAACAAAACCAAAAACTGAGAAGCAAGCTTTCAAGTGAGTTCCTGTAGCAGTAACTGAGGCTTTCACAAAACCTGTAATTTATGAGAACAACTCCATGTTTACAACAAACCTCAACAAGTCAATTTTAACTGCACTGGGAATAGTCAAACTTAGTTCAAGAAAAGGTACCTAGAGTGGGTACAGCTTACCGGTAAACCAAAAGATGAATATTCAGTAAATTCCATTCAACAGAATTGGGAAGGATGTAAAACTGCTAACTTGCTTGACAGCATTATTCAAATTAGCCTTTTCTCTAGTGTAAGTACACAGTTTTAGAAGTTCCTCAGAAAGTAATCAAGGACCATCAAAATCTGAATTCTGAAAAACTACAGTATAGCATTTTTTATTTAGTATGTGTTCAAAAATGAATAAACAAAACCATTTTCTTTGGCTTATGCTTAACTACACCAGACTAGTGAATTTTTATTTTCAGTCAATCTTCTATCCCCAATTTAAATTAATACAGATCTTTTTATTGTAGTGTCTTTCCAATTTTCAAATTATGTCTAAAAGTAAGAGTTTGCTCATACCATGATATCCTGTTGAACAGCCATGTGTACGTACTGTCATGAAGGGCAAGTTTTGTACAACAGTTATATTAAGTGATATTTCCAATGGCAGAACCACAGAAGTCATTAAATGAATGTTAGTTCAAGTGAGATTTGAGTTTATGATGATCTTAAAAAAAAAAACAAACCACAATGTCTAAGCATAGTAAAATACAGTGTAAAACTCCCTAAAATTAGACAGTAAACTTGAGAATCCTGCACTCACAGTAGGAATGTCCTGCACAGCATTAATATGAAAGCTTGTTCAGTTTGAAACAATGCAGACAGCTAGATTTACCTGGATGTAAATGCCACTTCAAGGTGTTTAAACAAACACAAAAATGAGACAATGATGTCAGGAAAAAGGCCTTTAAAACAGGCCACCAGTCTAACTTGACTTTCCAAGTAAGAACATCAGTTTCACAAAACTGTGACACTAATGTAGTTTTATGTAAAGTACCCTTTGACACACAAGCTGTCAATTAAGCTATCACAGTCTTTTGTGACCTACTCCCTTTTAAACAGTTAGGGAGGATAGTCAATAGTAGCTCAAGTTTTAATTCAGTAAGTACCTTGTTTGTTTGCAAAGGAACATTATAACACCATAAAATTCTATTTTTACAGTATTTAAAAAACTGATAAACTAGGGTTTTTTATTCTCTCTTTTTAACACACAAGTCCAAAACTTTTCTTTCTATGTGGCTTTGCAATAGTGTTTTAGCCAGTGTTGCAAAAGAATTTCACTGTGGACTACCTCACATTGTTACTCAGTTGTGCAAGGTATTCCCGGAGCTCCTTGGCAGCTTGGAACCGACCGTATCTCTTCTTTGGGTTGGCACACTCATCCAGCAGGGCCTCCAGACGCCCATCTTTGGCAATCTCAGCTGGGGGGTCGTGCAGTAGCCCCCCCGAAGTGCCACGCCACGTGGCATGTCTGGATAAAAGGTTCTGACAAATGGCATAATAGTTGTGGTCCACAGTGACACGAGCACAAAGAATCTCTTTAGAGAAGGACAGACAAGCTTCTTTATCACAGTCATCAAACTTGCTTTCGTACCACACGTCCCAGTTTTCAGGTTTATCTGTGAAATATAAGCAGACAGTAAAAAAAGTGAGAGAGGAAAGAGCATATGTGTGTCTGAATATGATCAGAAGCTCAATACACAGCAAACTGATTATATTTAAACTACAAACCAATTTTGTTTAGATAAATCCTGAAATGTTCTAGCCTAAAACTGCATCTGACAGTCTGATACATCCTTCTGCTGAAATGGTCCTGGCAAAACAAAAAATAAGGGAAAGAAAGAAAGAGGGCAAAACAGATAGCAAAGAGAGGGGAGCAAAAAAAGCAGCAGAGTAAACACATGAAATCTACATTCACACATGCCCAGAGGGAACAGCATAGCATGAGCAAGTACAAGAGAACCATCCACAGCCGAAGTTGAGAGAAAAAACAAACAAGCAACATGATTTATTTTAGCAACATAGATTTGGTTTCTCCAGTTGCCCTGGAAACTACTGCTGCCAAGTGATCTACCAAAGACTAAAACAACATTGCAAAGTAATTGCCATGAACTTCTGAAACTTTATCTTCTATCTTACTTTCAACAGGGCAGTAACCAGAAAGAATCTAAAAGAGCAGATGCATTACTTACAATCTTTGAAGAACGTAAAATTCAGCAAAGCAAATGGCATTTATGTACATGTACATGTGTAAACCCTTCTCCTTGTCACAGCTTTAACTTAAAACCTGATTTACATAAAATATCTTATAAAAGGTTCGTAAGTGTGAGATCTCCTGAGTTCTTACTACTTTTTGTTAGAAAACTTTCATCTTAAGATTACTGCTAGCTTTGAGAAGAGGTTCTTACCATGGAGCCCCACAGTTTTGCAGATCTCTCTTAACAGTGTGAGGTACAAAGAAAAATTAATCTGTGCTTGGCTAGTCTCTGAGCTGGCTATTGGTCTTCTCATTCATGGCACACTGAGAGTCAGTTTAGGAAAAAAAGTGTACTGAAGCATGACTGCTAAAACTATAAAAATAAGATCTGTAGAATTAACAGCAAATTCAATGTGGGGCAAAAAAGCCAGCAAAGGAGAATAGGAAAAAAAGGCTTCAGCAAACGCAAATATGATATCCCACTCAAGAGTACAATTCAGTATTACTGTACAGTGCAACTGGACAGAAGGTACGTATTGAAATATTTAAACAGGCATATTGATCACTCTGGACGGAGATTGTTTAATGGAACTCTCCAAAAGATTCATGAAATCTTTTGGAAAAGTAACCAAGCATAAATGTTGAGTTTATAAGAAGACTAAGAACTTTCTCATGTCTTCATTTGTTTCCTGTGTTCTTGATTGTTCGATCACAAATCACACACCAAAATCCTGGCTGGAACAAGAGATGTGTGACACTTCCAGCATTCAGCTTCTGCAAGGAGCTACTCGCTCCTATTCCACATACTTATCAACATTTTCAGAGCTCATTTGGACATCCTTCTGCTGGAGCAATTCAGGCATGCTCCAAAAATGAAAGCCTTCAATATTATTTTAAGAAGGAAGGGAAGGAAAGGACTAGAACAGAAAGGAATGGAAAGAGTTCTAAAATAAACATACTGGATATCCAATACATTAAAAGGTTTTCTTGGTAGGCTCATATAGTTTTAATCTAAGCTGCTTGAGAATGTATAATAAATCTAATAAAAAACTCAAACAATTCCAAAACACACTTCCGAGTAGAAAAGTGTGTGGATAGAGAAACTCAGTCTAAAAGTTAATTCTGCAGCACAATGTATCAAGCCAATGTGTAAAGCTTAAAAAAATCCATTCACCCAAAGCAAACTGGAATCACCTGGCCTGTTGCGATGAACTTCGGCAGAATCCAGGGTTTCATGTTCAATGTCTCCAGCCCTTAGCTCTGTAAGTTTTCCTTGTAAGCTCAAAAAGAATATAAACCTATGTGATACTGCTTTGTCAAACACTTCTCCTGCTGCCACTGCTTTGAGCTTTTACAGCTGACAGCAAGAAAATTAATTTGGAAACAGCACTAGAACTACCCATTCCTTCAGCTCCATTATTACAGAGAATCAACTAGAAGCACCGAACCAAAGTCAGGCTATGGGACTAAGGCAAAGCAGGCACTAACACTGTTTTGTGATTCACAGAAAGGGGAGTTCCAAGACTTGCATTGTTATACAGGTGCCTGGAAAAGACAAAAGGAACCTCTCTCTCTTCACTAAGGTAGACAAGACAGCCAGGCTGCTTATCTGTCTGTCTGTCCATCCACCTCTACAAACACACGCAATGCCCTACACCCTCTCTTCCCACCCCACCTCTTCCTTTATGCAAGTTTACAGCACTTAAAAGTGTCCAGGTATGCTCAACACTTCATGAAATTGACACACTGGTCAAGCTTATTAGTAGTCTAATTGCAGGAGAAAGCTAATTAGTTCATTCATTAGTAGTCCAGTTGTAAAGCCAACAAAATATGTATTTAGCAACCACACATACTTTAAATATTGCAGAGAACAAAGTGACACACATGGGGTGAGGGGAGAGAAAGAAGACACTTACTCTGTCTGATCAACCTTTTGTCTGCTACCAGAACATTTTCTGCATCTACAATGATAACTTTCCCATCTCTTGGTCCCACTGCAAAGTTGTCAAAGCTGACGTCAAGGAGGTAGAGTGCAAATTCAAAGTCATTATTTGTCAGCTGCTCAGCGATTTCCATTAATTGCCAGGCCAGATCCACTCGTTTCTCCCATGGTGCATTAAAGTAACTCCACAGCTCTTCTCCCACGTAGTTGACAGCCACCATTCTTCCACATGCTCCCAAGTACTTTGCGAAAGGCCAACCCTCATCAGACGGAAAACTCTGTATATTAAAAATGTTTAAAATTTTAATTAATACAAAAAAGCTTAGATTTTAAAAGGCTTTTCAATAAAACGTAGAAGAGAAAGCTGCAAATACCCATCAACGCTATAATCTACATATTTCTAAGTCTTGAAGGGAAAGGAAAAACAATAGAAAATGGATTTATGTGAGCAAGAGGTCTTGCTGGACTAGCGAAGGGAAGAAGTTGGATGACCTGACGAAATATATAACCCATAACTAGCTTTCCATATATACACACACACTCACATGTATTTGCATACACAATTCCACCAACCGTCTCTTTCTCTTGATGTTTTATTACACATCTATTGCAGTAATGCAAGTATATTTCCCATCTAAACATTTTTGCATTTGATCTTTTAATTAAATCAGTTCTTTTAATAACCTAAAGAAAAAAACTTTACAAAGTAGTACCTCCTTCTCTCTACCACCACCCCTTCCATTTTTCCCAGCTGACGGGATTCCTTTGAGGTTTCTAATTTTTCTAGTATACCTTAACAGTCTATCTCTAGATTAATTGCTACATATATACGGTGTGTTTATTACACACAGACACATAATGTTTTTATTCACAGTAAAATCTGTCTCCAACAGTACACCTTTCTTGGGAATTAACATAAGAGACCGAATACTCATGACACACTACAAGCAATTACAAAACAGCTATTAGGAGATACCATCATGTGCCCGTGCTCCCTCCTCATGCAGTACACCTTGCTATCATGTCACCAGATTCTGCAGCAATGATGTAGCAAAGGTTTTACCACAGCTGGGTGAACAGCATGGTGGGTTTCAGGATGAATGAAAGCTTTATACCTCCTGGAATCCATGACGGCAGAAAATATTTATGGTAAACTGGGGAAAGAGACTGGAAGGAAACACATCATGCAGAACACACTTGAACTACAAGACCAGACAGGGAAGAGGTGCCCAACATAACAAACCTTGTCTATGCACTACACATGAAGAAATTAAAATCATAATTTCTGTAATTGTCATAGTTTGCCATTTTTATGGCAAAAGCCATGAAGCTGCTCCCTAAAGTGGCAAAGCGTAGAAGACAATTTCTAGGTAAGTGACTATGTTTACCATTGCAAAGAACCATCTTTCTTGGTTGGGCAAAAGGACATCAAAGCCATACTAATACCAGAATAGGTTCAAAGTTTTTGACATGTCTGCATGTCTGAACTTTTATTACATGATCTACTCACATAAGCAAAACAGGTTGTGATAAATCCTGAGGATAATACTGAACTAATTTGACAGGTTTGAGACCAGTATGGTATTTTCAAGCTGTTATACCACATAATTCGGCAGAACTAAATACCTCTCACTAACTAAATCTACTATGCAATAGGGAAGACATTACCCAGCCTCAAGGCTTTTTCACCTGCAGGACTGAGGGCAATTAATGAAGGTAGAAAGTACAGCCAAATACCCACCAGCTCAGGTCAAGTCAAGTGTCACATTCCACAGTTAAGAGAGTTTGGAAATCTTTTTTTCACTTGTTTTGTAATTAACAAAATAACCTTCCAACAACTCCAGTGTGTGCTAATTCAGTGTTCCTTCCTTATTCTAAACAGAATATTACAAAAGCAAGGCTGTGGCATCAATAAATGTCAACAAAGGGATATTTCATGCACATTCATTGTGACTGTATTCAGTCCTGGACCAAAACAAAAGAAGAAGTAAATGACTGTTGTCCATCAAATGAAATTAGTTATTTTATCCACATCACATAAACTCCTCTTTATATTTTAAATTGGAGAAAATTTACCTGATTACATTTCCTGATACCCACAGGTTTAACTAATTTCACCAATTGTGCATGACTTTTTCATATTGCTGCATTTTATCAGCACTCAATTCAATGATGCCTAAATATTTTTATTTAAATATTACTTTAGACCACCCCACTCCTTTTCTATATTCCAATCCTGCCCTGCTTATGACTTTGCCTCCCTTTTCAAACACAAATTCAACCACACACAGTTGAACCTGGCAAAGGATGCACTGCTCTTGGAAGCAAAAGGTGTCCCTCCCTCCCAAATACACTCATTTCAATGCCCTGCACATCATTAGGAAAGCAACGCAGCTGGTACTTGCCAGGCTGGTGCTCTGTTGGATCACAGCCTGATCTGTATCATCACATCACCACCTCATGCTAGGACTGCACTGGAGAGAGGAAGAGAGAAGGCCTCAACAGCTGGGTGCAGAAGAGGGAAGAAGCTAAGAGGACTTATCCTTTCCAGCAGCAGCAGGGATTTATGTAATGGATTAAACTGATTTTCAAAATACAGCGTTAGTCACTGATCTTCCAAACACATCTATTATGCTTCCTGCACTGTGTACACTGAATTTCATTTCAGACAACAAATTCTAGGAGCAGTCTGGTTTATTTAGAAGTGCACACCTTCACATTACCAGCAGAATATCTGCATGCCACGGTGTAACAGATATATTTATAACACTGTGGCAATAAAAAGATCTTCTGACAACAGGAGTGTGGGGAATCCTGCCAACATCTGCACATGTACAAACAACATCTCTGCTTTGGCTCCCTTCCAATTGGCATGTAACAGCCATATCTACACTTCATTACCCAAGTCAGTAGCCGAAGAAGGGAATAAAAATATGTACAAGTGCCTCATTCAGCAGTTTTTATATTCACTTGGTGAATTTGACAAGAATATTAATTGAAGTGCAGATCTCTTGTCTTTGCAAGCAGCGATTTGTAACTTTTCTTACTGTTCTATTTTGAAAGCTGTTTTCTAAGAGGAAACTGCAGCTAACTGAACACAAGGATTTTTTTCTTCATATATTAAAATTTTGAAAGCCAGTAAGAAATGAACACAAATTTTTGTGATTAATAAACATGTTTTCTATGAACAAATTGTACTTAGAAACAAAAAGCTTCATAGATTGCTGTCAAAAATCTGATTTCTGTGGAATAATGCATAACTTTATTTTAAGGTTTTACTTTAGTTCTCAAATTATTATTAGTCTAAATATTTAATTATATAATTTTGTACTTTAATATGCTATTTGCAGACTTCAAAAGGTGCATTTGACAATTACGGGAAAAACTAAGCTCTTGTTCAAAACCAGAAACAGCTACTTCACAAAGGAATCTGATTCTGATGCACCCACTCAGATTTTATGTGTGAACATACACATAAATGCCATGGAAACCACAGACAAACTTTTTTAGGTGTTTTAAAATAAAATAATGCATACGGAAAACTACAAACAGATAGCTCGATAAGTTTCCCCTCATTAATGTTGTTGTTATTCTGTATTCAGAGAAATATGTATAATTTTCTAATGGAAAGATGGAAAACAGTAAAGATGCCAAAAACTTCTGCTACCTCCATTCCCAGTGACACATCCCCACAACATTCTTTGCTTGCTCTAATTAGTGTAGCTCCAAGATATCTCTCCAAGCAAGGTTTAAAAACCTAAACAAACCCTGTCAAAGCGACAATGGACATGCTGTTCCTGAAAGAATAATACTGCATTTATGCCTTTAAAAAATACACTGTAGTCTCAGAACAAATATTAAGAATTAACAGGGCGAATTTATCAGTTCACTGAAGCACAAAACACACTATCAGTGCATTTGTCTTCCTCACTTCCATCTGTCTAAACCTGAGAAGATACAAAAATCTGCCAGTGGTTTTTGTTCAGAGCTGTGAATTAGATCAGGCAGTGAAGACTCACCAGCTTGAAGCTGATAAGGCCTATTGTATTCTGCAATAACACAAACCCCCTTTCAAGTAAACACTTAAAAGAGTATTAGTGTATCATAATGAAGTATATAACTCATCCTAATAATCAAGACCAAAAAGCCAAACCAGTTTAATTAACAACTGACATTTTTGTTCCACCATACCACTAAAAATCATGCTTTTCATTTTCAAAACCATTCAAGGAGATGCTCTATAGGTCACCTCCAGCGTTTGCATAAAGTGAGTTCCAGCTCAGAAAAAACACTCCAGAAAAAACTTGCCCAAACGAAGAGCTACATCTTATATGTGATGAAATTTTTAAAAATACACACAAAACAGAGTGGCGACATCTCTATGTAGGGACCCTGAAGAACTTCATGGCAAAATCACCCTTTTCTGACCTCTTCACTAAAATCATCCTGTTAAACTGTGTCTGCCCAGGCACAACTGGGCATGGCAAGTAGAATTTAAATAACATGTTCTTCAAAAGGAAAATTAGTTTTCTCTCAGAGTACTGTTGATTCTGCAGTGTAAACAAAAGCAGCACTTGTATTAGTCACCAAAGCAAATAAGTAAAGCTCTGGAACCACGAAGAGCTGGAGAGCAGATTTTACAATGATGCTTTTTGGATCAAAGGAGGTTAAAAAGCGCTGTCTAAATGCAGATGCCTCCTTTTGTCAGGAACTGATCTGCATTCTGGAAGATATATATTCAAATGGTTTTTGAATGCTAGTTAAGTACAATGAAAACCATTTAATTCTCAACTACATGCCACACCATTTGTCATTTACATACAACTCCCACAGAAGTTATACATACATAGCCTACACACACAGAGGGAAGAGTGGATTTCATTGCGTACTCCAAATATTGGTGCTCCCATGTTTCTTTCATTTATGTGACTTTTGTTCAATTTGACTACATTTTAACCAGTTACTACACACAATTCGTGCCAACAGGAGGTACATACCAGGCTTAATTGACACACAATAGGACAAAAATACACAAAACTCTAAATACTCAATTATTAAGTTGATCACTTCAACTGTAGAAGTTGTATTTCACAATGTCAGCAGAGCTATGCCTCTTTTCCAAATAAATTAATGAACAATGATTAAACTCAAGAAACATAGTAAAGCAAATTTAATGTCATTAGTGGTTGTCATCTGTTCAAATTAGTTTGTAGTTCATAAAAGTTTGTTCAGATTAAATTTGCAACAGATGAAAATAATCACTGTGTACTTACTTCTCATCAGTTATGAGCCTGGAATATATCACTATGAAGGAGTCCTAGCAGAGATGGCCTTATTTTTAGTGACTTTGCAAAATTAGAGACTAAAACAAAGCCTCAATTACTTAGTTCAGGGAAGTAAAACACAGCTCCCCCTATACATCTGACATACCAGAATAACATCGGTATTACAAGGTGTCGAATGTGGGTAACAAACATTTTTCTGCTACTGCAAGAGTGCAAGAGTGAGAATTTCTCCAGACAATTTCTATTTAAGTCTGTATAGTGACTTCCCAGCAGCCTATAAATTCAGAGAGCCATTCATCATAATATATACCATCATAATATATAATATAAGAATTTTTTGACTATTTTAAAGTATCCCTTTAATTTACCCCACACGTTTTCACACTAGGGAGCTTCCACCAGAAAGAAGGATGAAAATAGTTTTGATAATTTAAGGAACATTATTAAATATGACAGTTAACATGACAAGTACAAGACAGTTCTGGTTTAATATGTACAGTCCTATGTCACTGCAAAAAACTGATTCTTCAGTTTTCAATACAACCAAGTCAGTGGAACATTCTTGTAACATGAGGCCACTCAATTTTAATTCAACAAAGAACAATTTTGAGTTCCTTTTAAAAAGGCTCACAATGGAAATTCAGTCTATTAAAATCTTAGTATCTGTATCAGCCAAGACTTAAATAACACAAGTCCACTCAAGGACATGTCAGGTAGTGTAGATAAGCGCCTTAAATCCAGTGCTTGGTTTATGGCATTGGAATTACAGATCAGAAACACCAACTTGAGCAATAAAGTTTAAAAGGTACCAAGTATTAAAACTGAATTGCCATCCTACATTCTACCAGTGTATTTAGAATAGAACTACAGAAAAAAAATTTATGATTAGAACAGTGCGTACAAAAAAAAAACAACAGAAAAGAGAAATCCCAAGCAAGAACATTTGCCCATTTACTTCTTATGTACAGATCAGCAAAAAGATTCTGTGGAACATTTGGCTAAATTGCTACTTTGAGTGAATTCTGTGCAAGAAATTGTTTCAAATTGATCCGTTAAAGTTTTAATATATGTTTACCAGATGTCAACTATTGCTCTTCCCGTAACAAAACCAAACAGAAAGCCCAACGATGACATGTAGAAAAACCAGAATAATTTTAGGTTATGTGGCAACAGACTGTTCATGCAGAGTAATTATACTAGGAATAGAGATACAGCTGTTGGGTTTGTTTTGTTTTGCTTTTTCCCCACAAGGAATAAGAATGATCAGAAGTTGTGAGAAGAATAAAGTCATTAAGCTTAAGCATTTAGAAAGCTAAAACCGTATCTGAGGGAGGGGCAATGATTTACACAGCCTATTAAAAATGCAGAAATACTGCTATTTGGCACATAGAGACCGGCATTTTTCTTAGAGTCAGAGAAAGAAAAGTCCTTGAGACTTGTAATTTACATACAAGCCACAAATGTTCACCACTGTTCTTTGAAGTATCTTCATTTAAACAGGTTGTTAAAGCTACAGCTCGACACAAAGCTGCATTAATGCACTCTGGATTTGATTGACAGATAGCTTCTACAGTTTGAAACAAATCTTCATTACATGCAAGCATTTTCTGTTAATAGCAAAGTATGTGTGCAAACTTCAAGTTTGCTTCGTGTGCTGGACAAATTTTTTCCGTAGTAGCTGCTATGGGACTGTGTGTTGGATTTGTGCTGGAAATGGCATTGATAATTCAGGGATGTTTCAGTTCTTGCTGACCAGTGATTACACAGAGCCAAGGCATTCTCTGTTCCACACCCCACCAGCGAGGGGAATGGGGGTGCACAAGAAGCTGGGAGAAGACACAGCCAGGACAGCTGACCCCAACTGATCCAAGGAATATTCCATTCCATTCGGCATCGTGAGGCTGGGGGAAGGAGAAAAAGGTGGGGAGGGGGACACACATCCAGAGTGACAGTGTTGGCCTTCCCAAGTCACCATTCCATGTGATGGCGTCCTGCCGTCCTGGTGACAGCCGGACACCTGCTTGCCCATGGGAATTGCTGAATGAACCCCTTGTCTGGCTTTGCTTTCCTTACTAAACTGTCTTCATCTCAACCCACAATTTTTCTCACTTTTACTCTCCCAGTTCTCTCCCCCATCCCAGTGTGAGAGGAGGGAGCTGCGCAGGGCTGAGTTCCCAGCTGGAGTTAAACCATGACACTGAAAACAAAGTAAATGCACTGACATTTTCATACGGTATTTGGCAATGCTGTAAACCAGCACCACAGCCAGCACAAGGGCAGGACTGAATGCTGCAAACCAGCTCTAGGTGCACTTTTGCCACAGTTTATAGATCCTACGTTTCAGTTTTGCCAGGACAGATGTAAACTGTCTTTTCAGCTAAACATAAGATCTTGGGAGAAATACAATCATTTTACTGAAAAACAGCTTTCTTATCTAGAAACAATTTCTTACTTCAGCAGTCTTGAGTCAGATTGTAGTTACCCCAACTCTGAGAACAAGGAATTCTCTGCTTTACCCTGGATTTGGGGCATTGTTGTTTTCTCACGTTTAAGTACAAAACTTAAAATTTTGCCACTGGAAAAATGTGTTGGACACTGTGTGGTTGCACACCATGGCTCACAGCACGGTGGCTATGACAGCTGTTATCCAAACTGTTACCTGTTATCGAGAACTGTTACCCAAAACTGTTAGGAGATTGCCACAGTGCCCACAAAGAGGAAATCTGGAGCCTGACAGAGATCAGTGCAGGAGTTCTATGAAAAATAAGAGGTATATCTAGAGAAGAATTTCTGTAAGAGTCAAAAACTGAACAACCTTGGCCTCTACAGAAATTAACAGCACGTATCACACATGTTTTGGTTCTATTAACAGTAAGTTCATGTTCCAACTCGCAAGAGAAGCTAAAAGTCAATCAAGTTACTTCATAAAGCTGAATAACATTCACTATATAGGAACACATCACTGCTGAAAAAAAAAAAAAAAAAAAAATCAAAAAGCTTTCTCCACTACATCTATTTTACAAGATAAACTAGAAGCGGGGTGGTTTGTAGAAAGTCACAGAACAAGGATAAATCTGCTTACATCCACAGAGGTTCTATGAATTCTGCAAAGAGTGAGCAGTCACACTGCACTCAGTCTGTAATCGAATTCATTTTTTAAATTTTTCTATTTCTTTCCAAGGCAATTTCAGCCAACCTATCTTTGCAAGTGTTTGATGCACACCATCATCATATTCAGTTATAAATAGGATGCCATGCATAGACTCCCATTTAAAACACTCTGTTAATCACTGAATGAGTTGAAACAGCATCAAGTTTTGTTGTTGCTTTTGTCCAAATAAGCTGTTCATGCCTATATCAAATATTGGCTTAGATGTAGCATTTTAATTACACATCTGACCTTATTTTACTAGGAGGAGACAGGAAAAAACCCAAACCTATCAGAAGTTTAATCTTTAGCATATAAGTTATTTCATTCAAATGTGAATTCAGATGAAAAGTGCAGGAGAATTTAATTAGTGGGTAGTTTAGCAAGATTCTACAGAAGAAAAGTTAGTATTTTAATACCCAAAAAAATATGTGAACTGTACTTGAACAATACTGCAGCTGTCACTCCCTTTGCTTAACGACATAAAATGGCAAAAAGGGCTGAGTTTTTCCCTGTGTACACCTACACAATAAACAAATGTGAACAAAGAAGGTTACCACGAAAAATTATAAAAAATACAAATACCAAGTTAGGATTACAATAAATATGTAATCTATACTAAACTGTGCAGTGTTACACTTTGGATACAAACCCTGAACAGTAATATCATGCTATGGGTTAAAGCCCAACCCAAAAAATTCCCACAGCAAAAGCTGTAAATCAGTTGTGACAAGATGCAGTTCATACTTCAGGAATACTCCATACTCGGCATAGGCTTCAAGCTAAAATCCAAGTCGCTGATGAAAAGCCTCATAATCCACAAATTGCTGGCTCTTGTAGGCAACTGCAGTGAATTTTCTATTATAAATGAAAGATCAAGCTTTGAATTCAGTGCCTATTTATATTTGTCTATAACATAATTGAGCAACACAGAACTTGAATGCACTGTACACCAAGAGTTTAGACACTATCTCCTCTTCTAAACCAAAACTGTTATGAATAACAGTGCTCAGTCACTGCAGTGTTCCATGAAAAGCTTGAGGCAAAAACATGCAATATTTTTCCTTGTGCCCTCTGGTGACAGACAGAATCAGTTAGATGCATCAATTTATTGATTGAGTTCTTTTAAATTAATATCTGATTCTTCATATGACATCATGCAGGTTTCTTTTCTTGGAGGCAGCTGATGTTTAAAACAAGCCTACAAGTGTCATTCCCATAGCACTACCTGCCTTCATCAATACCGCAGAAACTACACCATAAAACGTTTTACATATGTTATGTACAAATACAAACAACATTCTCAGTAGTCAGTTATCAATTCTAGAAAGTAATCACCTTTCAGAGTGTCTCGCATCTTGCTGTTGCAAGAGCTGCAGAACACAGAATTACCCATTCCTTATGTGTTTCTCAGGTAGACACTGAGTCTAAAGTACTATGGAATAGGAGTTCATACAGATTCATGTATTTTAGATATTTCATTCATAATTGAGGGAAGGTATTCAAATCTCAAGTACCCACTACCAAAGTTAATTAAAACTCTTCTGGAGGAACCACTAGGAGTGTTTAAGTACATGAAGCTGGCCTGAAGCTCCCCAGAAATATTGTCCAAGATATACCTAAACATCAAAATTTAAAAGACTCTACAGAACACTTTTGATCTGTTAAAAGGTGACAGACCTGCTTTACCACAATCTGAACTGCTAAAGGCTGCCTCACTTCCTGCCAATTTGACCAGCTCTGCTTTCAGCTGCACCTTTGCTAAGATAAACGCCAAGTGGAACGCTTAAGTCCACACAAGATTTTCTTCTCTTCAGCAGATTTGTTTGACAATCTCAGGACAGATCTACAGTTCATCAAGAAGCTGGGAGGAATCAAAGCTCTTAATCAACCCACTGCCCACTGCTTATGATCCAGTCCATAACAGTAAATGCTGCAAGTGTGCCATACCCTTTGTCTGTAAAGAATACATTGCTCCTGTGAATTATGAAGAAATACAGAGCTGTTTCTGACCATCGAGGTCTATGCTCAGAATGTTGGAACCACTGTTCAAAACCAATGAAGTAAGTTGTATGAAATGCAGCCAAAACAAATCACTTCTCAAAGAATTTCCGAATATACTCAGCAGAGTAAAGAAGTTCTGATTTTCTTACTTAAGTGGACTTTCCTTTCTCACTGTGCTCAGGAGCAACTTCACAGCAAAATGGAAGAGATTTACTGTACCTTCAAGTCTGCTGACAAGCAAACTGGAAACACACTTTGAAAACAAAACTGAAGAGCAGTACATGGAGAGACTGAAGGGCAGAAGGCATACTACCCAAAAACATATTTGTAATTAAGTTCATAAATTGATTTTCTAGAAATCAGTCAGTAGGTGAACTTTCTGCAGGGTAAAGCCTGCAGCACTGCTTTTCGAGCTTTTCTTGGCCTCTCACTAGAAAAACAGCAGATGTTAACAGTAATCATGAAGTGATGTTTTCAAAACATATTTGCAAATATTGTTTTAATCATACATTGGATAAAGGCAAGGACAGTTCGGTAGTTAGACAAAACAGTTCTTATTCCAAACCTACATACTACAGGCACATTTGGTAGTTCCCTTGATAATGTTAAGAACCAAAATGCAAAGCTCCCCTTCTAAATAGATATGGAATAGAAGCAACTGAGTGATGCCACAGAATAAAAGTTTCCTACACATTTTTCACCTACAAATTTACATAACATATTAAAGCACAAATTTCAGGTGTGTGCACATAACCCGTCCCCCTAATTAACGACTACAAAATACATAACCGCTGAAAAGAGAACGCAGTTCATTTATTTGTCGGTCTATTTTCAGGCTACAAATACCTATTTCTAATTTTTACCAGCAGTAACTATATTTAGTTCACATTAAGAAGATGATACAGCACATGAGTCAGTTTCTGACGAGGAAAACACAACAGCATCGCAGCACAGTCTCTACGCACTCTCTCTTAAACTGAACCCTAAGAAATTAATCACTGCCTGGGAATATACGAATTGTGGAACACGCTGACACCGAACAGTGCGAGAGGCACAAATCAGCAGAGAGCATCAGCCCCCAGCACTGACCCGCCGCGCTCCTGCGGGACCGCGGCTGCCGCTCGGTACCCGACGGCACAGCCAGTCAGCACGGAGGGGGATGGAGTTAAAACCCTGAGGAGGACGGCAAATAGGGAAAACACACGCAGTATTTGAGGAAGGAAGGAGGAGAGCTGATCAGGCTGAGTGAGCTAAAGAAACGCCTCCTGCCCGGAGGCAAGGACCAGAGACCCTCTGCTCAGCCCGCCCCGCCGGTACCTCTGCAGGAGCGTCAGCCAGAGCACAGAGCCAGCGACGGCCCCCGAGATCCGGCGGGATTTGGGGCCAGTGTCCAGGAACCCTCAGCCCCCGCCCGCGGGCAGAAAGGGCCATGCCAGCGAGGGTCCCGCCGGACCGGGGAGCGCCGGGAGCGCCGGCGGGCGCCCACCCGGGCACTGCCGACCGCCCTTACCTGCAGCACCAGCGGCTCGGGGTTGAAGGCGAGGGTGATGAGGAGCTGCATACGCTCCGAGTCCTTCAGGTTGCGCAGCAGGAAGCTGCCCGAGTCCTTGGTCTCGGCGTAGCGGCGCACCAGGCGGTCGAGCAGGCGCTGCGAGGGGCAGTGCACCAAGTCGGACCAGCCCTCCACGGCGCCGGGGGTGAGCAGCCGCACGTCGCCGTTCAGGCTAGCGAACTCGGTGGCGGGCAGCGCCTGCAGCAGGTCGCAGCGGCCCCTGCCGGTAGCGCGGCGGCAGATCTTGGTGTCGATGTCGGCGAGCTCCTGCGCCGAGCCCAGGCGCTTCAGCACGACGCGGCGGGAACCCTCGCGGGGCTCCCCGTACCGCGCGAAGTACACGTTCTTCACGTTGAAGAAGTCCAGCAGGCGCAGGCGGCCCCAGCTCTCCAGCCGCAGCTGCCCGTTGAGGAACTTGCGGCACCAGCTGGTGCCCCAGCAGGCCGGGCACTTATTGAGCTGCAGGAAGCGCCGCTCCGACAGCTCGTTGCGCTGCAGCGAGGCCAGCAGCGAGTGCGTGTTCAGCACCAGCGCCGCCGCCAGGCTGCCCAGCACCGCCAGCTTCACGTAGCGGTACAGCCGCCCCAACTTCAGCGACA
>VZRN01003755.1:622773-743841 GCA_013397935.1 Dasyornis broadbenti
TTGTGTGTGTCTGTGTGCGTCCGTGTCTCTGTGTCCCTGAGAGCCCGCCGTGTCCGCCCCCGCCCCGCACAGGGCAGCATCGCTCGCCCGCTGCCGGCGAAAACCGCCCTGCCCGAGGCCGGCCCGGGTCGGCCGCGCTGCCCCAGCGGTTTCCGCCACCCCGCGTGTCCCTTCCCGCCCCTCGCGCCCGCCGCCGCCTCAGAGCACTGCGGGCGCGCGCCGCTCCCCCTCACGGGTCCCGCCGCGGTCCCGGCCGTATCGCCGTGTCCCAGCTTGGCATTCTGGTGCCACAGGACAGGTTTTCTGTTTCCCAGTGCTGGCAAGGGGCAGTTCATGTGTCAGGTTTTATTGCTGGAACACTACACCTGATCTTTTGAAGTGCATCCATCCCATTCCCACTCCGCTGGCAGAACCGTCCAGTCACTCTGATGAGCAATGTACTGTGCCGTGAGGCTGTCTCCATAGCGTCCCTGTCAGTGGTGTGCCCGTCCCTGCCTCAGACTGAAGCATTCTGTAAAACCAACACAAAACAGAGTTACAGAGATTAAGAAAAACAAAAAATGTGAAAGCCTTAATCTATTCTGACACTGTGCTCTCACAACTTAAAGACAACCTTCATATGACCTGTTCAGTCCCAAAAGTGCAGTAGGGATACCCCTACTGCGTTGGGAAAAAAGTGTAGCAGACTGCATAATTTCTGGTTATTTCATTTGCATTATACAAAAATTTAAGTGCTTAGTATCTAGAATATTGGACATACATTTGTCTTCTTATATTAGCATGTACTGATATCCCTATGTATTGTGTTTTAACATTTCTATGTCTAGTCTAAAGTATTTATCATACTGAGATTTTGTCATTGATCATATCTGATTCAATATGCCTCGTTAAATGCTGCTCGTTGGGTCAAATCATCCTGTCAGCAAATTCTGGTCTACAAACCGGTGGGTTTATTACAAAATAAGTATACACATAATTATATTATAGTCTCCCTTAGCTCAAGTCTTCATTAGGGGATGCACTGCTTGATGCCGTATTTCAAATAATCATAATTGATCCTGAAGAATGATTTTTTTTTTTTTTAATGTAAACTCCAAACTCACTAGCTAAACATGTTTGGTCTTTACATGTTGGTAGTGGTTTTTATTTCATCTAACCATATCTAGTCTGTATGTTATTAAATCACTAAACAAATATACTGAATTGACGTTTGTTTTCTGCGTTGCTTATTTATTAAGCTTTCTCATTTGCTGATTTATAGGGAAACACCTTGATCCTTCTGAACATGAACAGAATATTTTAATCTTTACTAGACGAAAACATTTTAAAGTACAAAGAACAATTTAAATAGTTTAATACACTCTTTCAACAGCAATGTAGTATTCTTAAAGCATTGACATTGCAAATTCATAAACAAATAAATCTGTTTCTAAACAGATAGAAAACTCGTTCTGTAGCTCTTTCTGGTTTCACTGGCATTCACTGGAGACTGGGGGTTTGTGAGGGATAAGGGAAGGTGGAGGCTGCCTATTTACACAATGTGTCTGTAACTTGGTTTCACAGATTTACAAATTTGGGGTAAAGAAAAAAAGGAGACTGAAGGAAAATGCAACCGTTTGGAAGACTAAAATGTGTGAAAAAAAGTTGAGGCAGAGTTGGAAAGAAAAAGCAAAAGAGCAGGAGCAAATGAGTAAAAAATGGTTAATTCTGAAAGAATGACAGCTATATCTTGTAGCTTTTAAAAAGCATGATTTGTGAATGATCCATTTCAAAGTGCAGGGGAATGCAAAATAAACTTGATAATGCATTATAATGCGTGCATTTCCTGTCTTTCTAGAGTTGCCACCTTCTGACTAGCCTTCAAAATAAACTACAGTAGTTTTCCCGTGAAGACTTCATTATATATGACAGTGTAATTCATCAAAGATTGCAGTGACTGGGATGCAAACACAGGCCATGGGTGGAGTGCCACTGCATGACATTCTCTGATGCGCAGCCGGTTCTTACAAAGGGCTGGGCCGTAGCACAGCAACAGGGTGTCAGTTTGCTGTGTGCTATGAAGTGCCATTCCAACAATTACCTGTTATTGCTGCCTCCATCTGGGGATTTTTTACATGTCCCATAACAATGGTGTGTTGGAGTTATACATAGACCTTTTATACAAGTGGACATCATGATATATTCCTGCTATTTTCAGAGACATCAAGAGGCCTCATGGTGATCACAGACTTTACGGCTGCAGAGATGTCTTACACAATATTAAATTATCTAGTATATTGATTTGAAAGAAGATTTGAATAGATCCAGGTCTCCATAATGAGAAAGCAAACAACTACCCAGAATTTAAACAGTTTACAATGAAAGATAATCCAGCAGCGCTATTGAAAGGTCTGATAACAGACTCTGCCTTACTAGGGCACTTCACTCTGAGCTCTTATTTCAAACTACAGAATAAGTAGCTGTTCAAAATGGCAGCTATCTCAAAATCCTTGCTGATACTGCAAAACAGTTCGGAGTATTTTTTTTTTCTTAATTGTCTAGACACTCATTCTCACACTCAATCACTGAATCACCTTGTCACTTTCAAAACAGGGATCTTTGTCACTTTAACCAGGCAGGTCTGAAAGGTGTTCTGGGAAGAGCAGTTCTAAGTTCTGCACCTTTATAACCCAGAATTTACATATTTATGTTCACATGCATCAGACTGCATACCCATAGTTCAGAAGCCTGTGTCCCAGCAAGGGCTGCAGTGGGCATGCCTGAGATTTCCGAATATTTTACCTTTTTATGTTTGGAGGATATCCACGGTTTGGGACAAATGTTCAATGTCTCAGACATCTTTCAAATTCGATCCTTGAGCAGAAAGTAGAACATACCTGAGGGAATCTGGATATATGGCTGGACTGTGTGAAAGATCTGTCCAACCAACCATCCATCACACTCATCTTAGAGACCAAGAGGCAGGGACACTGTTTGCAGTTGTCTGAGGATGTGTAGCACAACCTCTGTTCTGTGCTCTACCTTCTGCAGATTGAAAATCTGCTTTGTTACGTTGTATCACTTACTGGTGGCAAAATGAAATTAGTGTTGTGGTTCTGGAAAAATAACACCAAAAGGTGAGTTAGGTTAGTCTATTAATCTGACAAGGGGAAGGCAGTGTCCTTCTTTAACCAATAAAAGATTGCAGTAAATTGGAGTTTTAATTGTCTATGCACAAGACTAATTCTTGCATAGAGTGCAAGCAAAAATGAAAAAGAAAAGCAACAAGTTGACTATTTTTATAAATAATCATAAAATTTTTAATTGTGTTGAATTTTATGCACGTAACACTATATTAGCAGCAGTGTAATACAGAAATACTGGCTCTGTAGAATTTTTGCCTTTAGTAAGATGGCATTTTTCCTCAATTTCTTCTTCCTTTTAATTGCTGCCTGACTTTACAGCCTTTGAGCAGCTGAATAACATTACAGATTATTTTGCTGAATCAACACCCTGGCAAATGTGCTTTATCATCATGAATTGGACATTGCGTGGTTATTGCACTGACATTGAATATCAAAAGCTGCAAAAGTATTTTCAAGTTCTCCTTTCTCTTTCCTCATGTCTTCAAGCATAGATTAAGGACAGTCTTTGTTCTTTAAAATCAACATCTATTTTTATCCTTATTTCATGCGGTATGTTCTTTATATTGGTAAAGAATAGGGTGACAGTGCTTATGTCCTTGTGTGAAGTCTAACTGTTTTGCTTCTGATGGAAATTTTGAGATTCTCAATGAAATAATTTGTTTTCATCTTCCAACTTTACACAATAGTTTTACCATAGACACATAATATCTTTACTTTCAGTACAGAATTTTGCTGCTTTTATGTGTAACTTCTTTTATTCAATTAGCTCTACATGCGTCTGACACATCTGTTTATTTAAATGTAACATTGCTTAACATGGATTTTCAGGTTTTTCTGCTTGGGACAGTTTAGGTTGGATTATTTTTTTCTTCCTGTATACCACTCAATGATCAGATTTTAATGTTACACTAATTAGATTTTCATGGCATGGAAATTGTGGGCTTGTGAACTTTATTCTTCTTTTTTGTATAATTTTGTATAAGTATGAACCTGGTAAAACTGCACCAAATTCAATATATCAGTTTGGACATTGGCTTTGGCTTGGATTTTTATCGAGTTGTCCTGTGTCTGAAGTAACTGATTCAAATTATAATTTACTTCTTCATGTTCCTTCAGTGGGGATTGTCCATCTGTTAATGAAGTTATTTTATTGTAAAGAGCTAAAATCCATAATACAGGAAACCATATGAATGCTATCAGCAACTTTGCATTCTTGTTTACTAAAGGTGCTGTTATTATAAATGAATTTGAAAATGTCTATGGGAATGCATTGCTATGGTAACTGGGATCCACAACAGCAGCTGCTTGCTCTTCATTGCTGTTGCATATATACATTAAAGCTGACAATTCCTCCTCATTCAACTTTAACATGTGTAGCCTGAAAAAAAGACATCAGCATTTCAAAAGCTACACATCTGATGTCAAATGCAGCCAATTAGTTAGGTTTATTTAGTTTTTTTGTTTCAGTCTTAGAGTTGTTGAAAACTAGCTAAAACCTTAACTTTAATGTGATTTTGTGCCATGAGAAGTTACTCTTCCATACTGTTTTGTCAAATTCAAGACATTAGAAGATTTTCCAGTAATTCAGTTTCAGAAAATGCCTTTATTATCCATACTTCTTGATTTTTATAGCAATTATAGTCAATAGTTATGAAGAAGTTTTTGTCCCTTGCCAGTCTTTCTGGAAGGAATCTGTAACTGTGCTTTCTGTTCCATTTTGTAATGTCCCATGCTCTAAGAATGAAAATCGAGTCAGTTGTCTTCCATCTCTAAACTGTGTTCTATTTTACATTTCAGAGATGTCTTTTGATCAAAGCTATGCCATTCTGCTGTGCCATTAAGATACTTCCTAAACGTGTCTTTTGGTCCAGTGGGCAGAGGAAATATGGAGTGTATTCCTCATGTCAGTAAGAGTGAAATAATCACATTCATCTTCTTAAAGATCTTGTCAGAGAAGTATTTTATGTTATCCCTTCCTTAAAGATGAGGAAAATATAATACAGAGAGATTGAAATCTCAAGTCAGATTGAAATCTCTAGTATTACTTGAGTAATTACTTGAGAAGTAGAATATTACATGGCATAGAAAAGGGTCAAAAGAATTAAAATCCGAACTTACGGTTTGTCGTGCTGCTCCTGTTAAGAAAACAAACCCAAAAACTAGGACTGGGTAAGGTTCAGAGAGGAGCTGAAGGTTGGCAAAAAATGTAATTTCCTCACTAGGAGCCATGAAGTAAAGTAAGACTGTTTGGTTTGAGAAAAAGATATCATGGAAGGATATGGTAAAGTACAAGATAGTGAGTGTGATGGAAAGGCTGGATATGTCTCATAAGTTCTTCAGCATTTTTACCACCAGAACTACAAGAACCACTTAACCCCAGCCCCCCAAATTAAGCTTGTAGGATCCTGTTTCAGAGCAATGAGTGCTGCAGTGGGTAACAGCTGTGGAACTCCCAGCCAAAGGGCATTGCAGATGCCCAGAGTTTCTATAGGTTCTAAGGAAGAAAGGACAGTTCACAAAAGAGAAGCACATTGGGGCTGACCAAGTATATGGAAACTGACGTTGGGAGTCCTGGAGCTGAAAAGGATTGCTCAGGTGCAAAAAGTCTGGAGAAGTATTAGGCAAAAGTATATGTACACCCTATTCCTGCTGCTTCCTAGACATCCATTTCCTGGATACATTTAATGACAGGCTATTGGTCTACATGGATTTTTGGTTTGGCCCACTAGGCTCGTCCCTAAGTGTCCATACCCTGCAAACAGCATCACCTTTCAAAGTATAAAACAACTGTAAGATATTTAGTTTTACTATATTTGGTTTTCACACATGAAACAAATGCAAATATTTGAACATTGTTGGCAGATCAACTGTTTGACAGTAGGACCATTATTATTCTGTTTATAAAACATCGCATCTTCAAATGCTTCAACTTCAGTGTAAACTGAAGGGCTTAAATACTTGCTTTCATGTCCATTTATTGATATATTTTTTAAAACCTAATTGAAAGTTTTCTGCCACTGGGATGAAACTTCTAAAGGATATAGAAGTTCCTTTAACTGCATTTTGATAACTTCCAAAAGTAGGGAACATAATGCAAAATCAGGGCGCTCATTAAAATTAAGTCATACTGGAAGAAACAAAGAAACAGTTGGTGACTGAAAGTACTTCCCACAGTAATGAAAAGCACAACTTGACTAGAAATAGCTGCCACAAAGGACATTACATTCTTAATAGCTGAGTTTTTTTTATATTCCTTTATGAATATCACTTAAGGTACATTCATACCACCCCTGCAGCACACACACACCGCACTCCTGCTAGCAAAACCTTCCCACAAAAACCCAATATAGAAATCCTTGAGAAAATTAAATATTTGGATATACTATACTTGCCAAACAATCTTACAGCTTTACCTAGCAGATAAATCATTACTTAAAGAGAAATTAAATCAATTTTACTGTTGTACAAAGTATATGCTAGAACTTTTTATGACAGGTAATGAGAATAATAGTAATGAAAAATATAAAACTAAATTTTAAACTATGATAATAGGAAATAAGTTTTTGTAAGGAGGATAAAATACAAAGAATGAAAACAGAATATACAACATGGCAATAAATATGTTTTAAAATTAAGATTTAATGTAGAAAAGATAGAACACAGGTAGGCATTGGTAGATCAATCCAGGCCTTAGGATAGGGCTGCCAATATTATTATGTCTTTAAGTAGAGCTTCTGAAAACACTGCAAACTATTGTAAATAATTATAGACAAGGGACTGCACCATTTTAAGAATATTTGCTTAGAAAGGGAAGATCTGAAATCAGCTTCTAATTAGAGAATATTGCAGTCAAGAACAGATTTCCAAAGTAAAGCATTAAACTTTGAAAGTGTTACCAACTTCCACTAATACATGCCCCTCTTTAACTAAGGATACTTTTTTTCTGTGGGGACTCTTCCCAGGTTGTTTTCTCCTGCGTAGGTCATAACTGAAGTCACAAACATCTCAGTTGTCAGCACTACTGCAGTGTTCTGGAGGCACCAGTCCTAACTCCTTACAGGTTCAGGTGTCAATAATAAATTAATCACTCATTTTAAATACAATTATATCTGGTAAGTGAGAGCTTTAAGGAAGTATGTGGTAAAGCAATAAAATGCAAAGGGTTTTTGAAAAGGCATGGAAGGCTGAGTCACTGAAAACAGCACTGCTAAAGGGAGCTGAGGTATTTCTGCTTTAATGCCAAGTGTTGGATAAAGCTTTGATTTCTATGGAATGGACAAAATCCACAAAAGGTGAAGTGAGGCTTTTACATCTTATAATAGTGGATAAAACCAAACGAGTTTTGTTACTCTTATATGAAAGAGAGCACATAGAGACACAACCTGGCGAATACTAAACCACACCAGGTTACACAGATTTTTCAAAATTGTAAGGGCTGTGCTTTCAAAGAAAAGTCTGACCACACAATAATTTAGCCCACCTCTTCCCCAAAAAATACAATTCAAAAAAGAATGTAATTTTATTTTCTTAACTGTTACAAATTTTAGTCCATAACCAGCACTATTACTGTACAGGAGCTATGAAAAGTTCCACATTGTCCAGGGAGAAGGATTAGGTTAGTCTAGGAAAAAATCTTTCCAAAGTGTTTATCACATGAAAGGGAAACTTATCTCCAGTAAGGAAATAATTCTCTAGAACAATTTAGCCTTGGCTTATGCAGGCAGATTTTTCCTTCTTCTTAGTCAAGCAACCACTGAAGATTCTTAAAAATTCAATAAAATAACCAAACTGTGTTGGAAGCAAAGTTCTCTTCCAATGTTGTAGGCAGTTTTACAAGTTTGGAAAAAAGAATTTTGCTGAGCGGTGGAATCCACTGTGTCAGTCAGCACCTACTGCAGCCAAAGCCTGTGGTTCAGAGCTGACACCAGCTCTCACCATGGAGGCACAGTTCATTCCTATTTACCTGTAAAGTCCCCCAGAGCCATTCCACTGCTGTCACAAGGTCTCATAACAAGTTGATAACAAGCCTGGAAGGGTGGGACTGGGGCCTCATGGCATCAGCTGGAACCAACCCACACAGGACAGACTTTCATCTGGGAAATGGACTACATGATCTTCTGACTTCCTTTGCATTCTAAATTAGTCTGTGGTTCTGTGGTTTTTCCAATTCACACTTGAAGAATAAACTGTTGTTCAGTTAAGCAATGGACTTAGCTTAATGAAGGGGTAACTTTCTTAAATTTAATTGTATGCAGTATATAAGACACCAAACTGTATTATTTAGTAGACACTTCTGGTGTAGGAAACTATGAACCTCATGAAAATGCAACCCAACTTTATATGTTACAATAGTAGATATATCAGAAGGAGAAAAATGTATTTGATATACACAGTCATCTGCTTAACACTCTATGAGGCTTTGCTGAGAAATAAATAACAAATTGCTGACGAGTTGGCGTAACTTGAAAGCCAGTTCTAGCTAGTTTTTGCTTCAGCCAATAGTTTCACATATGGAAAAACATATAGTTCTTTCCCAGCTTTGCAGATGGACACGGTAACAAGGCCTACATGTTTCTAGACCTCATAATAAGGATGACAAGAATGAAGAGTATCATGGTTATCATGCCTCAGAGTTTCCTGAAAGTTGGTTATGTCCACACAAGTGGGTTTAGGTAGATCACAAACACAGCAAATTCGGCTGAAAGGTTGATGCTTACTGACCACTTTATGTTACATCATAAAGTGCTTTGGGTCTTCAGACTGAAGTGATTTATCCAGTGAAGTTTGTAGATTAATTACAAAGCAGCCTGATTTTGTGTCTGAAGTTTGACTTAAAGACCACACTCTGAAAATACACGATTTCTAGCACGGATTAATGAAAATAAATAGATCTGTACTTTGCAGATCTGTAACTTGGAACCCAAAAAAACTTACTTTTAGGGATCTGAGGTCATAGGATTGAGCAGCAGTATTATAGAGTGCTGTTTTATTAAAATGGCATGTCTTTCGAGTGCACAAATCATTCACATTTCAGAGCAAGTTTTGCAGCAATCCGTATCAACCACTGATACATCTCATATGAGAGAGAAGAAAAAAAGAAACAGCCTCACCAAGGAAAAACATCAATAGTTTCATCTTCTGATTCTGAAAATTCTTACAGAGACAAGGTCAGTTAAATTACATAGTTTCTGTACTTTACTCCAGCTGACAATCTGCTGGTTATAATGCAAGAACACAAGGGCTCAAATAGATTTTTCTGCCATGGTGTGCCATCTGGCACAGAGCAGCCTCACAAATGCTGCTTGCCTGCTCTGCTTCTGCAGATCCAGTGACGGCATAATTGTAAGCCCTGTCAGTTTTCAGCAGCAAAGTCAGCTTAATGCAGTCTATCTGGAGGTATCAAAGTCACTCATGCCAGATGCAAATGTTTCATGGCCCAAACTTAAAGATGTAATTACATTTCCATGCAGAAAAAAAAAATCTCCAACATTGGAAGTACATTTGAAAGTGCAGCAGGATTAAAACAAAAAGTAGGGGATTATATCTGGGACTGGTTGGTATATTGGTGCTTAACAGAATAATGCATTAGGCAGCAAATTAGTTATTTCACTGTTATGGGGCCAAATTGTGATCTTGTTTTCCTCAGATGGAAGAGAGATGAGGATCCGCTTTTAATAAGTGAAGCAGTAACAGAATGATGCATCATACAGTTGCTGCTTAAGTGTTCCCAAGCAGCGCTGTCGGTACCTCTCACTACTGAGGCAAGGATGTGTGTCCTTGTAACTTTGATTTCAGAGCATTCGGAATGCTGCTCGAATGCGTGGTAGTGCAGGGATGCTGCACAGATGGTGACTGGCATAAAAGTACCCTTCCATTTGTGACTCAGCTCAGAATCCAACCTTGTGTCTCCAGCAGGGACAGGACAGAAAACCAACTCACTGCAACAGCTTTTTTTTCTTTCAATGAAATTTTTAAAATATCTGTCTAAATGTTGCTGTTGCAGATGAAAATCTTGCTTCCTTGCCATTAATGCTACAAGGAAAAAAAGACTGCAGTTTATAGTAAAAGCATTGTGTATTAAGACATGCTAAACATCCAGGTCTGCTGTTCCGAAAAATACCTTTTAATACAAAGATTCCATCCTATTTTTTCCCCACACTTATTTATGTGTGGCACTAACTGGTGTTGATTTCATCCTCCTCAGTGCATTATTCAGGATTCAAGTGAACAGAAGGCTGTCCCTCAGCCCATTTATGATACAATATTGTTCAGTGGAGTTACTATACATCTCACACTTAGAGGTACACAAAGAAATTGTGTATGCTCACATTTGACAACCATAATTTTGTACTTCTCCAGGCACGGCTCCAGCTTTTTGTGATTCTGCAGTTTTAGAAATGCTACTCTTCCACAGAAACATCTGTACACTGTGGAAGTAATTTAAAAATGGAGGCTTCTGAGTTACACTCCATGGTTAAGTGCTTAGAGAACAAAGACACATTAGATTTCTGTAAACGGGACTGAAGCAGAGGGCAGTTAGAAGGAAAGTCTTCTATATAGCTGTTGGCAGCATTTCTTCAATAGCATATCCAAATACAGGGTTGGGCATGGCAACATCAAAATTTTAAGCTCCCATGTAGCTGAATGTGTTACTTGAGCAAAATGTTGAATTACTTGGCAATTCTTCAATTACACTTTTGAACACTTGTACTGTAACTACTCAGGAATCCCAAAATCATTTGTAAGCATATGTAAATTATATCTCACAACAAGACATAAATGATAACTGCCGTATGGAAAGTACGTAGCAAAGTCAGGCAAGGAATTCAGATGTCTCATCTCTCATATCTGGACTTCAGAAGTAGACTTAGTTCTACATTTATTATTAGCATTTTTCTCTCTGAGTTTGTCCTACCAAGAAGATTGGTTTCTGAAAAAGAAGTGCCACAGCCCCACAATAGTCATGTTGGGTTCAAAGAAAAAACAAAACCACTCAGTTACTGAGAATTGGCTTCCTAACACCTCTCTTCTTTTGGGACAGTTTTTTCTCTTGTTTACAGGATCCATATTTTGAATGATGCTGCATTCTTCCCATTCCATCTCAACACCAGCCTCAATACTGAGAGCTCAGAGTGTTTCCTTGATTCTACATATTAGCTGAATTTTCCTATCCTTCCTGTATGAGTTTTCTTACAAGACAATGTGACTGTCTCATAGGAAATGGTTTCTGCTTCTTCCTGAAAGAGAGATGGAGGCAATTCCCACTTTCTTTGTAGATGTACTACCATGAGCTGTAACAGTTGTCCAGCATTTCAAGAGCAAGATGGAAAAATACATGGTGACTTGTTGTGACATGTAGTTTAATTCCAGAAGCCCTTTTACATTTTCCTTCAAGATTTGTTAATCACTGACTGGTTTTTGTTGGTGTTTTTTGTTTCATTGGGATTTTGTAAGAAAATCATATCATGTGAGAAGGAGTAAGAGGAAACTCCTATTTATAAAGCCCTAAGTTTTTACTATTATTTAAGAAATAAATATCTTTTTCCCCATTAAGTAACACTATATTGACTTCTATTTGGTTTGCAATGGAAGCTCAGAAAGCACCTTTTGCTTACAGATATGAATGCTGGAAACAAAATTCATTGTTTACAGTACTTTTGAAAATGTTATCTCACTTACAGGAAGATGCTCGAACTATTTAAAGTAATTTTACCGCTAAGCATATACTCTATTTAACCATGTTAGGTGGTATTAAAATAAAAAGCAGCCTAAAGTGGCTAAATTCATATGTAAAAATATCAAATGGGGTTTATTTTTATAATTAATTCAGGTAGAATAACAGGACACAAGTAACAAGAAGTGCTTGTTTGTTTTCATGGCAATATCACCTTTATGAACTGCAAAACAATTGTTGCTGCTTTAGATTTAGATTGCATGGAAAGAAAAAGCCAAGCTGAAAACAACAATAATTTATGGCTGAGCAGATGGCAAATCAGGCTAACTCTAGATTTAATTCCTGAGCAAAAGTTCTGTTCAAAATATATAGTTTATCTGGTTAGCTGTTCTTATGGTCCCCTCCCATCCATTGCAAATGAGTGATAGATTTGAGGATTATCTCAGGGGGTTCTTGCAATATCAAAAATTGTACTGTTTTCCTTTACAAAATTATAATTTTAATATAAATTCTAAAAATGTTAAGGACATATAAATTTGCCAATTCCCATATGGTATCCAAATATTCTTCTATTTGTCTACCATGACTTCAATTCAGTTTAAAATCACATCTTAACTTACCTTTTAAAATGCTGTATATCTTTTGAAATATTATATGAAAAGTTACATGATACACTTTCTTTTTAAAAAAGCAATATAAGAGGTATTTCTCAGCATACAACATTTCATTTTGGGGAGATGCTGAATAATGTTTTAGTAACTTTAAATAATATATTAAAACATTTTTGCTAACTTTTTTCTAAAAGGTCTAGATCTTATGTAAGATGTGAATTTTTAAATTCCATGGAATTGTTTTCTATGGGGGAATTCAGGAGGAGATTTTGAAATCTGAATTTTCATTGGGAAAATGCATCCCATTGCATAATCAGAATACCAACATATTCAGTTTTCTTCTACTATTTTAAGACATGAAAAATACCTGCTGTTATAAAACATTATGATATCCACATTCCAAATGTTGTTATTATTAATATTATATTTAAATCCATAATTCCTAGATAGAGGAGCAACTCCCAAAGCCAGATAATAGTATTTTTTCTTTAAACTCCTAATATTAAATCAGTATGCAAGATGTAAATGGAACTCAAGGAATTGCTTTCTTTCAGAGGCAATAAGTGACCATTTGCTAACCCATGTTGAAATGTATCTTTCAACAAAAGGCCATATTCAAAACCAGAGAACAGATAAACATAATAGCCTGTGTTTTGCTGGCAGAGTCTTCCAGAATCACAAAGAGAACCTTTAAGCCGGCACAGGAATGTGGCAAACATGTTTTATGATGTAATATATCCCATTTAACACCCCAAAAGTACTCTCTTTTTTTTTTCATGGGGGATAATGTGAAATATATTAAGAACTACATACAAAGACTATTTCTCAATACATTTAGAAGGTGGGAGGAAGATCTAAGCAACAAGAGGAAAGCTCAGTCTTCATGACTGTTCTGCCGTCACATTCAGTAAAAGACAACTGGTCAGTAAGTTCCAATTTTTCCTCTTTTCCAAGACCAGTTCAACTGATTCCTCTTGAAGTGACAGAATATGTGGCTGTACAAAAGTTCTGGGATTTGCTGCAACCAAAACAAATTTTAAAAGGATTGCTGGGAGACATTGATCTAATAATCCCGTATTTATAGCTTTTCCCATTTTAGAGACTCTTGTTTCTGGTAGGTGAGGCCCTACCCTGCAGTCTTTTGCACACCTGCAGGGCTGTGCTCAGCAGGTAGAATGTTGCCAGGTTTAGACTGTCAAACATGGCGGAGAGAATATTCATGGAAGAGTTCAAGCTGGGCTCCAGAGAAGCCATGTCAAGCAACAACAGTAGGTAAATCTAAGTCCAACACCCTTTTTCCTTTTTTCTTGCTAGAGCTGCTTTATAAGGTTTCTCCTGACCTGCAGTGGAGGCAGAAGACAGGCAAGAGAGAGGACAAGGTGGGTACAGAACACTATTAACAGCAAATCTGAGAACAAAGCCGGAATGCCACAAGTGCTGGCTCAGCTTGAATAACACCCTACCACTTTCTATCTGGGATTCTTAGCTGATTTATCCTAAAATTATTTTCTTGTACTTTTAAGGATGTTGAGCAGATATGCTGTTTCATCCTAAACAGTGTCTAACCCATGAGAGACATGAGCATCCACAGAACCGCTGCAAGTTTTAACATGGGGCATGGATGGAAAGAACATCCTCACACAGAGAATTAATATCTGTTTGCTCTCTGATAGCAACAAACACAGCCTTGAATTTATTTGTTGCTCATGTCAGATAATGTACTTTTACTAGAAGGATATGGAAAATAATCTCTCTCTTTCCCATACCAGAATATAGTTTGTCTGTAAATCATACAAGAATGCACTAGACATCCAAGCAGACTATGTGAATAATCCAAAATACATTATATATGCATGTTAGAAGACAGGACAAAAGAAAACCACAGCAAGACATTGAGCATCTTGGAGCTTGATCTAAGCTGGTTCAGACTTTGGACCAGATGACCCCTGAAGGCCCTTCAAATCTGAATTATTCTTTCACTCTGATTTTGTGGTGCCAAACTGATCAGAAATTCAGAAAGATAATTGCACAAGATTCACAAAAGACCACTGTTGATAATTCATGAGTCTCTACTCACAGAAAGCCTGGCATTCATAAACAGTAAGAACAACCACTTTGGCCAACAAGCTTGTGTCAAAACAAAAAAATGCTTAAATGGACTTTGATCAGTTCATGAGACTGATCACCAGAGAGCAGAATTCATAAGAGACGATTTTTTTCATGATTCATCTTAGGAGTCTTCCACATCTTATCTTTGGAGAGCAGAAGAAAGAGAAATAAAAATGGCTGCTGCAGCAAGAAGAAAGGCCAGGTTTTGAGGAAATTATATGAAGTGAAAGGAGAGATAAGTGGGCCTGGATTACTTCTGTATCTTGGTCTGGGTACAAAAAAATGCTACAGAGCTGTAAGCACACCAAAAGCATGGGAGTACACACAGAGTTCTGATGTTCTGCGTTATCTGGCAGTATCTGGGGAGTGACTCTTATAGAAATGTACACACAATATGTGCTGATACAAGGTTTCACTTGAGTTTTTCAGTTGTAATGCCAATGTTTCTCCGTTTCCTGCTTTTCCTTTAGGAAATGAAAAACTTTTCATTCTGGCCTAGCTCTTTCCAAAGAGATCAGTGGGAGTTATTTCAGGTATTTTTCTTTCATCTAGTCATCACTGCTTAAAATGAGATTTTCATACAAAATATGCATGGTAGAAGTCTGTAAGAGGACCACTTAGGTTTTTAATTTTGCAGCAGCTCTTGAAGTGGGCATGTCAGAGTTGTTATTCTGGACATGCTGAAAATCAGACATTTTGTAATCTTGCCAGTAACTTAACCCTTACAGAGGGGATCAAGGGAAAGAACTTTTCTTCTGACATAAATTCATAGCAAATTTCCCCATAACTTCACAGACACACTGGATAAAGAGGAGAATAATGAGTTCCTGAAAAGGCTGCCAGAAGAGAAGGCACAAATGACTATGCCAGTCATAATATGTGATAATTTGAGTATAACCTAAACAAACATATGTGGATGGGGACAGCAAATATAGTGGTTTCCAGCCTCAAGTTCTACTTGAATTGCATTCCCATGACTTTAAAAGTATCTCCAGGATACCTTAAATAGAACAGAAATAGCTCAAAGACAAAGTTGACTTTAAGACATTCTTCAGAGGTCATTCCCCTAGTGTCAAAAAAAATTCAGGGAGACTGCCAAGAAATAACGTCCTTTGGAAGAACAGCATTATATCTACCTTTTCAGCAGGGATACCTCTTCTGTGATGATATCTCCTTGAAAACGTTTACTTTCTTGTCACTATTTCCACAAAGCAACAAAAGGGAAACATTTCTCCTGGAAGAAAAACAAATGGTCTAAGTATTTTAAAGATTACATTTTTGATTTACAATTCCTTTATTTAAAAGAATACACATAGGTCCCCACAAGGACCATGATATGTTTGATCTGAGGATTGACTATTTAGTCCCAGAATTTCTATAATATTCAAAAGAAAAAGATTATCATTTAAGTCAGACTTTACTGAAATACAGTCACAGGCATCAAAGCTTTGTTTCCAGGTTCAGCTGTTACTGACTGAACGAAGCCGTACTCTGTTTGCTACAGTGCTGAAAGTGGATTCCTTTTGTTATTTATAGACAGAGGAGTTTAGTATCAACTGTGGTCTCAACTCAAGTTAATGGCAAAACTCCCACTGACTTCAATTAGAACAGAATTTGGCTCACACTCTCGTTATTACTGAGCATAACAATTAAAAGAAGCTTTTACAAGCTGTATTGCTGTGTAAAAGGGCATGAACCATGTAGCAGATTTCATTGAACCCACAGCCAACAGTCATTGCTATAGCAACTGAGGTTCTAACAAAGGTAGTCACTGTCTCTGTAATCATCAGGTGTCTCTATAGCAACTAGAGTTTCCAAAGAACAAGAGGAAAATATTTGAAAACTGTCAGTTGGAAGAAAAGAGGTTTGTGACTAAGGAGGTTGGAACCAAAAGCAATGTAAGGGTAAAACGTGGCTCAGAGTAAAGAGAAATGATTGTCCTAAACATACACAGAGAATGGCAAAGGAAGAGAGAGCACAGGCCAAGGGCTCAACGGGAGATGAGAGAGGGCTTTCCCTTGGGTGAGGAAAGCCACATGCCACTCCAAAGAGATATTCCCAGATCTAAATTAATTATGTTTCGCACATAATTCTCTTAAAGAAAAATTGGTTACTACAAAAGAGAAGCAGGGCCAAACTTTGTCTGCAGTAGGAGTTACAGTTCACCAGGATTTTCAAAAGCACCTGCACACACTTCTTGCGCCCACATTCCTTTACAAACATAGCCCTGTTTCTCTTCAAAATGGAAGAACACAACCTGTTCTCTTGAAACGCTGCTGCTGATAGCATGGTACAATTATGCAGAGATGATGATTAACTGTTCTTAATGTTACTTATTTACAAGTTTTTAAACAGTGTTGAAATTAAAAAAGGAACAGCTGCTGTTTGGATACTGATAGGGATGAAAACAGCATTGTTAATTATAGGTCTATTTCTGTAAAATATGCTTTTAGGCTCTGAGGTAAGGAGATAGAAGGGTTGTCTGCACATAAGAAAGGCCAGCATATGTAAACACAAGTCCCCACAAAAATAATAACTTAGTGATATTGGCAGAAACTATAAAAATAACAACTTCAGACTAATCCTACTGATTCAGACAGATTCCTACTGATCTAATGGAAATAAGAATTTGGGCAAGATGTTTAATTTAATTAGGAATTATCCAAAATGTTCAGGTGCACAAATGAAAAATAATTCAGTTGGATCATCACGCTTCCTCTGAAAATGCAGTCACAAAAGTAATTATATATTCCAAACGGGATCCTATCCAGTATACTGATGCACTACAATGCTTTGTTTAAATAAACCAAAACCTATCTTTAACCTGAAAAATTGATAAAAGACCCAGTAGTGCTAAAGTCAAGTTTTCCATTTCATGTGTAACGAGAGCCCTCTAGCGGGATGTACTTTCAGATTCAACTCATGGAAAAGAGCAGCCCTTGTCATGCAACGCAATTAAATCAGGTATTTGTTCCCACATTCCTTACTAGCATTTTGCTACAACACAGTACAATGTAATATAATTTGTATCTGAAACAGAAGTCACCCAATGACACACTGATGAAAAATGAACCTGAGTAAAACAGAAAGCACTGTACCAAAATACTTTGTCAGGCAGCCTTTGTTTTTTTGGTTTTGGGGTTTGTTTTTTTTAGAGTTTGGTGGGGGGGGGGTTTAAGACTTAAATAGCAGTGACAGTGAGGATGTTTGCTGCTGTGGCGTGGCAATCCTGAATTCAGCTGTATTTCTGCAGTTGCTGTTTACCCAACACAACTGGATCAGTGCTGTGATATCACTGTCGATATGGATGTGTGGGGTATTAACATCAACATCCCAGGAGAGATCGTTCTCAATGAGAGCTGCTTCAAACTACAAAGACCTCCCAATATGCAGAAAGTCAAGCAAACGTGGCAGAAGGCTGGTGTGGATGAAGAAACACCTGGCTGAGCTCAAACAGGAAAAGGAAGTAGAGAAATGGAAGCAGAAACAGGTAACCCAGGAGCAATATAGAGACATTTCCTGAGCATACAGAGAAATGCTGAAACAGAGTTGTAACTCAGTAGGGATATACGGAAAAGGGCAGCAAAAGTGGCTCCTGCAAATGTAGAGCCAGGCTCAGTGGGGCAGAGAAACTAGTGACAAAGGACATGGAAAAGACAAAGCAATTCAATGACCTTTTTGCCTCAGTTTTAACTATACACCTTCCAGCCTGTAGCATAGTCTGTGAGACTGATGCATTGCCTGCTTTTATAGGAAACTAAACTTCAGCCACACAAGTCCATGGTTCTAAGAGTTGAACATGAGTCAGCTCCCCAAAGTAGTCCACCACTAGGAAACTGTAATTTAGAAAGATTTAACTTAAAATTGTAAAGATAAAAATTATCTAGATTGTTTTTCAATTTATTAAAATATGAAAAAAAAAATATCACAGGGCAGCAGTCCAAGTTGAAAACAAACATTAAACCCACAGAAGTAAACTTGGAAATACTTCCTTCATAATCCTGACGTTCAATGATGTGGATTAATTTAAACTGCATAAACAAGTAATATCAGTTTCCCAGAATTTTGTAAGAATTCATCTTAGTTCTGAACCTATTGGCTAAAACTGTCTAAACTGGAAGAGATTATTGTAACAACTCATAGAACCAAAGTGCTTTCTGTCTTTCAGAGCTTTCATTTCTTCAGACGTGCTGGCACTTCTGTCTTCTCAGCGAGAAAAGCACACATGAGCATTTCAGATCTGTCTGAACTGAATTTGGTCTGTGAAGGAAGATTCCAGCATGATGATTATTACAGTGTGTTGAGATGGTTGCTACATCACAGGGTGCATCAAATTCATTCATGCTCAAAAGGAAGAAAAGATTTTCCTGTATTGATACAATGCCTGGAGACAGTGACATATGAGCAAAAGTATCACAAGTCTTGGGAGATTAAAAGTCCAGTTCCACTCAATTCAATGTATATTCATAATTAGTACTGTATTTTAATAAGTCAGTAAATCAGGCTCTGAACCAATGAGGGGAAAAAACAAAACAGACTTTACCTTTTGGATAGAAAGCTGTATTCCAGTAAGCATAAATTATTTTTAAAGCTATTTTTCAGCTAAGTGTAACATAAAGGGTATATAGATTATGTGGATTTATTTCTGTCACTAGTGGCTCTGTGACCCATGTAAATTGAATATCAGCAATATCAAATAAGCAATAGTAAAACCAGAGTCTGACCTCAGAAAAAAAAGAGAGAACAAGATCAATAGCAACCAATAAATAAACTGATTTCATAGGAAGACTGTTCTAAGCAGTAGAAGAAGAGATTTTAAAATACACAGAGGCCTGGCAGTTATAAATGACACTTAGCCCGCCACTGTGGGCTTAGTGGCCTTAAGTGGCCTTAGCCCACAGTATTTCCTGGGCAGTTGTGTATCAGAACAGGAGCTAGCAAGGCAGATCTTCTTGGCTGGAATGGATTAGAGAAGGATAACCACTTGTCATCCCACTAATCCTGTTCCAGTCTGTCTGGGGATTTTAAGCAAGCGAGCTGTGACAGAACATTTGTTATCTGTGTACTCACAGTGTGGTTGATTTCTCAGTTTCAGAGTTAGTTTTGCTTGGTCTTTTAATTATATATACAGATGCACTTGTTTTCAATGTTTGCTTTTACTCTTGTCTGTACTTTTCCTATGCTTGCAGAATTGCCAGTGGTACTAAAGTATTGTGTCTTTGCTTGAAATCCCCACTAACTATAATTAGTTACAATTTTTACATTATTCTTCTTTTCTGGCTGTATCTTCCAAGGTGAGAATCCCTCTAGTGATTTACAAGACTCCTCTTGCTTTCTATTCCATCTTGATAGTTTCTATAAGAGCAGACTTCTACATCTGCCATGCTAAGTGAGGGAAGGATTACTGTTCTCTGAAATCCATAGAGTTGATAAGGTGAACATAGAAAATAAGTAAGACTACTACCTCTTGTTCATTAAAATTACATGCTAGAGGAGATAAAGCAAATACTATTTGTAGTAAGAACATAGTACTATGAGAATTACTCAACATACTGCCCTCCACTTTCTTCATTCACCTGGTAGCCAGTTCCGAAAGCCTAAATGTAACTTTCTATTTTAACAAATTCCTTTCCTGCTTAATTTATCATCTGTTATCAATATCGGAAATATGATGCAGCTATTGCAATATGTTGTCCTATCTAACCTGCAAACCAGCCAAAACTTGCATAGAAGTTATCCCATTTAGGAAGGGAAATTGGTGAAAGGCCTGGATACCGCTGAAAATGGGGTGACTTACAAGAATGTAGAAAGCCCTGAACACAAGAAAATCAGATTACCTGGTCACATTGCCAACAGTTTTTCAAGTGAGATCTTATTGCAAACCCTGATAAGCTTTTCTGAGGCCATACTATTTTCTGTGTATTTTTCATGGATAGGTCTACTTTTTCAGTAGAGCTGCTCCTCATCTACTCAGACCCATCCTTGTTTACAAAACTGTACATAGCAAAAATTTGCTAAAGAAACACTGCAGAGGTGATTTGGCTTAATTTAGCTCAAGAGGTATCTGGTTCTGTGCACGTCTATGTCTAATAGAAATCACATGACATATAGAGAACAATAATACAGCCATACCAGTCAGCATAAAATGTAACAAAACTAAATGGATTGAAAGATTTAATACAGGCTCTTCTATTACTTACGGGTTTCACATTAGCTCTTCTCCATGTACGACCCTGAACATTTGGGACCTCCCTCTGAGTAGCCTGTAAGTGCCAAATGTCACCAAATTACTAAAGCAAAAAGCATTCTTAAGGTCCTGCACCACTTAATTCCAGTATGTTTCCCCCAACAATGCATGTATAAAATTCTCAGAAATGTGTTGCAACAGTTACCCTGCCTTAATCATCATATCTTTTGCATATTTCAGATAACATGTAAATAATACAATGGTTGAGAATGTAAATAAAAACAACAGTTTTTAGATGTCATTTCTGGATTCCTCAGAAGCTACAACTATGGTAAGTGGCTGTGTCTGGAAGCTGATTTGAAACAGTCTTACATCTCTGAGAGGAAAGCAACACCTGAAAGCCCAATCCTATAACATGGTGAGTGCTATTTAGAACCAGACCTCTCCAGAATTATATAAGGAGCTCTGGCAGAATTTAAGCCCCAAGCCCAACACCTGCAAGCCTGATACTAAACCTGACAATCTGTTTTCATTTAAGCTTTGGCCTGGTGCAAATTGCTTCACTCAGATTATGGGGCGAGATAGGGCAGAATCATAACCCTCCTTTGCAAAAGAGAAAAGGCAGCTTTGGAAATAAACACTTATGTGTTTCAAATATTTCATATCACATCTGCTACAGCAGTAAGACTAAGGAATTTGTTGTTTGGTGAAAAATACGAGTTCAGATAAATTCAAATAAAAACCTGGTCTCCAATATCTGAAGTGAACAGTCTAATCACCAAGATTCTCAGTATGAAATGACCTTTTTTCACTGTTTTGTGCTTCTTCTCCATTGATTTTAGTGTAAGCATCTGCAAATTACCTATTTGATAGGGTAGAAAAGAACTGGCTTTCATAATAAACAGATCTCTGGTTTTCATTGCAAAAGAAACTGAATGTGATTCTTTTCAATTGATTTTTTGCTTGATTTTGATACTTCCACATTGGAGATGGATGATCAGTCCCACAAAATTGAGGTCACTGTTATTTCTAAATTGTGAATATGAAAACCAAATCAAGCCTTCATTTTTAATGAAAGTTATAAGCCTTTATAAAAGTTATAAGCCTTGGCTATGTGACTAATATTTTTTAAACAGTTGCATCAGTTGTACAGTGAAATTGCTACACCTAAGACCCTTACATTATCTCTTAATTCAGAATACAGTATTAAATCATTCTCAAAAAATACAGGTTAATATCATTACTTTTACTTAAAATTGAGATGCACAGTTCATTAATTTGGGAGGTGTCGGCCAACTTTGCATCTCACAGTCTCCTTTGAAAATTAGTTCAAAAATGCAGTTTTGACTGAAACAATCCTGACTGTGTTTGCAAATTATCAGGTAAAACTACAAAAAGAAAGAGAAAATGAGGGAAACACAAAGGAGAGAAAATAGTGAAACAGTGAAGAGAAGAGAGTGAAATCACTGAGAGAGATTGAAAAAATATCTGGTAAGCAAAGAAAAAGCATTAATGAAAAAAGAACTGGATGGAAAATATTTTAAAACATGGTAGATTGATTGAAGCAACAGTGCCTCCTCAGGAACACTGAGCTACAGCCCTGAAGTTACTGAGAGTATGGACAGCTGAGTGTTCCTGGATTATTCACCTTTGACATTTACCTGACTTGGAATGGATTCTGTACAGATTAGTTTTCTCTATATATTTTTTAATTATGAAATTTTAACATCAAATAATAATAAGATTATATTTTTATAGTGAGAAGCAGAATTGCTGTTTTCTCTGATGACGGTTAGAGTTTGTTTGGAATTCTCTATACATACATGCATTGCAGCCATGAGCTCAGACAGAAAAGTCCAGGAGTATTTGCTACACATAGAGTATTTCTACTGTTTTTCTGGTGTAATTGCATAATGAATTGAGTAAATCAAAACATGCAAACAACAAAAATTATGGAAAGCAAATTCCATTTTTTTTTCAGTTTAGTAGGGGGGTTTAAATACTTCTTATTCTAGGTAATTGGACCCTTGCTTTTACAAAGATCTCAGTTTTCCAGCAGGATCAATACAAGTGCTTAAATCTTGAAATCCTTATTCATTGATTTGTTTTCTTCTTCTGCCTTTGCACCATAGTAAAGTGCCACCTTTATTCTATGCCACTTACATTTAAACATTGGAAACTGGGAAAGATGAAAGGTTCTTAAACTTCCAAAATGTAGTAAAGCCATTTTTTTAATATAATTTTTTCCATCTTAAACTGTGAGACAAAACATGACTTTTAGGATTCAGATTGTGCTGTAAACTACAGGGAAAAAAACATTATGAACATGCACTGAGTTTTACAACAGAATTTTAGTAATTGAGAGTGTGAGCCTTGGAGACAATTTATGCATCCACAGCCAGAGCAAGCGCAGTCCAGTGACACAATCGTAACATTAAAAATGAGACAGGGCAGCTTTAAGAGAGAAACAGGAAGCTGTAACTAGAATCCAGCTGAATTCTGAGCTGGGGCACTTTACCATGAGGCTGCAAATGAAACAGATGTGCTCGCTGTGAATTTCTGTAGTGACTGGACTTTTTGTACCAAAGGTGACAACACTTCCCTTCCTGTGATTTTTTTTTTTTCTACTTTTAGTTATCACATACTTTCCATAAAGGGAATGAAATGGAGAAGTTGAAGAAATATATATCAGTGAAAGATGAAGATCACTTTTATCATCAGGGAGCTGTGGAGCTGCTAATCTTTAACTTTCTACTCATTCTTACAATATTGACAATTTGGTTGTTTAAAAACCATCGTTTCCGCTTTCTGCATGAAACTGGAGGAGCTATGCTTTATGGTGAGTATAAATTCAAGTGCCAGCATAAGATCAGACTAGTTGCATATTTATGATAAGGCACTTGAGATCAAGTGCTGACAAAGCTCAGAAAATGGGCTGAATTAAATGTCATCAGCTCCATAAGTGTACGGTAAAATAACGATGTAACATCTCCCCTGAAGTAGCCAGAGGCTGCCTTGATCAGGGAGCGACTGGCATGAGCTGGTTATCCTCAGCATGTGCATGTTCTGCTCCTCTGTGGTCAGACAGCAGAGAGGTGGGGAGTTTACTGCTTTCAAAAGAATGAAGTGTCCTCAGTGGCAGGGATTATTTTATTTGCTTGGGTTTTTATAACATTTAGTGCTGTTGATCGAAGGAGCCTTGTGGATGCAGACATGTCTAATAAAGTTTAAAAGATCTTGAGAGCTTTCTTTTGGCTTTGCTCTGTGCCTTTGAAAAACACACTGAAGAATGTGTCTCAAGTTTGCTCTCAACGCTGTCATTGTAGGGTAACTTCAGTTTGCCTGTCTAGTTCTAATCTTTTATGAAGTTTTGCCATGTTGCATTTCACTTTCATGTAGAACTCTCCGCATTGTCTCCTGTGTACTCTCTAGTTTAAGGGCACACACTTACATGTGTAATGATTTCTCTTGTCATTCTCTTACTGCTGTTTCACTCTGAGATACTCTGCTGCCATAAAATATGTACAGGAGGGTAAACTGTCAAAATGAAAGATAGAAATCAACAGCTCAGTCATTGCCTATCTGAGTTCCAGCCTGTTCTGACACATCCTGTGCACACCACATACTCTAGCAGTGTAATACCCAAAACTGATTTTGTTAAGATTGCATATTCTGAAGAATATTTGTTTAACAAGGCACCCCACATGCAAAAAACTACATATGAAGGTTCATCTGCAAGCCTGCAATAGCAAACGCAAATGACACCTACATTTCAAGGTAAAAGTTTCATTTTCTGTGTCAAGCATTTTAAGGTGATCTCAGTTCCATTGGAAGACTGACGTAGATCCCAATCTTCCAAGTATCCTCTACAAACTATTTTGTCTGATAAATTAACTGTATGAAATTTCAAGAACAGGCTAATTCCTCTTCTTGGCTCACTGTCTTCACAAGTAACTTGATACTTCAAAGGAAAGCAAGCAAAAAAGAAAGTCTTGTATTAATCCAGTCACTGAGCCCCTATCACCTGGGTCTGTGCGATCTCTTACTTCTCATCTGCCTTAGCTGTATTTTAAAGTTCTGGAAAAGTATTTATTCAATAACCTACACTTTTTCTAATATTTAAATCTGTTACACATGGAAAACATACCAACTGAATCAGTTGAGACTGAAAAACGCATCACATGATAGTGAAATGCAATAGTTTTCACTGTCAGACATCACCTAGATTGTTGTTTAACAATTTTTTGGGATACAAGTTACATAATACTAAGAATACATTTGCTTGTTGCATTTCTGTTAACATTTCTCAAAAGGAAAACCATGAGACACTGTGCAATATATTATAATCAACTTGTGAATTGTTTTTCTAAATATGTGGGTGCCTCTACTGCAGTAGCTTCCTTTTCACTATTGTGCTGTTTGCCACATGCAGCTGATGATATTTTCTGAAGATTTAGACAAAAGCCTGTCAAAACAGAAATGAACTATGGGAGAATACAACAAAACAAAAATAAGATTTAATTAGAGTTTTTATATGTCATTTGGCTCTGTTTTGCTGCCTGCCCAGAACATACTCTGCACATCATGAGGATAACCTGCTCATATCCTTCTAATTGGTTAAGAGATTAGTGCTGCAGCAGGACAGAGCTTTTGAATTATTAAAGCCTTCCTCATGATTGTAAATAAACTATCTATTTAGTTTTGCATTATTTATGGCAGCCTTCAAACAGGGAAAAAGCCTGTCTGTAGGATCCAAAAAGCTAATGAAATTTTGGCTATGTGTTTAGTCATCTTTAGCATCGTGACATGGCAATAATGAAAAGAAAGCAAAATTTCAGAGGTTGTAAGAGAGGTGTCAGGTCAACAGGAAGCAACTTTGGGAGCAAATCTTCATGGCACCAAGTACTAGCAGTGAGCCAAGTCCTGCCCTCTCTCAATTTTGCCTTCCCTATCCAAACAATTCTGATTTCTACCTTTTCTGTACAAAAAGAGGTCTCAGTCCTACAGTTTGCTTTGCTCCAGCCCATTGAGCTATTTATTAGATGTGTGAATAGCAGTACAATGATACTGATAATTTGGCTTCAAGTGGCAGAAGAATATGAACATTTATTGCAGAGTGTGTGCCACAGGAGGACTGGTGGGTCCATACTCCTCGACTATGCCTGTAGGGGAGTAACAGTGGAGAGGATAGGGAAGGCAAAGTGTGATGAAAACCAAGGGGAGCAAACAAACATAGAAATACAAAAACAGGAAGAGGTTTTAGTTACTGCAAAGTGCTGAACAGCCACAAATTGAACATGGCCTGATAAGTTCTATTTAAAGTACAGAACAAATAGAAGAGTGGGTCAGCTCTTTTTGTTGTTGTTGTTTGTACATAATCTTCGTAGGAAAATTGTTTTACGCTGAATAGTTACAGCTAGAGAGAAAAAGAAACAACCATACTGTCCATTTAGAAACTTGAACAACTGAGGTGCATTGATTCTATTTTTTAATCAAAGCAATGGTTCAACACTAAGTATAGCTATATTTAATTTAAAGATCTTTCTACAGAGTAAAAAAACCAGAAAGCATTTTGAATAACGCAGAATTAAGTCACAAGAATTAATTCAACAGGAACGCAACATTATTTCACAAAGTGTGTATATATATATGTATACATTGCAAGGCATTTAGCTTGAAAGTATTTAAAGACTCAAATTATTTTGTTTGTTTTGAGACCAAGCTGAAAAATCACTCACAAACGGTGAGGAAGAATACCGACTTACCTGTTTATTCATTCATTCCTTGGTTTTCCTGGGTGTCAGAGAACAAGTTTCTCTGCACGTTGTAGTTGGGCGTGATCAACAGACCACAAATAGTAAACTCAACTTAATTCCTGATTTCTGTATACCCGGGAGGCAGGTGGATATGAGAGAAGTTTCATATACAAGAGCACACTCAGGAATAGCATGGGCGATGATCTACACCAGCACTGATGAAAACAAAGCCACTAGTCTGGGATCAGTGCAGGTGACACCTCTCATAGCAGCAGGCCCCAAGATGTGGCCTCTTAGTGCTGGAGAAGACACAACGAGCCAGTAAAGCACCAAAGAGCCTTTAGCCACCTCCTGCGGGGCCAGATATCTTTAGATTCCTCAGCCATAAACCATTCAGTACCAAATTCCCCATATGAGATGCAAGTCATGGCCCTTCATTTAATGCAGCAATAGTCCAGAGCAACATAGTGACACACAGAGTGCAAGTATCCAGACCCTCATTCTCCCCAGAACTCAGGTGTCAGGCTCACACAGAGGTACCAGCACTCAGCTCTGAGAAAGAGGCAAAAACCTTCTTGCAAATAGGCAGCCAGAATTGATCTTCAACAACAAAAAAGACCCTAACAGACAAAAAAAACCCCAAACCAGCAGTAAGACAATCTGTGCCTTTTATAAGGGAGGTTAATTACCAAAGTTAATTGAAATTGTTCTCAGCTTGAGTAATTGCCCCTAGAGACTGAGCGGCACACCCCCAGGTGCAGATGGGTCTGACTGCAGATGTAACAGCCTTCAAAGTTGTTCTCCATGGGATTAGTTGATCAGACTGGAATGAAAACATAAAAAAAGGCTGAATGACAGAAGAGCTGTTGTGGTGCTCACATAAAATGGCTTTGTGCTGCAGTGGTTAGAGGTGTTTCCCCAAGTTTTGAGGGGACTGGTTTTGCCAGGAGTGCGAAGTTGCCCTCAGCAGGCCTGCCAGGAGACTCACAGTTGCCCTTTTCAGCCCTTCTGAGGATCCCATTTACGTTTGGAACTGAGGCACAATCAGTTCTGGATTCAGCTTTGAGGGAGGTGTCTAATGATTAAGCACTATGATTCTTGTACCTTCTACATCCAGTATGCCTCCTGTGTGAAACAATTGTAGTTGCCTTCTGATGGTGTGTTCTGAGTATCCCGATTTCTCACAGGCAGAAATGGATGTAAAAAGTCCCAGAAGGAGGAATCTATGGACCGTAATAAAAAATAATATTTCATTGTCTTCCTGCTTAGAAGATTCATAATGAAGAAAGGTTGTGAGGGCTAGGAGAACAGCATGGGAAAATCAAAATTAAGGCAGAAACTGACATTTTGTAGTGGTGAGGTAAAGAGAGGAACATCGTTCTTGAGGCAAACAAAAAAAAATTGAAAGAAAATCTAAAATATTTGGGAAAATCAAGGAATCACTAAAACTGCATCCCTGAGTGTTATTACTAAGGAAAGCTTTTAACAGCTGACTAGATAAAATCCTGGGGAAAGAACAGTCCTGTTTAGCTCAGAAGTTTGGCACAATGACTTCAAAAATCCCTTCGAATGGTCACATTTATGATTAAGGATTTTATCCTGCTTCCACGGAAGAAGCTGGAAAACCTGCATTGCCTTCAGTTGAAACATTACTGAGCTGTAGTTAGAGTGAGATTTTGCTGCAAGATCCAACTTCGAAGGACAGCTGAGACTTTTTTAAAGAAATCTGTGCCATAAGTGACACCCTTTTCTGTTTCAATGCTTAAATAAATGTGCTTAAAACACTTCTGGAATAGTCTTTTTCTGCCAGTGTCCTTGCACAGTCCTTCATGAATGTCTGCAAAATATTTCTGTTACCTAAGCAGATTAAGTAAAACCTGGTAATAGAAGTGTATCAGAGGCTATAGTTTAAAACATTGAATCATAGGGACAAAAATGGTAAAGGAAAACCTGTAAGTTTTCTGCTCCTGAGAATGAAAAACATCAAGTCTTCTTCAAGCATCAAATTAAGCTGAATTTTTAATGTATTTGAAATTGAATTTAAAAATTAAATATGTGGTTCTTCTAGAGGAAATCCAATAAAAATAAACTGAAAACCCTGACAATTTTAACTAATTAATTGTTTCCTGGTTTCTGACTCTTGATTTTGGACATCTGGACTGACCACTGTGGAAGTCATATTTCACAGCAGCACATGCAGAGCTTGCTTCCCTTTACATATACGTGCTTCGCCCTAATGTTTTGAGGAATTCTGTCTTTTACTACAGCTAAATTTATTATCTGATTTATTGCACGAATGCTTGTAACTTAAGAAAGTGGTCTTGGGATTTTCTACAGTTTACTGAAATCCTCTGTCGTTTAAAGAAAGCAACCATACTAAACAATATATTCTAAACAAGCACAAACGCGTGCACATTCTAGAACGGGAAAGACAGCTGTTACTCATCATGACTCCAAGAAGCTACAAACTTGACTTACTTATATCAGGAATCTGCAGTTCTGAGTCTCTGTTGGGAGATGTGATGATAACAAGCACTCTCGAGGTCCTTATGATCATTTTGTATCACCATCTGACTACAGGATCAAACTGAAACTGTAATATCATATTTTGCAGATGCTTCTCTGATATTTCCTGTAATTTAATTTCTTTCTTTCAACAGTTAAGTATATCTGTTTAGATGTTTAGGTGTCTGCCATCAATATTTAATCGGAGCATTCTTAGCATTTTATGAATCTGTTAATAATTAGTAACTGTAAAGCTGATCATCCTATACAGGGGACTTAAAGCATACAGGACATAAAAGAAGTATGGAAATTAAATTTGCAACTAAATCAAAGTCTCTGAGGGTGGAAATAATCTCATTAATGTTATCTAGCTAAATATTACTCACCTCTCCTAAAGTAAACGTGCAGCCTCACACTAGAACCAACAGAAAGAGCCATACCATCCAGAGGGTGGCTGCAGAAGTACATTTTCCTTTCTGCTAAATGTAAAGGGAGACAAAATATCTGTCTTAAGTAAGAGCTCTAAACTGTAGATAGTCTTATTATTCCTTCTCTTCTTCCTGATTTTATTTTTCTATGTTTATACAGTCTCAAAAATGCAGTCTTCTAGAGAAAGCAGAATGTGCCTGAGGATATGTCAGAGTTTTGTCCCCACAAATGAAGTGTGTAAAATCCCCAACAGCACAGCTGATGTTTATATGCTCAGTACAGCACATGAGTTGTGCAGGCATCTCCCTGCTCTAAATAATTATTGAAAATGCAGTGGATGAGAAACTCAGTTAATTATTATGCCTGCAACTGGATCACAACAATAGGAGTATGACTGCACATATGTCAAAACCAACATCTGCATTCTAATGAGATGACCATTTTGGAAGAATATTTTGGGGTCATCCATGAAGTGTTGAGAGAGGTTCTGTGAAGGTAGAAAGACTGAGAAAGTGTCCCAGCTTTGGCAGGGTTAATTTGTCTCTAAATTGGTAAATGTGTAGCATCAAATACTTAAAAGTACTTGAATCTCTTTAATTTTTCTTTTTTCTTTACTCTCTAGGCCTCGTAATGGGATTAATTATACGATATGTGACAAAACCATCAGATGTTGGAAGTGGGATTGTTTATGAATGTGAAAAGCTGAAATCTGGGCCATCCACTCTGCTTATTAATATAACTAATCAGGTCTATGAATATCAATACAAAAGGGAGATCAGCCACCATAATGTCAATGGTCACCAGGACAATTCAATGCTTCAAAAGGTAAAACTTATCTTATTTTTGTTCTAAACTCTGTAAGATATTTATTTTCATCCCTGACAGAGGAAAACAAGCTTTGAGGTAAAATGAGACAGAGAGAGAGTCCATTCTGAATTAAGGGCGGGCAAGGTAACTGAGGAAGAAGAACAGTAAAGGAAATAAGGCATGGTTGAACCCTGGTCATCTTTTAGCTCCCAGCTAACTGTGCACTTGTAGAATTGTTGCCTGAACTGTTTCAGATGACAGCCCCAGCTCCTGCAGACACTGAGTTCATTGTGGACACAGCTGTTAATTTGAATTCATTGCCACTAAACCTTTATGCACCCCACTGATACCTTTATTTTTTTCCTCTGTCTTTTAAGTGACTTGCTCTGGCAGGATAATGCAAGGGGAGGTTACCTCCTGTGGACAGCACAGGAAACTGCAAACTCTAAACATTTTTCAAAACACAAACTTGTAAGTATGTACTTAATGTACACTTAAATTCATCACAACATTCTCATACATTCTTCCACTCCTGCAGTGGTCCTCAGCACTGCCTTGGGCAGACAGCACTGTAGCAATTCAGGCCGGATACAAAAAGGGAAATGTGGAAGAAAATGTGCAGTCTTTCACAATGTCACAGCCTTTTCTGTTTTTCAGTATATAGCAAAGTATTTTATTTTGTTAGTGTATTCTTTCCCTGCCCATGTAATATTTGCTTCTTATAATGTTCACTTTTTAAAAAAATTGCAGCCATTTGAAGAACACTGGATGATAGAGGCACTTTTTAAACCTGGATTTTGTGCTCAAAGACACTGTATATTCACATGAAGCTTCTAAGCCTTTACCAGTGGCTTTTTACAATATTGCAACATATTATTCCGCTTTTTTCCAAGTATTATTGTTTGTCTAGCACAGTAATACATGATCCTGTGTATTGTACTGTTGTCATTATAAAAACTTCTAGGTTATGCTTAGAAGGTACACTGGGGAGCTCAGCAGAATTAGGATTTAACCATCTGCTCAAATTTCTTGCTGATGCAGCACCATTGTGTGCCTGTCTGCTGTTACTACCAGACTTGCCCTTCTCAGAAAGAACTAGACTGTCAAGGACCATTAGAGTTGTGGTGGGTGGAGACAGGAAAATGCTGTGGCAGTCAGACTAGTCAGGTTTTGCTGAATCTTCATCCTTTTTCCTGCTAGTTGGTTGCAGTTGCAGCTTTGTCTTAGTCCAAGTGTGTGTTTGGTTTCCAGGGCAAATGTACTAATCCATTACATTTGATCATCTTCATCAGACCTGGTACTGAAGCTGACTTACGAGGAAGAAGCACTGACTTTCACAGAAATTTCTGTTGCTCTTACAGAGAACTGCCTGATCTTGTTTCCATAGTCTCACTTTGCTGGAAGGCTCTTAAAAGTCTTAACTGTGAATTGTAATTCCTCTAAATTATTGGAGACCTCAGTCTGCCTGATTTTCACTTCTTTTTCCTTTAAAATTACCTGGCAGATGCCCTCTTGAAAAGAAAATAAATAAAAAGGAAAAGGGGATAAATTCAGCTGTATTTAGGAGACAATAACAATGCTTGGCAGCCTTCCTGACTGGCAAAAGCACTAATGTGAAAAACAGAAAGCATGATCACACCATGCTCTGGGTTTTGTACAAGTATAATTCCCTTTTGACCGCAGTAAAACTGTTTACTTAGTGTCTTTTATGAGAGAGAATAGATTATGCCATGACTTATAAACATGTATTCTTTAGAACATGGTTTTGAATAATAAAGCATGCAGTCAGGATTTCTGATGCCCTCAGAAAGGATAGTTTAACATATTTGCGGAATTAATTCCAAAATTAACATTTGAGACTGTTAGTTTATAAGTGAAGAAAATCCTTTTTCCATCATGTTTTCAGTGATGGTGCCAGCTCAGCTAATGTTGCTGGCAGGTCATTTGCCAGCTCGCTTTTTTCAGCTTTATAATTCAAAGAGAGCAGAATGGAAAAAGGTCTCAGCTCTCACTTCCTGTTTATCGAATCAAGCTGTCTGTTAGTAAGAAGGCAGAAGTAATTTTGTAGGCAAGTCTGACTCTTTTGAAGAAAAATAATCTAGAATACTGTAGCCTTAAAAGATCACTTCATCTGAACAAAGGAGCTGCAAGCCTTTGCACTAATTACCTTCTGTCTCTTTTAAAAGTATTGATATAATATAGGCCACTGACAGAACAGTAAGCAGTACACAAACTTATTTAAGTCTTTTTTTTTTCCTCCAGCAATGCAGTCATTTTAAAGAGAATTCTATTTTATTGAAAGCTATTTGTAGTGAATTGCAATGGCTGGGCAATGTCCTTGGTCTTTCTCTGTGCCAGAAGTTGAAGGCCAATATGAAACAGTGCACTTCCTCATTCTAGCATTACTTTAAAACTTTTAATGGCTATTCTATAAATCATTTCCTTCAAAGGAAACATTATATTGGTTTTGGTAGTGTAGGCCTTTTATCACCACTCTGTACACAAGGAATTGAGTTAAAACACTGCTGATGTGTTTTTCCTGAAAGTGAATAGGAGATTCATGTCTGAACCAGGAGTTATGTCATGGGACTGTCAAGTTGGATGTCTGGTAGTGCAGCTGCTATCACAGGTAACGCTGCTTTTATGTGTTCCCTGTAATGTAGCACATGACTGATTTCCTTCTTGAAGGAATGCTTTTCAAGTAGTACTTTGCATCTATAAGCTGTAAGAAACTACACATTTATACTTGCAAGAAACCAACTCAGAATAATCCCACAGACAGTGGAGGTGAGCCTGAGATCAGTCCTGATAAGAAATACAGTTAAAACCTAACATATCAAATTAAATGCTACTTTATTTGTCCTTACCCTCTCTTTTGTCCTTTCTGGCAGATGACCTTTGATCCTTCCATCTTCTTCAATATTTTGCTGCCACCCATTATATTTCATGCTGGATATAGTTTGAAGAAGGTATGTGTCTTTTCCTTATGTGGAAAAGGGGCTGAGTGTAGCTGCTGCTCTCCAACAGGCCAGTGTCAGAAGACAGAGTCACCTAACAATTATATTGCCTGGGAAGAACTTGGCAGAATGGATTAAAATCAATGATCCATGGCCCTCATTCTGCTCCCTTCCTTGTGCAAGGATTTGATTGTGCAGTTTAAAACACTTAGGGCTGCCTGTTTTCAGAAGAGACCCCTTTGAATGCCATGAACTGCTGGTATGAGCAGCCCGTGTTTCATATCTTGCCTGATCAGGACTTTGTTTAAGGGATGGGCTTATGATACCATTTGCATCCAGTACTTCCAATGTGAACTTCTGCTCCTGAAGCATTTGGCCAGATACATAAAAAAGAGGGAACTTTGACAGCATTCCACCAGTGGTAAAACAAAAATTAAACATCTTTAAATTGTATTTTCCAAAACAACTGAAGTAGCCAATATTGTTCCATCTTCTATATGAGATATGTGTTGTAACGAATGACACTTCTAGATGCTGTGTTTCTACTTGATCTGAATGGTTTTTAATTTACTATATTACAAAGGTCTTTCTTGCAAACTTTCCTCCCCAGAGACATTTTTTTCGTAACTTAGGATCAATTTTAACCTACGCCTTTTTGGGAACTGCCATCTCCTGCATTGTCATAGGGTAAGTGAACGCCTTCTACTATTATCACATGCTTGGTATTTTTTTCAATTTAAAACTAAACTGTAAAAAGAATTGCAGACCCTGCATGGTCAATATACTTAGCAACTTGTGTAAAAGATAAAGTAATTTCTTCTCAGGGAATGCTGAGATGGAAAAGGCAAAACCCTTAGATAGCCAAGAACTGTCCCAGGTATTCAGAAAATTGTGTCCTTCATTTTTGGTCTATGACTGCTGTAAGCCTTTTACACTCCATAGTTTTAACCATCTGTCCTGAGAAACAGTACCATTCTCAGTTGAAATTCCATGCTTCTAACTGGAATTTCTTCTAGAGAAGAGCAGATCTCTAACAGTAAAGGAAGGACTTTAAATCTCAGAGGGGGTAGGAATAGATACCTCATGGCATGTATGTAAAACAACTGGAGTAATTTCAAAGGCTAAGTGAAACTTTTAGTTGAAGATCACATGAAAAGCCTCAGTCTGGAACTATGTGTGATTTTAGCCTGGGTGTGACTAAATGGCTTCTACAGAAAAAGAGGAAGGAAAAAAGCAGAGGGGCAAAATATCCTGTTTTATTTCAAAACCTGCTTAGGGAAAAGTTTCTAATTCTGTTTCAAAATTTGCCTAACTAAAGAAAATATTTGCTAGTCAGAAATGGTTTATATATTTCCAGGCTGGCATGGTGTGAAAATTCTGTTTGTCTGTGTGATTAGCTCAATCAAAATTAAATAAAACATTTAAAAATCTTTTTGGATCTTAAAATTTCAAGTTTTTCATAATATTTACGAATATCACACAGACATTTTCTGGGAAAATTCCTAATGTAGGTGAAAACGAATGAGCAGAGTTGGATTCTGCAGGGAAAAGGTCTCTGTGCCTGCCCAGAGCCTTACTGAGAGGAGCAGTGCCTTGCTCCCAGTTTAGCCTGAGCATCACTGACATCCCCTGCCATTTCTATATTCCAAATACTTTCATTCCTATGTCCATGCTACTTTATCGAATTCAGAATAAATGCAGATAGAATCCACCACAAAAAGTTCCAACTAGGAACAATTCCTACCAGCAATTCAAAGTTCAAGCCCAAAGTCAGGGATAAAGATGCAAAGGAAACCTTAAGGTAGAGAGTAGTAAGCATTGGGCCTTGCACTGTGTTCTTGTACAAACCCACAACCTCCACTGGAATCGCTGCAGAGAAGGCAGTAACATATTCAGAGCAGGGCTTGTGTGAATGCGAAGCATTTTTGTTTGCAAAATGTGCATGTCAGGATAAGAAGAAGATAATGACTCCATGACAAAGATGGTATGAAAACTTACTGAAGGGAATGCTAAGTGAGTCCTAAAAGAAAAATATGACCTAAGAGAGAAAGGGTGAAGAACTACAGTTGCTGTTACAAAAGACAGAGTCCTGAGGTACTTCTAGGTTGCATTGCTGTAGACAGATATTTTGTGCACAGGTATGATTAAAAGCATGTGCTTACTTTTCATTATATAAGCACAACACAGACGTTTACAGCACATCAACATTTCCAGGCTCAAGCTTTTTGTGTCTGCAGCCTCTCACTGGGGCTGTGCTCCTGCAGCCTGAGTTACAGAGCTCTGTGTGAACCCTCCTGGAGCTCACTGCAGTGGCAGGGCACAGCCTGTAACAAAGAAGGACCAGACCTCTCATTGTCAACCAGAAACAGCTGGGAAATATCATTAATAAAGAATAGAAACATCATTTGGATTGTTGCAAACTCTTAGAGTGCTAAAACGTTGCCATGGAACACACGGACACAATGGTGCCTGTCTCCCCTTTGTGAGTCTTTGCTTTTGTGTGAAACGCCTCAAGAAAGAGGAGCTGTGTGGAATTTGAGTGAAAAGGCTATGATCAGATATTCCCACTGAGGGTGGGGGAAGGAGGAGTAAGAGGGATTGGGTGTTTTTAGAGAAGATGGTGCCAAAATGTACTTGCTTTCAGCTCAATACTGCTCTAAGGAATGCCTGCCTGTGTTAGCTGTAACACTGTCCTCGGCCACTTAACACACATGAAAGATATAAAGCTTTCCCAGCAAAGCAAAATTATACCCTTCACACCAAATCTGACCAGCAAGGATCCATGCAGAGACATCTCATGAGGGAAGGGGGAAATTCCCCCTCTCCAAGCCCTATCGACTGCAGAATTGCTGAAATTGTCTCCTTCATGGTGAACAGTCTATTGACTCCAGGTCTGCATGATATAAGACCATATAACATCCAGTCATTCAACAGATCTTTTCTCTGCCAGTGGTTCCAGCTTCCTATCTTCTGCAGAGTAGTGTGGAATAATCACTGAAACAGCTCTTTCTTCCTAAGAAAAACCATACCAGCCAAGTCTCTCTGAGGCTCACTCAGACACAGGGCAGGCAGTCTCTTGCTCTAGGAGACTTCTTGAGTTTCACAGACTCAGAGAATAACTTAGGTTGGAAGCAATCTCTGGATGTCTGCAGTCATCCAGAACTCTGGGAAATCTGTTCCAGTCTTAATCACTCTCACTACACAGACTGTCTTTCTGTTTATCCAACTCGAATTTCCCTTGCTTCACCTTGTAACCTTTGCCTCCCATCCTTTCGCTACACAGCCCTCAGAAGGTGGCATCATGTTCTCTGCACCCACCTGAAGACAGCATTTAGCTCTGCTCAGCTGCTGGCCCTTCTCATACGTCACAGCCCCCGAACATCTTGGTGGTTCTCTGCTGAGCTGTCTCCTGTCTGTCTTCCCTGTTCCACTCTGGAACTCTGTGTTCCAGATGTCACCTCACAAGTGCCAGCAAAAGACTTAATGGCTTCCCTCGATGTGCTCCCTGTGCTTCCATGAACACAATGTGGTTTGCAGTCACCCTTCATAGTTGCTCTTGTGAAGCCCCATTCTGATTTGTGCTCCATTTGATATCCTCCAGGACTCTGTGGGTTTTCTGCCCGTACCTGTGTAGCCAGCCATGCTTCTGTGGGACTCTTGCATAGGATTGTTCTACTTTTCCATAAGTACATCAGTACTAGCTGTGTATTATGACCATTGTAAGCTGAAGCACCACTGAGCTGATGTTACTCAGTGAGTGCAGGAAAACTGGGGTGCTGAAGTATTAAATGAACATCTGCCCCTTCTTGCCTTTTTTTAATTTATTTTTTACGTCTTAGGAAGAAGCAGGGAGCAGGACCTAATTTCAACTTCTGCAGGGAATAGTGTTCTCTTCCCTTAGATTCTATTTTTAATAAACTGTGCTGGGGTGCATCTTCCAGAATTGATGTCTGTCATAGATATTTTCTATTTTGATAAAGGAAGAGTGCTTAAGTATTTGGAAAAATCTTGACACTATGGTAACAACCTATCAGAGCAACAGATTGAGCGGCAGAGGGTGTAGAACTATTTGCATTTTTCCAACTCTTGAAATGCTTTTGGCTTCTTTGATCAGTATTCTCAGTGGCAGCCAGGGCCAAGATGCCTATGCACAGGAGCACTGACATCATTAAGTTGGTCTTATCTGTGATTTTTTATTTGGTTTCACTCGGGTTCTCTCGAATTGCAATGCCAAAACCACATTTTCGATATTCAGAATGCAGCATGTTTGCAGTCACTTACTTATATTTTTCCAGCCTGTCTGGTACATTTGGCAAGGCCTGATTTTTCTGGAATTTAAAGCTCTCTGAGTGTGCAACTCAAATAACAAATGTATTTGCAGAAAACGTAGGCCAAGTTTGATCTGTCTTTGTGGCTGCAGTGGGAATTTTGCTTGAATAAAGCTGAGATAAAAAATGGACTTGGATCAGAAAAAGTAGAGTAATTGTAGTTTTGAGCAAGTGAAGTTACAAAATGCAAACAACTGATAATAGTGGTGTTAGGAAAAATCATTCCAGGATGATCGCTCTTTTAAGAGGAAAGATGTTGGTGTTTTTATTAGCTGCTTAGTTTGCATAACCTTCTCTGGCTGGGGAGACAGGACTTCTCCATATTTCAACTGGAGCCACAGGTTAGTTTGGCTCGATTCATTCCAGTATCTCTGTGAGCACATGAATGCTGGATTTACAGTAACTATGTCAGATCACTTCATGGTAATCAATGCTTAAAATTCAACTCCTAATTAAAAACCCACATAGAATCAAAGTATTTCTTTTTGCATCTGTGTTTAACTGGAGTGACTACATTTTGGACAAAGTCTCGTCTGACATTTAAATTCAAGTGTGAGGAATAAGTCATCATACCTAATTCTCACAGGCAGCGAAGAATTCTTTCCTTTGCCATTCCTCACCATTCTGCAAATGAATATTTAAATGCTGTCTGCATATGATCGCTAAATTATGAGCTAACATAATATAATATAATATAACATTATATATTCTATTCTATTCTATTCTATTCTAGCAAGAAATGCTCAGCTTTTCCGTACAGAGTTTACCTGGGTGAGATGCATCCTGACACAACTCTACAGTCAGAGATTTCGTTCTCACATTGTTATACCTACCCTAACATTATTCTAAAAGCTGGGAGACACGCACTCGAGAGCTTCAGGAGGCGGTAGTTGTAGTTACTGAGCTCTTCAAGACTGGGGATATTTTTTTATTTTCATAGGTACTTTGGTAGTTTGGCAAAGGCTAGATGGCAGTGTAGTGAGGTTATGGCTGTGTTTATTATTTTCTGTCGGAAGCTTCATGGAATATACAAATGGGGCCTGCTGATAGGGAACAGTACTGAGCTTATGATCTGGCTGTTCCTTCTCACTGGAGGGCTATGGATAGACTTTACAGCTTGGAAATGAAACACTTGTAGCTATGTGCTCCAGCAGAGCAAAGCCAAATATTGTTTGGCTTGAATTTACTGTGTGGCTCTGAGGGATTCTTCTGGATTTTGGAACTGTTTCTGTAAGGGAAAATGGGGCCAGGTTAAGGGTAACAAAAAACAAAATCTTCTCTGTTACAGAGCTCTCCATAAACTAAGCAAATACCTTTACAAGGATTATCTGCTACTGCACCAGCTAGGATCTTGCCTTCCCAGGTGATAACTTTTGTATTAATTTAGGCTTAATTCATGTACAAGGAAAGAAATATTTTTTTCCTAATTAAAATATTGCTTTCTACTGCATGTTCCCATCAAATGACACATAAAAAATCCCCAGGTCCATCTTTGCTCCATACACTGCCTGTAAATAGCAAATGCTTTACCTCCCCAAAAGCATGAATAAAAGCTTTATTTTTGGTGCAAACAGAAACTGGTGAGGGGGAGTGTTAAAGTATCTTGGTGCTGTAGAAACTAACTGTAAAAAGAGGGGGGAAATTATATATAGACCACTTGCCCTCCTCAGTGGTAAAACCCCCTGAACCTCAGATGGCTGGCTTCAATAATTTCTAACAATCTTTTGAAGCCAGATATTCAGCCTATGAGTGGAAGACAAAACTAGTAAGCAGACATTCACTGAATATAGTATAACTTGTGTAAGAGTGCATTGCCTGTGCTGATACCCTTTTTTGAGGTTTTGGCTGCTTCCATGTCCCATCCTGGAATAAATGCAGGCATTTTCTTTCACTCATAAGACATTATTGCCCCAGTTTTGCAATGACTCGTGGAAACTCAACAGAGATGATTTCCCTGATAAATGGAGCTAAGTCTCTCCAGATTTCTCCAAAGAACGCAGCTGAACACGGAGCCCCAGCAGGAAAAGGACTGGTGTTTAGTTGTTAATGTGCAGCTCAGTTGCCCAAAGCAGTTACTTTGATTCTTTGGTCAGTCCAAGTCTAAGGTAATTTCATTGCAGCCTGTGGAGATGCCACCTGCAACTCAGAGCTGCTGTTGCAAGGGGTAGTTGTTGCTTCTCACTTTTGTTTAAAGATGTGTGGTGAATCCAAAATGGGTTTGTAAAGTATAAGTTTAGAGAAGCTTGAAAATATACATGCACTATGATACACTTGGGGAATTCTGCACAGGAAATAAAGAGGGAAGAGGATTCCTCATAACCAGGCAGGTTATGAGGTTCTGGCAGGTCTAAAAGTTATAAAGTATTTAAAAAGTGCCTCCTATTTGTATGACTTGTGAAATTATGGATTAAAAAGCTGGATTAAACCAATACATTGATATAAAATAGTGTTTCCCAGACCACTAACACCTACATAGAGTGGAAAGTTCTTCCAAGAGTACTTTGATGCCTTAAAGTGTGTGTTGCTGCAAGTTCAGTGAGAATTTGTAGCTATTTCACAATAAGCATCTGACACTGTTTACTGAAGCAGAGTTGATCATGCAGAAAACAGTTTTTCTTCTCATAAGCAGATGTGCAAAGCAGCAGGGTGTAATCATTTATATCATCCAGAAGAACCCCTCAGCATACTAAGGATATTGAAAGAAATGTATGATAGGGAACACTAAAGGTGTGGGGTTGCAGAGACAAACAGAACCTGGAATAGCCAGAGGTTCATCTAAAATAAAAAGGATGTTTAATTTGGTATTTGATACCCAGCAGGTGCTCGAGGAATCCATCAAAAAAATTTAAATCATGCACTGTTCTGAAAAACATGCAAATGACATTCATTGCAAAACAGGCAAAAGATTCAAGTTCAGATATTTCCCAAGAAGAAATCTATCCTGGAAGGAAGAGTTTGTTTGTGTGGTTTTTGTTTGGTTTTGTGAAGTTTTTTTTTAAAGTGTCTTCCCAGTTGCCTTGGAAGTCAAAGCTTTAACTGCAGAAATGAATACTTTTGGATAGAGCTCCTAGTGTCTTCTTCCCTGATATTCATGGATCTTTTAAGAACTGACACAATGTGGCTTCCAAAGACTGCCAGTCCCCTATTTCTCTGGCTATAGATCATCCATACACCTGTGCAAAAAATCTTCCTTGGCGGCAGCATCATTTGCAGTCTCAAGTTTGCAAGTCTACTCTTGTGGTCTCTATATTGACTTTCAGGGAAAACATCTTTGCCGAGCTGGTGAAATGGAACATATGCAACCCTTACGGCCCCTTATCCTGAAATCCAGTGCCTTTCTCAGTACTATCTTTCCAGAACAATTCCAAGCTACAGAGGAGATGAAAGCAGAAGGAGATACATTGACTCTGATGTATTAGTTCATTTTCCACCTCTTACAGATATTTTTCCACACTGCATGAGAAACCTGCATGCCAAGCCTATAACTAGGGAAGGCATCTCCACCTCAGCCCAAGCTGTGCATTGCTCCAGGTCATACGCACCTGTATGGCTTTGCTAGGTAGTGAGCCAGGCCACGTTTCCTTCTGAGTCAAAATGGGCAACAGCATGACCTCTATCAGGTACACATGGAATTGGTTGCAAAGTGCCTCATGCTGCTTCATGGTGAAAGACGTAACAGCAATTTAAAACAGAGGAGGAAAAACCTATTCCACTTCAGTAGCATGGAGCTACCTGCAACTTTTAGTCTCTTCAAATTGACACGTTTACTCTTAGACAGATCAAATGCTTCCAACATTTGGAAGTGTACAGGCAGTAAGTAGCTCATTGGAGCAGTAAGAGAGTGGGTGACTGAGATCTCCTACCTGTTACCTTGAAAAATTCATGATATGCCAGCTCAAAGGATGCTTTGTTCTCCCACCCACCACCATTTTATATATCCTGCTTCTGAGCCGGTTGATCAAATGGTGCACTTGTATCTGACAAGTCTGTTATGGAGCGCAACTGGTTTTGGGCTAAAATGTTCTGTAAACACACCAGCTTTCACGATGGCCCTGGGACAGATGCTGCACTCAGTGGAGACAGAGCTACAAAAGCTGGTCCAATCAGGTAGCCAGATCCTACACAGTGAGAGGCACATGACATTTAAATAAGATACAGAGCTTTTCTTCTGAGTACTAAGATGAAAATGAATCTGAGTAGTAAGATGACAATGACATCTAAGGTGTGTCCCTAGTCCTGGCTCTCTTTTAAATACTGATTGTCTATGAACTCCATTACATTTGATTCCATAGTCCATACATTTGACTATAATGATAAACTGCAAGATGTTCAGTGGATGGTCACCAAGATAGACAGGGGCTGGGACATTTGCCTCATAAAGAAGAAACTGAAGAAACTGAGCTTGTCTAGCCTCCCCTGAGGGGAGATTACCAAGAAAAGCCAGGTTCTTCACAGTCGTGCATGATGAGAGGATAAAATTGAGAGACATAAATTGTAATTTAAAAAGGTCTGACTTGATATAAGCAAAAACTTTTTCTTCATGAGGACAGTCGAGCATTGGAACAGGTTGTCCAGAGATGCTGGATGTGTAATCTCCATCCTTGGAGGTTTTCAAGACCTAAGTGGCTAAAGCCCTGAATACTCAGATTTGATCTCACAGCTGACCCTGCTTTGAGTAGAATTTTGACCAGAGACATCCTGTGGTCCCTTCTAACATAAGTTAGTCTAAATTCCACATTGCTGTAAATAACAAACCTTACAGCAGAACATATGCTGCCAGTAGTCCATCCCTTTCAGCCTTTTTCTACTTTCAATTTTCTACCACTGTTTCTGGTTCAATTATCTTGGTCCTCATCACCCCATACCCAACAGTTATCTTCCAGACAGTTTGTTTTTCTCCTCACCCTTCATTGAAATATGGAATCTGCAATAAAAAAAAATTTCTGAAGAAAAATTAGGATTATTTCACTTCCTGCTGAAGCAAGGACTTTATGCATGAAAATGGCTCTTAAAATGCTAATTAGCCTTGATTATTAGTCAGCTCCATACCTTAAAAAGGAAAAAAATCACTTTCCTCTCTGTAATACACTGATTGGGCACTTCCTCTTTGCAACACCACCTCTCCCCAGCTAACCACTCTCTAGCTGAAGCTTAACAGCAACCAAAATTGAAATGTGAAAAGACCACAATTTCCACTCCTTTTTGACCTCTCTCCCTTGTTGAGAGCATGGCTGCTTTTATCTCTTATATGGTATTTATGTGCATGCTGCAAATTTTGAGCAGGATGATGTCACTGGTCAAAAAAACCCACTTGATCTGTAAAAAGACGATGACTAACAGTAAAACCTCTGCAAAAAGAATTTCAGGTCACATACAGGCACAATGACTGACCCAGAGACTGCACCAGTGATGCCTTTTCATAGCTGCTGATGTATGAGAAGGTTGCTATTCTTCTGACTTCAAAAGAAAAACAATTTTTTTTTAATTGCTCACCTTCCTTTCTGCTATCCCTACTACCCACTCATTGTTGAAAACAAGATTCATTTTGCTGAGGAATAATTTTCAGAGTTCTGTTTGCTTATTTTATTTAACCCAAGTGGGACTGCACCTGAAAACATTAGGTGTGTTCCCTGAGAATGATCTTGGAAGGGGAAAGAATGTATGTTTATGCAACCTCAATGGTAAATAAGTATCATAAACTGAGAGTAGGAAGCAGGGGAACCTATCTGAAGTTGTTCTCTCTTGTAAATCATGTGATGTGGTTTATGTAGTTGCCATGTCTTGTTCATCTGGATGTGAATGCAGCTGGTTTCAGTTTCTTGCCCTTTGAACAACATTCAGAGTGCAATTTCTCTTCACACTTTTGTCACAGTCATCAAATGCTTTAGGATGAAATTGACCTTAGGTCCAATCCCCTGACAAAAACAAGGCTTACTTCAAAAGCTGGAGCAGGTTATGTGGAGTCTGCTGGTCACGTTTCGAGTGCACCTCAGCATCCATGTCTGAGGAGCAGCATCAGTGTCCAAGTGCCAACTGGGTTTCAAACCAGTGGTCATTACTTTCTGAGCCCAGCAGAAGGATGTCTGTGCCACCTTCCAAGTGCTTCCCAGAGCAGTGATTTAACCAGCTTTTGGTAGTCTTCCTATGAAAATTGTCTTGTCTGGCCCATACAGAAATCCATGGTTTGTGCTAAAGCATAACACAGTACCTGTCTAACCTGCCTTCTACACAGACCTTCTCATTCAAAGATACTAAAATACCTTTTAAGCTTGGCTTGATTTCTAGGGAGAAGAATATTGGTCTCACTCTAGATATGATAAAATGCACTTGCTGACAGGTTGCAGGGTATGACTGTTCACACGGTGTCAGCGACAGCTGGAAGACAGCTCACAGCCCCCTGCCCTGCCCTGCCCTGCCCTGCCCTGGGCTGCGCTACACCGTGTGCAGGTATCACAAAGGGAGAACAGCCTCAGCGAGGCTGGCAGCAGCGAGCACTCTCTGAGCCAGAAGCCTTACCGATGTAGCTGGAATACTCAGGATCCCCTTCCTGTCCAAATCCTATTTTGGCAGCTTTCCAAAACTCCCTCAGCTGTTGCCAAAGGATCGTTTGTGTCTGATCCCCCATCAAACCGGTGCAAGAGCGTCACTTCTGGTTTCGTTCAGACTCGGAATGGTCCCATTCTGCTGCTGATCGCAGTTTAACACGCAGCACGCGTGGCTGGGGCTGTACAGTTCTAAGTCCTTCTACTCTCAGACCCGAGCCATCGGCTTTTCTTCCCACGCTACAGAGAGGGGAGGAAAAACGCATCCTAACTATTTTTAAAATACAAAGGAGGAGAGAAGCAGCAGCCAAAGCGTTTGGCAGCAGCGGCCGGTGCCGCAGCGAGAGCAGCCGGGACAGCGCCACAGCCGCAGTGCCCGCAGCCGGCAGCAGGGGCCGCCCGCGCTCCGCCCGGCAGGACCCGCGGCCACAGCACAGCCCGGGCTGGCCCCGGGCCACGGCGGGGAAACGTGGGACCGGCGAGCAGCAACAACGCCGCACGAACTGCATTCAAAGCCCGTGGCTTCTCTTCAGAGCTTCTCTAGGCTGGTTCTGGGGACACCAGACCGCATGGGGGGCCTAGTCTGGGCATCCAAATTCAGGATATGCTCCCGTTCCAAACCAGGAGGAGCCAGCGCCAGCTTTCTTGTTTATCCTGTGACAGAGCAGTTTCCAGAGTCTGCAGCAGCCAGGATTCTCACTTCTCTCTTCTCAGACTTTGAGCACGGGTTGTGCTGCGTTTACTACAAGTTACTAAACAAGCATCATCCTTTACACGCCACTCTTCAAACACTGATCTACCCAGGCGTTCCATATAATACGGTAAATGAACCAATTCTGATGACTAGTTATTAGAAAACTAGGGATGTCGTGGGATATGAGGGAGTCTTTTAGCTACAATTGTTGTCCAGTCTGCAAAAATACCAGAATGTTAATAATCAGTCTGATTTTCAAGTGTTTTCATCTAGTTTTCTAAGTATGGACTTAGTTACTGTGACACAGCGATTTACGGACATCACTAACAAAGTTACACAATTTATGGGAACACTTGCAGGACTGGAAGCGACTCAGAAGCCTGAAGGAGTTGTTACAATGCCTTCCTAGTAAAAAGGAATAGACTGCAAAACCCATTACAGTTGCAACCTCTCACTGGCAATTTGCAGCCTCATTAGTAATCTTGGCAAGATGACGGGGGTTTTACATTACTGATCCTCTTGTTAGCCCCTCAAGTGTGCCGCTGAAACGCTCTTTCGGGAGCAGTTTGTGGAAGTGAATGTTGTAAATATATTGCCTTTATAGGCAAACAGACGCTCTCTGTCGTTGGGGCCATCAAACTGGCACATTCACAAACTCACAACTCACTTAAAAATAAATGGGAAGCGAAGGTAGTAGTTAAACCTGCCAAAAATTAGGATCTAATGATAATTGTAAGGACATAAATTTTGTTGTATTCTCCCAGTGAGCCAAGACACATAAAGTAACATAAAATAGCTTCCTTTCCCCACAAAACTGTCTCCTTAGTGGCGGGATGTTCTAGATAATTTATAATCCTTCTATATGCAAGGATGACATACATACATACATATATCTATACATACACATCTATATGTACATGTTTGGGGTTTTTTATTGAAAACCAGAATTATCTGTCAACAAGATAGTGACTTGCAATGCACTAACATTACTGTAGGGCAATAGCAGTTGTTCTCAGGCAGGCAATAGGGGATCCTGTTCAGGTACTCCACTGAGACAAGAAATTTATATAATTAGGAATCCAAGCGTCACAAGTGTCCCCAAGCAGTCCCTCGGTGTCCCTCACACCACAGTCTGGCTGACAGCATGTGGTGATGCACGTAGTCAAGGAACATCATTATCTCTCCACTGTGCCTCAGTTTTTCTCATAGATCTTTTAAACCAGGCTGTTCTTCCATTAAGTTGACCTGGGAGCTGCAGAGCATCCAAGCAGACTTTTCCCACCCCAGCAGAGCACACTGGTAGCAGCTTAACACATTTCCCAATAATTGCCCACAAATGGTCCATGAAGGACAAACAGTTCCACAAAGCTTCTCAGATAATATTCTCCCTGAACACAGGGTCTCAGGAGGCCTTTTCTGCGGAGGAGAAAAAAATGCCACACCTTGAGGTTAGCTTGTCATGGGCTGTAAACACCGTGTCTGTACCCATTCTGTTTGAAACTTTTTCTCCTCTGTGTTCTTCCTCTGTTCATACCTCTGTTAGGTACTGGCCCCTGTGTGGCTTCTGCTTTGAAGGAATTAATTATTCAAGCTGCCTACATATCTCTTTTCAACAACAACTAGCCCCATTGTGTTACAAGGACAAAAACCTTCCATAACAGCCAGGACAGATGGCTGAAGCCTGGCAACACATTTCAGAGGAGTGCCACACCTCTGTGTTATCAAACCTGGGTTTATTTGCAAACCTCCTTATCTTTGATAATTTAATTACAGTACTACTCTTGAGGATATTCTTGTTGCACAAAACCATCATGTTGAATAGTGCCTCATTTTTTAGTGCCTCATTATGACGAAAAACTGGGAAACATGATCCAGATGCAAACTAAAAGCTGAACAAACTAAAGAATACAAAATAAGTCATTTAATAAAAACCTTGTTTAAGGATTTATTATTTATCTTGTGTGGGTTTTTAACATGTTGGCGATGGAAACACTGCTGTATTATTCAGCAAATATCCCTGCTAGAATACTTTCTTCTTGCCATAGTGATACTATATAAGCTGTGCTATCTCAAGGGAATGTGTAACAGTGCAGTGCCAAGATGCCATGCTGAGGTATTTGTGCCTTCATACTTCCTTTCCTGCAGGATTTTCTGCCTCGAAAAAGATGTCTGAGTTGCTTTCTAGCACTTCTTTGATCTGTTTGATCATTATAGTCTAACCCATTCTCAATTTCCTCTTGCTGGCCCATTTTGAAAGCCTCTTGTATGATTTCCAGTTGATGAAATTGCCATTGGGATACCCTTTCTCTCCCTTTAGCGTTGATCATCATCACTCATGAACAGATGCTGGGGAGGCAGATGATCTTTCAAATGTAGCAAGGAAGACTAGGAGGAGAGTGCCCGGAGGCAGACTGAAGCACTTAGAAGGGTGTAGTCACACGCAGTGGTGTTAGCTTGCTGGGGGAAGGGAGGGGAGCGAGAGCTGAACATCAAAGTGCAATGGAAATGTAAAATCCTTAGTGCTGTGATTCCTCCTTTCATCTGTTCTTTTTCTTCTGGCAAGGTGTTGCAGGCAGTTCTGCTTTCTATGCCACCGAATAGACTCAAGCTTTTCTCTTTGTTTTAGACTCATATTCTCTTTTTCCCCAGCTTAACCAGTCACACATTCACTCCCTCCTCCTCACGGCTGCAACAGGGAGACAGGGAATGGGGGCGGTGGTCAGTTCATCACACCTTATCTCTGCTGCTCTTTCCCCCTCAGGGGGAGGATTCCTCACACTATTCCACTCCAGCACAGGCTTCCCATGAGGCCACACCCTCCTTCGGGCACATCCACCTGCTCTGTCATGGGGTTCTGCAGGGACAGCAGGTGGATCTCTGCTCCCCCATGGACCTCCATGAGTTCCGGGGGCACAGCAGCCTCACCATGGGGTGCAGGGGAATCTCAGCTCCAGTGCCTGAAGCACCTCCTGCCCTTCTTTCCTTGACCCTGCTGTCAGCATGGCTGTTTCTCTCACTCCTGTCTCCATCTGTGCAGTTTTATCTCGTTCTGAAATACCTCGTCCTCGAGGTGCTGCCACCATTGCGGATGGGCTAAGCCTTGGCCTGCAGCGGGTCCATCTTACAGCCTCTTGTCATTGGCTCCATCAGACACAGGAGAAGCTTCCAGCAGCTTCTCACAGCAGCCACCCCTTTAAGCCACCCCTTTAGCCCCCCGCAGTACCAAAACCCAAACCACACAAACCAATAGTGTTAAAGCAAATATGTCTACAGTTGCTGTATAAAATCAATCCCAAAAGTTACTGTAGTTCATAGTAAGGAATGCTCAGTGATGTAGTATCAGTTAATTTGTGTCCTCCCAATGAGGGAATGTACTTCAGTCTTGCTCCTTTAAGAATATAATCTTTCTGTGATCTTTGAAGTGATGAAATGAAGGAGTAGATCAGGAGGCATAGAAATTAGAGCAATAAAAGAGCTATTAGACTGTAGAGCTCATTATTCTACCCCTAAAAGGCTACTCTGCAGTTCATTCTTGGGTGCTTTGTCCAGTATACCGAAAAACCGGGGAGCATGGGAAGAACGAAGGAGCAATTCTAGTGTGCAGAAATGGCAGTCCTTTTCTCTCTGCTTTGATGCAGCTATAGGATGAAGCAAAGCAGTAATTGCTGCCATTATAGAGAACAAATCTATTTGCATTTCTACAGTGCTTCAGCTCTAGCTGTGAATGCCTAATCAGTCCTATCACTGGAAAAATATTTTGCAGCCTCTTGTCAAATCTATGTCTGATTGCAGTGCATTACTGCAAAGCCACTTCACCCGTGTCCTGGCCCACATCACAGGAGGGCTGTGTGAGAATTTTTGAAGCCAATGCTGGTGTGCAGGAAACAATACAGCGGCGTCTGTCAGTGCTTCAGTAACTGGGCACCTAATAGAATCTTGCCCAGCATAACATTCAAAGGTGTTTGTGTTTCTAGATCTGTAAAACTCTAAATAATGGATGTGCAAAAATCCCTTTACACACTCTTGCAGGAATAGTAACATTTACCCCAATGTCCGTGCAAGCCTTAGCCGTAATAATTACATTGCATTTTCCTCACCCAGACTTCCGCAGCAGTTTTGGCTGTAGGCTGTTTCTCATTCCCTGTTCTGCATGCTTTATCAGAGTGATAAGCGCTATCGAGCTACTGCTACATCCTGATGCAAACGTAGCTGCACAGTGTGACACATATTTGTATATTTACCCTGAATCCCAATGAGTTGCACCTGCTTTTCTCCTAATCAGTAGTTTTGTTCTGCCTTTACAAACCATGGAAATTTAAGGACAGTTTAAGCTTAGTATGCAATTCTCAGGACTGATACAGCCACTTTGTTTCCATCACCCAACACAGAAGTGTTGTAATCTGGCCAAATCTCATATGCTTGGCTTATTTACACTTCTATTTAATTTGATCTGTAATGCACGTGAGTCAGACAAAAATAATTTGTGCCATGATGTTTTTACATACACATTTAAGAATTTTATCTCCTGTAATCCACTGTCACTATGTTAGAGCTGTTGCAAAGTCAAAATCGTTTATACAAATATCTTAATCTTTTCTCATCAGAACCATTCATTTCTCGTGTATTTACAAAGTAAATTTTCCATGAGAAAGCAGCCAGTACCTCACAACTGCATTTCCATTTCATGAATTTAATTATCATTCTTTCGCCTCACCCACGAAACATTTAAGGCAATTTTCCACTTAATCATTTCAACTGAAAGCTACTGCAGTAGCTTTGGATTTTAAAGATTGTCAAACCTCATCCTGTAGAATGGGAAATTTTGCTTGTTAGACAAGATACAGCAATTATGAAAGACCCTGTAATGGTAACAGCATGTCCTGTAACTCGGAATGTGCTCCTCTTAGTTAGAGAAGTGCCCTTCATGAGATGCACCAAATCAATCTGTCCTAGAGATATTACTTCCACAAACTGTTCAGGAATGCTGTGGTAAAACTCTCTTTTATATATCCAACCTGTGCCTGTGTAAGTCTTCTTATCAGATCCCAGTACTAGAAGAATAAAATATGTTTGTTTAGGTCGTTCTGCCTTCAGGGAAAAGGAAATGAAAACCTGGACTGGGAGTGAAGTAGATCTTGACACATCTGTAGATTTATGCTAGAGGTTCACTCATATATCCTACAAGATCCTATAGGTTTATATCCTAAACCCCAGAAGAAATAAGAAATAACTTCCACCTGCTGCCTTCTGCTAGCAATAACTAACCAAATTTTTTGGCAATTTCTAAGCTTAAATGGGGTCTATCCTTGGCTGTTGTCAGTGAGGAGCATGGATACAGGATAGAGCCAAAGAACATACCCGAACTGCTGTGCGGTTGGGCTTTGTGCGGTGTGAACTATAGTAAAAGAAGGAAAAAATGGAATTCTCCATAGGGCTTTTCCCAAGGTTAAAGGCTGTGAGGATCCCCCTGATATGTCTGGATCTGTCAGAAAGCACCTTGCGCTCTGAATATCTAGAACCTTCTTGGTAATGGGGACAGGACCTTTTCATTGGCATTGCCATTCACTACCTTGAACTTGGCAAGTTGCTTGGAACATCCTGAAAAGCAGAGGATTAGGGAATGACTTCTCTTGTCCCATCCCTCACACTCTCCACAAACAGCAGTTACCTAACGTTCCATGTGTTTGGTTATTATTAGTCTTTGCCCCAAGGGATTTTCTGTGAAAATGCTGCACCTGCTGAGGCTGAAGGTAGATATATTTGGCAACCAATGTGGCATAAATTTTTGGAACCTTTTAGGCCAGTCACTAGCATAAACCCTGAGGCTGCCTGAGGAGCAGGGGCTGGAAGGAACAGGGGACATAGAAACATAATTTGCCTTGCTTCGGTCTTGTTGCCCGAATTCACTCTTTCCCCATTCCCATTGCTGCCCAGGTGTGGTAATTAACTGTGCTTTGTCATCGGTATTTTGAGGCATCGCAGAGAAAACAGTCGAATCTTCTGCACATCATTCTCATTGAGCTACTTGTATCACTATTTGACTGAGCTAATCCAATAAAAATGCTAAAACTGTTTCAAACATGTTTCTTTATAGTTCATTTCATGCCCTATTTTACAGCAGGTTATTCTCTAATCTAATTTACATTATTCTGAAATCACAAACTGATCCTAATTACCTTTTAATGATAATACAAGCTCATTTAAAAGGAACATCAGATGCTTCAGTGAAAACCTACTGTAGCAGTTTCTTGCAAATAAGATCATGGGGTTTATGTATTTTGATATGAAATATTAAGTGAAAATATGTTCTTTATATATGTATTAAATTCAATATTTACACCGTATTTTCAAATGTGGGGCAAAAGTGTTGCTGTTTCAGAAACTTGGGGGGGGGGGGGGGTTCAGTCTGAAATTTAGAGGATAGCTGAATTATTCATTAATGAGCTCAGCATGAATAATAACCAGAAGCATGAGTCTGTCTTCAACATAGATAGATAGCAGGTTCGGATCCAGCAATGTTTCTGTACTTGGAGAGGGAGTTCAAAGCATTATTGGTTCTTACTTTCTTGACCCAAAATACTTTTCTTCTGAACTTCTGCTGAATTAGACTTTTTTTTTCCTTTAATCACTCAGATCTGAGATGTTTGAGGACTTTCCATAGACAGGTCTTTTATACTAACATTCTTGACTGTCCTGAAAACTATTTCTGAAAGTAGGATTTTTCTATTATATGGAGTTCTGAAGAAAACTCACATAGAAGGTTTTTTTGACACATGGAATGCTCCTGAGGTTGAAAAGACAAAATTATCCTCATATATCCCTCTGTCAATATAATAATAAGGTGATACACAATGATATTAAATGTTGGCATATTTGAAGCTTCAAAGGTGAAGAAAACACATACAAAGTTTTGCTCTTGGTCCATAGCTAATCTGTGATGCTTAATGCTATCAGATGTGGTTAAAGCCATGGATTTAGCAGAGTCTTTAATATTAAAGCCAGACATTTATATTGATAATGGGGTGGGATTAGGGGTCTTAACATTTCAGAATACAAAGCACCCACTCAGCTGAGTACTAGAGAGAAACTTCTCATATTGGAGGCAATTTTATGAGCTGCAACAGGTTTTCTTGAACTTACAAAAGCCCTAAATGTATAGACCAGACTAAATTCTTCAGAATATTGACTTCTTATAGGTAACGAAGGAATCTTGCATGTTATAATTGCTGGAATTATGATAATCATTGAACTGTCTCAACTGGTGAAGTGAATTCGCTGCTGATTGACTGAGCCAATTAACCAGTGAACACCATTTACCTGACCCCTGATTGACTTTGTTAGTTCGGGGTGAGACAACAGTTGTGTAATCTGAAAACTCTGAGTTATTGACATTTAATTACAATGGGTTTAGATAATACAGTCACTGTCTTATTTTCTCTCTGTAAACTGGGTATTTTCAGTCCTTCTTTTTTCATAATGCAAGTCTCTTGGTGTCACTAATATTTTTCCTTGAATTCTACCACCTTCTGTACAACAGTGATTTAGAAATTCCTAAAATAATTTTCATTATTGTATCTGGAAACTCTTATGTCTGATTTGTCTAGATTTAATTTTTGCTGTCATGAGGGTATCTGTCTCAAAATATGTGTAAGACTGTCAGTAATTCATTACCTTTTTGAAGGTTCTCTCAAATTATAACACTGAGTAAATTAAATCTTGAGGTAATGTTTAAATCTGTGTAGTGCAATAAAATATTAAGTGGCACTATGATTTGGACACAGTACAGTTGACAGTGTTTCATGGATCATTTACCCAAGTAATTATTACGTTTTATTCAGCACTCAAAGATCAAGTGCAGGTTTTTCATTGCAGAGGTTCAGGTTGTTATGTATATAATGCAAAATGGCTCTAATTTAAGTGGAGCTCAGGAACACAGTGATCCTGAAGCTGTGTAATACTCAGAGAAATATTAAAAATACATTAAGTTATACTGTGGAGTTGTGAGTGGTGGTGAACCAGTTTGTATGTCTTTGATGCAAAATGTTGTAAAACGATAATACAGTAAGGGCTATTTAAAAGTATGTCTTTAAAAAGAGATAAAAGATTTAAAAAAAAAAACCAAAAACAAACCGTGAAATACCACTTACTGACAGTTGCCACCAAAGATTGGTGACCTCAACTAACTTTTCAGGTCATGTATGTTCACACCTTACCCCCTTTTTTCCACTCCTCACTTTTGCTACACTGTTAGCATTTACCAGCAAAATCAACAATTGTATCTTGAAATTTTGAACCTAGGGGAAATGTTTTTTTTTCCATTTTAAAGGAAAGCATCTCTATATTTCAATAGCTATTTCCCATGGTCGAATGTACTACAGAAGACTAACCAAAATAGAGTTCATACTGACATGTAGCTATTATTTATGTTCATGAGGAAAAATCCATAGGACGATATTTTTAATTAAGCAAAGGCTCAGACACTGAGGCTTTCTGAGCACTTGGGCATTCTGCATAGCCTCATTCAAGCCCATCCTAAAACCTCAAACACAAATATGGTTGGTCTTCCCTAAAATGAAACACCTTGAGCATGACAGACCTGCAACTTTGAAGACTCTTTCAGATCTCTTTCTATTACCAGTGGCCCCCAAATTCACTGGTGCAGAAATCTGGGCTGGATTTTTAAATTTATATTCAATACCTGTTTGCTTGCTTAAATAACTCTGAACAGCCTTCACTTTCCCAAAGCTCCAGTAGCACATGACTGACTAAGGTGCCAAGCTACTTAGGGACTCATGGTTACTGAAATACAGCCTTTCCTTCCTTATCTCTGAGGTGTAAAGTGTGTTTTTCTCCATTTAGCCTTCCCATCACAACTTCTGATTTGAGAAGCAAACAGAAAATGATCTGTGACTATTAACAAAACCTTGGTGGTAGATCTTTTGCATTGCTCATGGGGAAAAGCCAAGCGAAGGCCCTTTGCACCTGCCCAGAGCAGAGCGGCACTCACAGGAGGTGTTTGTCAGATCTGGTGGTGCTAACGCTTTGTAAGTGCTAAAGCTGTGTAGTTCTAATGCTCAGCTGCTGGACAGTCACCGTGCCCCAGGTAACTGGGGATGCAGTGGGTTTGTAAAGGCAGGTTCTTTTCTGATCTCTGTTATTTCTATAGCCAGAGGGGTTTTCTTCTTGTGTGATTTATACAGAATAACTTTAGGTAGTGTTACTATTGCTTTGTTACCTGACACACTTCAGTGAGGTTTTCTCCTGCTTTGATTAGTGAGAAAATGATTTTTTGGAGAAAAGCCCATGGTAGTACCCTTTCTAGTGACAAAACTGATTTTAAAAGTTACTAAAAGAAGGAAGTAGTAGTACATAGTGCAATTTGAAATAATGGATCACTGCAGCCAGAACATTTGATGTGAAAAATTCTATTGTAAGGATAAAATTACAGAAATATATTGGTATGGTAGAAGTAGAAAGATTAAAATAAAGGAATTAATTTTTAATTTTCATCTCTTCTATTTATGTTTTTCACCATATATTTTAAATTCTGACAAGTGACTATTTCTATTATGGTATCAGTCAATCACTATTTTACTTCATATACAAGCAAGAATAAAATCATCTACTTTTCCTATTGTTGGCTAATTAATATCACTATTCCTTGTGAAAAAGAAGAAATGTGAAGGAAGAAATATTTTTTCGTCTTTTACTTGCATGATTACAATCTGTAGCTATGTTCAACTGGCTTCAAGCTACAAGATAATCATGTCTAGATAGGGTAAGATTCTTTAGGGAGTTAGACTATGAGATAAAAAATTCTCTGCAGACTAGAAAACATATTTGGCAAAAAAGATTTAAATGACAAGTCTCTTCCATGCTACACAGCATAGCTGCACAAACACTTTAAATGTGGAATTATGATTTTAAAACCTTTACCATAATAAAGACGCATAGTGAGATTCAGCAGTGATAATGCAATGAATAACAAAGCTGAAGAAAATACAATTGCTGATAAAATCATCAGGCAGATGGGGCTGTCTGTATTGAGGATGCAGGGCATGTGTGTGTGCTGTATATCTTCACTTAGCAGGTTCTGTTACATTCTGTTTATGTCCCCTACAGCTTTAAGTTAAGAGTAGATTATTTTAGAGCTGGTAGGTTTTCCCATTTTAGTTTGCATGACAGGGTGCAGTTACTTTTCAAAGAAGCAGTATCCTATAAACCAACCTGCTAATATGTATTTATTGCCAGAATTTTTTCAGCTTGTCTGTTGCAGAGGGATAGGTGCTGTGATGCCAGGTCCTGCAAGCTGAAGATGTGGCTGGGATTTCTAGGAGGCAAAACAGCGCAGATTTCTTACTTGACTACACCATTGAGACATATTTTAACTGCAAAAGATTTGAAGGATTTTTTTCAATTTGCTTTTGTCTCAGCTCACATGTACCTAAGGTACCTCATGCACTGTCATCTTGTCCCCTTTGTGCACAGCTCATGCATATATAGCTCCCCTCTACAGTTCTTTTGGACACCCCTGCTGTCTCACGCTCCCAGCTGGTTTTTAGAGCACTCTTTAGGAACAGTACCGCCTTTGGCTGTATAATTACATGTTGGCTCTGCTGCTTGCTACATGTTACTTATATGGCCTTTTTAGCCACCCATATGAATAAAACTCTTGCCAGGCTTTCAGCCTTCCTGTCTTGATGACCCTGGTATCTTTCCCCTTGGCAGTGTGGTCTGATCCCATTTGCGACTACTTATAATGCTTGTGTCCTTGGCATCTTTCCTGCAGCCTCCCCATTCTGCAGCAGACATACCCCACTTGCCTCTGCTCTAAAACTACAAATTATCTCACTTCTACTAGCAGTATGCTGGATAGAGGTTTTGCTATTTAGAGCTTTCTGACAAGAGCTTCCCAAAAACCCCCAAAGCAATTTTGCTGTCTCTTCTCAGATCCCTTAAAACCAGATGCTGCTTAAGGAAACTCTTGCAAAAAAAATAAAGCTTCCGTTGAGCTGCATCTAAAGCTCTTCCTGAGCATTTAGAAAGTTTTGTGTGTAGTAATTACTCTGTAAAGGCCTTAGGAGATGGCTCTCTTTTTTTCCCCCTCTACATGTAAACAGCAGCTAGTTGAAGAATGTCCCAATCCCAGAGTAGCCTTCCTAGAGAGCAGCTTTATAAACAAATTCACTGGAACCTTCCAGCAGTACAGACAGCCAATGTGCTTTCCAAACTCCTTTCCTCATGCACAGCAGAACTGTGGTAGTTAAAAAACTCGACCCTGCACAAATGGAGGTTCTCCCCCTCTACTTTTTAACACAAACAAGCTTCAAAATTCAGTCCAGCTTCAAAAATATAAGGACAACCTAATGCTCAGAATAATTAAAACCTTGAAGAGTTTTTGTTCTGGTTCTTCAGTATCTGTTACTTACTTTTATTTCTGTCAGGTTTGCCAGTTTGAAGGGGTTGTTTGTGGTGTTGTGTTGAGATTTTGTGTGGTTTGTGTGGCTTACTTGCTGGTTCATACTGGAAATTACGGTAGTTAAAGTTCAGTTCCCCGGAAGAAGATTCTTACTTCAGCCAGTCAAATATTTATATGGTGTCTCATCTACTGTGTAATGGCAGCATTCTATGCAGCATTTTTTAGAGATGAGGCACTTTGTAAGTGCCAGACTTGCATAATCTGGAAAATTCTGAATTCTCATGTGTTTCATTACATTACTGTGTTTCTCTTTGCCTGCTGAAGTGGTAAAATACTTGCTCTTTCTTGATGGGCCCCTCCCCAGACATTTAAAAAAAATGTTTGGGTGTAGAAAATGTCAGGTCTCCTGCAGCAAAGCTAATCTGAGTTTTATTCTTCTATTTTCTTACTTTATTAATGTTCCAAATCTATGAAAAATCGGTTATTCATTATTATTTTTCAGAGATAAAGGTCCCATAGTTTAAGAGGCAACAACTTTATTAGTTTAAGAGGCAATAGCTTTACCAAAGCATTTTCAATATAGATTTTAAAAAATAAAATTAACAATCATATAAAATTACTGTGAGTATGAATTTAAAAATTAGGATTTTCAAAGCCACATTGGAAATTAGAGTTACACTGATTTGCATTTCAGGTTCTGTTTCCTTTATATTGCCCTGAAGATCTCAGTTCTGAAATTATAAAACAATGTTTAAAAATTTAGCATTCTCTCATAGTAAAAAAGTAAAAAAAAGAGGATTTCACAGAAAGTAATTGGAAATAGAAGTACTATCCTACTCAACAAGTTCAGAGCTTCTTATGTTAACTCCATTGGCATCAATAGTCTGCTCGGTGTCAGCAGTGAGCACTGGGTTGGGAACATATTCCAGTGGGACAGGAATATTCTGCAGGAAATCCAGAGTCACTGATGTTTTGATTTATTTACAACTTATTAACAGACATTTTAATAAATTTTTAAACATGTATTAAATGGATTTTTGAAGATCAGTAAAGCAATCAAATTTACTGAAATTTGGTGTAAACTTGCTAAAAATATACTGTATGTAGCAAATGAAATTACAGCAGCCCTAAAAGTCAATAAGACAATTTTTCTCCAATTCTACTTTATAATAGCAATAGGGGCATCAGTGCAGAACATTTCCTTGGGATTAATATGCTGCTGTCATTGGGGTGTGCTTTCCTTGTTGGAGTCCCATGAAGAACAGCTGTGTTGGGTAGTACTGGATGATGTGTAATATCCCTACCACTGGGAGCTCAGGTATCCAGCTGGGATCCAGCTCTTCAATATGTAGAATTATCATTACTGTATTTGCCGAAGAGTTAGAACGTAGTTTTATTTACTATTTTAAAATATTTTTTAAATGAGGAAGAAGAGTATCTCTGGTCAAAACTGCAGGCAGGTTTGGGCAATTGTTTCTAAAAGACACGGCTGTGCTCACTTCCATTATTGTGGCTTTTGAGACAACTGAAAATTGGGAGAGCAGCAGCACAGTCAGTTTTTGAAGGACTCATTCCTTAAGCTGACAAATTTTGCTGGGGATAAAAAGACTAAGTTCACTGTCGGGTCTTGAGTCGTTATTCTTTGGGAAGGGAGAGAAAGTGAGCTCATCAGTCAAGGAGACCCAAAGCTGGACACTGTTTTAGGGCAACTGGTGGTGAACTGTTTGCTAGAGAGCTTTTGTAAATATGTACACAAGTACACAGGGCCACTGGGGAATGCTGTGGTGACCTGTCTGCTTCCTTCCTTGTGCAATACCTGAAAGCGATTTGTGATTAACTCTCAGGCTGTTCTTTAATTGCACTTTATCTGTCCCTCAGATCTTCTGTGCTTATGTGACTCTGGGAGCACCTCAGGAGGATAGCTGAGGGCAAAACCTAGGTCAGGATGAGCATGCACGGAATTGTTTAAATGATTGGTTTAGAATCTGTAGTTACAGGAGCACAGTTGTCGAGTCACGTGTTTATGGAACAGGTATTGAATGCAATGGGGTTTATTATTAACTAGACTGAAAATGTACAAAACTGTAAAAGTCTGCAACAGATTCTAACAAGTGTATCTTTTTTCAAGTTATTTCAATATTCTTATTGGAATACACATCTCAGAGAGCACTGCCTAGTTATGTAAACCAGTGCTAACATTTCCTGTGAAACCGGTGAGGCTGTAGCAGTGCATTTTGAAGTGTGACTTTGTTGCCTCACTGTCACTGCAAACTGTTAAATATACCCATTTGGAGACCTTCTGTGGAACTTTGAATGCCACTAACATTTAAAAGCTGATAGAATAAAACAATTCCTTTAGAAATACAGAGGAATCCACAGAGCTGATAGTAGAAATGCCTTTGTTTAAATGTTCTACATTAGACAAATTAGTCTCAATAATGACTTTTTAAGCTTACCTTATCTTTCCTTTTGAAAAGTAAACAGCCCAAGCCATTGTTCACTGCTACCAGCAGATGACAATTATTCAGAAAAACTTTGCTTTGGAATCATCTCTGACATTTCAATACAATATTTGACAGTTGAACAGGAGATAGAATTTTTATATGATGCTAGTTAATGTTCAGTATTCATATGATACATTCATTGAAAAGATGCTAAAGAGAATAAGAACCTGTTTAATGCTGTAAATTGAATATAAGTATTAAATACTGTCTGAATACCAGTCTTATCTTTGCCCTGACAGGTTGATAATGTATGGCTTTGTGAAGGCCATGGTACACACTGGCCAACTAAAGCAATGGGAATTCCACTTCACTGACTGTTTACTTTTTGGATCGCTGATGTCTGCCACAGATCCAGGTAACCATTTCAAATAAATTACTTTTTCAAAAGTCAGAAGAGTAAATAAGAACTGTATATGCTGTAGAAATGTTCAAAGTCTCTGTTCTTGATTTTTTTCTTTCCTTAGCTGTTAAATATCTGATATTCTGATAATAAGTCAAATCAGCTCCAGAGGTCCCTTGTGGTTTTTTTAGTAACTGGTTTTCCTAGGTTCAGCTCACAAACGGTGTAATTGAGGTTGCCGAAAAGACTGGAAAATCGTAGTTCTCTGACCTTCAGGACACCACCTGTTGATTGCTGATATGAGAACTGCTGTAACCTGGAGCTTCACAGTTGATAATCACAACCTCCCATCCACGTGTGATCTCACCCAGTTTAAAGACACGCGGAATGGAGTTTCCGATTTGGCGATATAAATACTGTTTGTAAGGCATCAGTTACAACTTGAACGCATGAGAAATGCAACTCTAAAAAAACAGATACCAACAAGTTGACTTGAATTTGCGGGTGAGAGATTTAAAACCTAAAGTTACAGTAAATGGCAAAGTCTGTAAAGCAGATTCAGTCAATTTTGGAATCACAGAATTACAGAATCATTTAGATTTGGAGGGGTGTCTGGAGGTCTTCTAGTCCAACCTTCTAGTTAAAACAGGCTAATCTCAAAGTCAGCCTAGGTTTCATAGATTTGTTCAGGGTTTGTTATGCTGAAAATGTTAGTAAGAGTATTCAGATATTAAAAGTACTGCTATTTGCAATGTTGGGAACACAGTAAAGGAGAAGGTGAACAGATTTTTTTTTTCTATGCTATCTACTAAGACAAAGTACAAATTCTGCAAGGGTACATTGGACTTTTGCAGAATTTTCAGTTGATCTGTTAAGGGAAATGGAACAGAAAACATTTTGTGATGCATGTAAGATGTTGCATTAGTGTAAAAAAACTACCCTCAAGAAGCTTCTCTGAGAAACTTAGGAATCAAGCTTTTGAATCCTGGCTTTTAAAAGAAATGAGAAAAAGCAATATTGTTCTATAAATTTTTTCCAGTCTTTAAATGAACTCTCAATACTTAACAAAAGATTTTGGGGGTGTGATTTATCATTGTGACGGCTTAAAAAGACGGTATAAAACAATTTATTTCCACAAAACCAGTTGTTGCATGATTACTGTAAAAGCTGCATCCAAATGTTATTCTCAAATTAATCCAAGCATCCAATATGCTGCCACTTCTAAGATCACCCAGCTACATTAATAAGATTCAGCACATGATGACAGCCTATCCTCAGAACAAGAGAAAAACACAGAAGTTGGAAGCACAAGGAAAACCTAAGAAAATAAACTGCTTATGGAATAAAAGCATCCTTACAATTTCCAAGTATGTTTCTTGATAGTGCTATGAATAGGGTTTTGCAGCTGGCTTAGTTTCTTCTCCCATTTTCCAGTCCAAGACTATTTAGTTTCACAAATGTTGACTTATGACGAGTAATGTGTAAGACAAAAGCACTGATTTTGATTATAAGAGTATTAAATCACCACTGATTAATCTGGAACAATCAAGAGAAAAAAAAAAACCAAAACAGAAGCTCCTCTTGCACTGTAAGGAATAAGTGACAAGGGTTACTTTTCCCAGAGTTTTAAACAGGCTTAAAAAGCTAAAGCTGCAGTTGAGAAAACTGTTTTTAGTGTGACAAACGGTCATTGATTAATATTTTTTGTAATTACTCCTCTGCTTATATAGTGTTTGTTCATGTCCAAGAGTTTTTTTAATGTTCAGTCTTGCTCCCTCTGCTATCAACTCACAATATTCTAAGCTGTTTCATGTGTTCACTAATCTTATCCATAAATTTCAAACCCTCAAAGACTTAAGAGAATTTTGAATTAAGTTTTTCATTAATTCAGTGGTCAACACTGCTGAAAAGATTTCATTGTGTTGTAGGACTTGCTAGTAAATTATAATCTCAAGTATGTAAAGAGCTCACTGGCATTCCAAAATCAGTTAAAATATGGTGTCCTAGAGGACCGATACATATTAGGGCATAAAATAATCAGTAAAATATTTTATATGTGCTATCTAAGGTTCCTTTTGGGATTTTGAAGAAACCTTTAGTAAAATATTCTTAGTGCTATCAACAATAAGTTAGTCTTAAGATGAAATAATAAATTCCTGATTTACAACATTATTTTTCATTTAGTTCTTCACTGTGTAGGATTATAAATTCATTTCAAAAGGAGATTTAATTTCCCTTGGCTGTGGAAAGCAATTAAGTCTCAAAAGATGCTAAAAACTGATCTGTTGACTTGACAGAAGTTGGTTTGATTGAGCTCCTTATTTGTAATAGTAAAGATGGCTGATAGATGTTTACATGTTGAATAAAGACTTTTACTGTCAGGGCAGTAAACAAATGTATGCTGGCTAAAATTTTCTAATATTGTTAAGAAGAAGGAAATAATGTCGTAGTACTCTGTAGGTTTTAGTTATGAAGGTTATCTGAAGATTTTTAATCTAGGTATTTTTGCATTAAAGTAATTCAGAAGAATTTCTCTTATATACTGTGGGTTCCATTACATAGAAAAGTAGCACTTGAGCTAAGATTAAGAAATTAATTTGCAACTGGATATACTTGGGACTGTGTTTTGCACTATAGACTGTGATCCTTAAATATCAACAATACTTTGTGATGGCTCAAAAAACCTTCATGTCTCTAGAAAGGAAAGTTAGAAACTACAGGGACAAAACAAGGTTACTCTTAGCCAAGCGTTTCGTCTTACACAGAATGTCTCCTTCCAATAATTTATCATTCTTAGTAGAAAAACTTTCTAATTTTAAGACTTCAGGTGAGAGGTTAAATTTTAAGAAATAGAATTTTAAAATTCCCCAGTTATCCCTTCGTTATTTGTTGGTTTAAAACATGAGACCAGTAATTACATTTTTCTTTATTCTGATCAATAGGCATAATTTATCACATTGCCAAGGAAATCATATCTTCTTGTTATTTCATCTACATAAAACAGCACAGATTTCACGGTTTCACTGTTGGAAAGGGTTTCTTTGTGTTAGTATTAGCATTTGATTTCTAATGTACCCTGACTCTGGGAGTGTTTTGGTGTGATCCCCTCCAAGGGGACAGAGCAGTTCTTGCCTCTGTTCCCACGCATGTGTCACTCCTCAAGAGCAACCAAGTGAGTGAGGAAAAGGTGCTGGTGTGGAGCCCCCAGCTCTCGGTCCCTGCCCATCAGGGACCTGCAAAGTGAAACCATGAATTAGGGAATTGTGGCACAGCTGTCCTGTGCCACAGGCACTGTGATTGACAGGCAGCCTCAGCAAGGAGCCCACATTCAGGGGATTCAGGGTGCCCGTGGTTGTAATGGAATAATGAACAGAACAGACCTGGAACAGGGATGGAAAGATTGGACCTCTGCCTCAGCCACCAATATAAGCGAGCACTACAACCCTGGCAGTCTCTGCAGCTGCTGCTATTAACATGTTCTGGGCAGTGACCTTCCCATGCAAAGACATTTCACATACCTTTTTTTTTTTTTTTTAATTTTTGACATTTCAAGTACAGAAAACAGATTTACCTTCACAGGGTTTGCTGAAGCACAGCTATTTGTGAGCCATATGAACTCCCTTACCTCTGGTCACATTCGCAATCACAGGGCTCTTCCCTATTTGAAGTTACTATGGTTACAGCTGAACTGGAGCTGTGGGTTGCATTGCTCTTGTTATTGATAAAATTGGCTATTTATCAGAAAGAGCAGCTTCAGTTTCTCACAAAATCAAAGGATTTGGCATTAAGAAGCATAATGCATAAATACAACAAGGTAATGCATTTCAAACACTGGTTATGTAAGACTGTTTATAAATGTGTTTTTAATTAAAATATATGTCTCCTTTCTTCTTATTCACCACTGAACTAATCTGTGAGTGCTCTGAACTTATTAATAGGGAAAGGAGTCTATAATTCAAATTGGAATATTTCTTTTTAGACAAAGTCAATAGGAAATAAAAGTTAGATTCCTTCTATCTTATTTTTTTCCTATTTGATACTGCCCTCCTAAAAGAATTTAGGCCTAAGAGCTATGAAAAATATTAATAGTTCTAGTCAGAAGACTAAGGTATAATAATACCAGTACTTTATGTAATGGTGTAACTTATTTTCTGAGTTTTCTTATTCTTGTAAAAGTAACAGCAAAGCAGCATTGGCTACAGCTAGCTTAGGGTTTGTTGTAGTTTGATGATATTTCAGTTACATATACTTTTTACAGGAATCTATAACAAGCCGGGTTTTTTTACATATGTCAAAAGATGCCTTTTACAAACCAGCTCCACAGACACTTATGACTTGGGTACAACTAAAATCATGTTGGGTTTAGCATGTGACAGATGTTACCTCAGTCTATGAAGTCAAGGATGAAGTGAATCAGACTTATATTGGCATAAATACTGTGAGAATCTTAGATGCCTCACTGTTTCCTGTATCCTATCACTGAATTTTTAACTGAAGGCCACAACCCTTTCTGAGTCAGCAACTCTGGTACATTATTTCTATTTGTGTCAGTTTTCTACTGCTACAAAAGGTGTTTGTGCTCCCCCAATGACCTGTCCTTCCAGCCAGTTCTTTACTTGCCTCTATTTCTGTCCTCATATGCTTAACATTGAAATAAGACATGCTGTGTACTTTAATGAAAAGCAGTTTGGTATTTTTAAAATACATCTTGTATCCAATGAATTATAAAAGTCTTTGAGTAGTTACCACACAAAAACCAAGCCCTGCTTACTGTTCCTCAGCAATGCCTTCAGGAAACCAGAGGCCAAGCTGACTGCAGTGCAGCATCTACAATCTTTACTTAACAAAATTCTCACAGACTAGATATGTTACTGTGGTATAGGATTATTTTAAAATTACTTCCCTTGAGTTTTAAAGTCATCCATTAGACAACACATGGCATGACTTCATTGGGCATGATGACTATTCCTAGAGCATTATTCTATCCACACGTAACTTTAAATTAACTTTCTTCCATAGCAGAGTATCACATCCCTTTTAGTGTGTCCATTCTGACCTATGCCCACAGATTCTCACAATTAATGCAGGCGAGTGTGATCATGGGGAAATGACTAGATAGTGGTGGTCAAAACCTGAGCTCTTAAACAGGGTGGATGTGCTAAACATCCTGCAGTTCTCTGTTCTTAGGCTGAAACTGTTTATAATTTTCTTTAATGACTTGGCTAACACAACAGAGAGTGTTTCTTTATTGTACAATATTATGCTGAAAGGAGATTGCAAACACATTGAAAGACACGATTAGAACTCAATATGATTCCTGTAATGATTTAAAATAGACAAGGATGAACACTACACTGGAAAAAAAAAGCATCTTCATAGATAGCTGATAAGAAGTGAACATTCACTTCTGAAAAGGATTTCAAGTTTACAACCTATGGAAATGAGTCATAAGTACCAATACATAGAAAAAAAAAAAAAGGAAAACAGGATTTATTAACATATTCTACAGCATCTTTTCATTCTATTTCTTGACAGCAAGTGTCAACTACGTTATTGGAATCTGGTTTTAGGTACTGTATTTCAGGTAAGATATGAGCTGATTAGAGGGCAAGAAAACATTACTAAAAGGAGGAGAATGAAAGAAGTGAGTCATTTTAGGGAGGAGATGTCTGAAATTAGTCTTTGAATAGACAAAATGCTGCTGGAAAGAAAAGCAGAATAAATACAACAAATTATTCATCTCTCATTAGGCTAGGAATGGAAATTACAGACTTGAAGAGCAGGAGGGGAGATTTGGGTTACACATGATTCAGGAATAACTGCATTTATAAATTGTGTGAATAGTGAAGAGCGAGTTAGTCTCCCTTGGGATTTGTGGTACCAGCATCTTTTCAGTTCTTTAAAAACGAATCAGATATTTATCTGTCAGCAGTGGTAGGGCTGAAGTTTGCTCTGTCCTGGGCCAGAGAAGCAGAGAGACAGTGCAGAGACTAGAACCCTTCAGTCAGGGATAGGTAAAGAAGACCCAATAACCTCCACTGGAAATGGGAAAATATTTGAAATGCAAGATACTTTCTGAGAACTGGGCGAAATTCTTTTCCCAGAAGAGAAAATTGATGAATTACTGTGTTGCTTGCTTTATTATTTTGCTTTCATTTGAAAAGATTTTAAGTCATATTTTTGGGGTAGAGTTGGGAGAGACAGCAAGAAGAGAAAGTTGTTTACTTCAGAGGCAAGAGGAAAGAGGCAAGAGGAAAGAGAGGAGTGTGTAGGCATCTGTCTAATTGGCTTGGCCTGCTACACGCACACCCCAGCACTACATTGGACTTTGATTACTGTTTTCTTTTCCTTCTATCATTATCACAGGGACTATTAATGAGAGCACAAACTAATTAGCTAATAAGCAAAAGCTATAAGTGGCAAATAGTTTTAGAAAACAAGTCTGGTTTTATGCCAATGACATTAGAGAGCAGGAGACTAAACTGAGTCCACATTTAGCACATTAAGTCAGCATTGCTAATCAGGCAAAAAACTGAATATAGATGTTGGTGAACCAAGAAAATATCTTGTGTCAATAAAGGTCCTGCCTACACCTTTGAGCTATTCTGGGCAAAGAACTCTTTTCCCAGTTTAAATTATAACTGCAGTGGGAGTAGATGGGTGAGGTTACCAGGATGGTTAAATATAACAATCTAATTTAAATATAGCTATATCAGCAAATGTTCAGCTACACACATCTCCTAAATTGTCTTCCGCAGAATAACACTTCCAAAATTCTTCAGAGATAACACATCAACAGACATCACTTTGACATAAAATCTCACAGTAAAACTAAGGATCTATTTTGGGTTTATAAACTGATTTTGAGATTACATAGATATTTAAATGCCATTTAGAAAATCTTAGCAGTAATGCTTTCAAAGTTCCAAGAAATATTATTAAGACAAAGCTTAATCAGCTGGTCACGCTTTTGTGTGCATTATCAGCAGTCATGGGAATGTAAAAACATGTAATTCTCCTTGCTAAAATGTCAGATGTGAACATGGCATCCCAGAGGCACTCCTAATCTTTGGGATTCCTGGGCTATGAGGACTGAGTCAATTGCACAACTATGTACTAGAATGAGCACCAGTAAAGCAGTGAGTTACCATGTAATTTTTAACCAGACAAGTAATTAGGAGACCTTCCAATTAAATTCTGTTTGAAAAGAAAAAGCTCTGCTTTGTCCGTGAAAAAGAGAAAATCATAAGAACATGAACAATACATACATAGAACATAGACAGCCTTCTTCAGTTGGAGATTATGAAGTGCAAGATAGACCCTAGGAAGTACTGTGATCCCGTCTCCAGGGAAGGAAACTGAGGCACAAAACAGATAAGGCCTAAGTTAATATCTACAGGACTTAATTACCTGAATACAAATCAAAAGTCTAAATGCTCCTGAGGATGTGCGTCTAAATTGTTTGCTCAGCTTCAATTTAAATTCAACACACTCTAATTTTTCTATTGCACTGGTAAACTGAAAATCAAATAGAGGGTATAACTCAGGGAGAAGGAAGGAACTTAAACTACTGATACTCTGAAGGAACCTTAGAATGGGCTGCGGGTGTCAGGTATCCTGGTCTGGGTCAGAGGCTCCATGGGTACAGATGTGCTACATCCAAGCTGAGTGTGGGCCAGGACAGGGCAGTTACGATGCGTGTTCCTTAGTGAACACGTGTAGCAGGTGGATAGGAGTTATTATCTCCTTCTTAAAACAGGTAGAACATTACTCATCACACACAAAATCCACAGCAAAACTCAAGTTTTTCAGCACCCATGTTCCTGTGTGGTCACAAGATCACAGTGGTTTATGCACAGTGAAATACGCTGTGACATTTTCATTTATGCAAGATTTTCTGTGTGAGAGCGAAAGCTTCTTTCTAACTCAGCTGAAGCACCAAAACTCATAGACTTAATGAATTTAAGGATCTTATATATTCCAGTGGATCCTTTTAAAGGCATTTTTAACCACTTAGGCAGTATATAGGACTGGGCTTCTCAAAACCAATATTCTAACATTGCTTTATTTCTTGAACTGCCAGAGACATATGAAAATAACAACTCACTTTGTTTTGTTTCCATACAGTGACAGTCCTTGCTATTTTCCATGAGCTGAACGTGGATACAGATTTATACACACTCCTGTTTGGAGAGAGTGTCCTAAATGATGCTGTGGCTATTGTCCTGACACAGTAAGTTACAGCCACCTCCATTCTTTACTTGGTGAGATAATGAAAGCTTTAATCACTGGTATTGTTCTCACTGATATAGTTTGCTCAAGTTTAGCTATAGCATTTGAAGGTTTTGTTACGAAGATATAGATTTAGAATTTTTCTTTGTCTATTAAACAGTAGAATTCCAATATTGTTAATAGTAACTATATATCCAGCATGCAATTTTAGTTTGTGTTCTCTAACCCAGAAAGCACTACATTCTGTAAAATGGTAAACTTAATTTATTACAATTTCTCATCTAAACAAGGTATCTTGAAAAAATAATGCTAAATGAGCACTTAGGACATAGGGCAACTATAAAATTTGAGACAGACTTTTTTATTTTTTGCAATCTATTGTTTTCCAAGATTAAAACCACAAACTGGTACACGGTATCTCAGTTTATCTATTTCTGTCTATGAAAGCTGGCAGAGCTTCAGCTGATAATATTATCTTAAATTTATATATAGCTTTTTTATTCTCAGGAATCCTCAAACAGATCACAAATGATAGGCCAAAATCACACAAGTATGTGTTGTCCTAAAAACACAGATGCTAAGTACATGATTAACAGGATCTCAAGTTTACTCCACTCTATGTGTATTATATGCTTCCTGGAGCTTTGCTAGAAATACAAATAATCCTCTCAGATAATCTTAAAAGTAACAGAACTGCAAAATCAAATTCAGTTCTCCACGATGCTTGAAGATGCTTCACAGTAAGACTCAATTCAGTGCCAACTTTCTCCTTAAAACATGGTCCCTTGAACTAGGAGTTATCCTATCCTTCAGAAAAAAAAAAAAAAAAACTTCTAAAGAGTTTACAGTCGTTAAAAAATGAGCTTAATATTTTGTCTGAAGCCCCATGGGGTTTCAACTTATAGTAACCGAATTGCAAAAAAAAACCCCTGAAATTTGTTTCACAATACAAAAAAGCAATAGTATTCTTATTTAATTTATCATTCTCCAATTATCAGTCTAGTAGCATTCACCTACACTAAACTCTTCACATTGTTTTCAGAGCAAGAGCAATATTTTCAAACACTGCCAAGTGTCTGAGCACAGCAGTTCACGATTAGATACAGCATGACTGTCACATCCAGGGACTGGCGTTGGAATGTGTCACTTAGGAGAGTGTCTGGTACATCAGATAATAAAATGCACAAAAGGAAAACTAAGTAAAGACCAGACAACTAGGTAGAGAGAAAAGACAGAAAAGCATTGAAGCAGCTATTAGAATTGGAAAGAAGCATGTAGGTGACAATAAGTCTGAGATTTTTATCTCTCTCCCTTGGCATTGTTTAATAACAGCTTAGACATTTTCAGCTCATTTAGACTCTTCATCTGTTAGTACAAGATTCCCAGACTGAGAATAGTAAGGCTCCAAGCAAGCCAAGGGAATCCGAAATGTTTTAAGTCTCTCTAGTTTTCGGTCACCCTGACGCCAAAGCACACGGATCTCCCAAAGGTGCAACTCAAAGGCAGAACAAATCTAAAAAGGAAAGTACCATCAGACAGTACATGATTCGTGAGTTTCTAAACTCTACTCTTCCCAGGACTCAATTCTAGATTATGCACCCCAGCCTATCTCCTTTTCATTTTTTCTTTGCTGTACATAGGAGATTACAAATCTTTACTATAGAATCTCTTGTCCCTGGAAAACTGATGTATTTTGTTGCATATTCACTGGGACTGATACTTTGATTTCTATAGTAATTTGTCGAGGCTGAGGAGAATATATGGCACCATCAGTTTCACATTTCATTACTCTCTGGCTTAAATAATCAGCTTCTGCACAAATACAATGTTTCTGCAGCCCAATATGCTCTTCCTGTAGCATTTTAAGTAAAGATGTACTGTTAATAATGTCATCTTCAGGTCATTAACACCCCACTAAACCAACCTGAGTTTAAATGAAGAATATTATTTTTCTGTCACTGCAAAAGAACAGCAATTTTTTTTCCTGTAACCCATACTGTTCTTGTGTGCAAACACAAAATGTTCATAATTACAGCAATAGGAGTCTATTTTAAAAGGTGTGAGAATAATGTTTACAAATCTGGAAAAGCAATAGTAAGTAATTTAGTACACTATATAATGACAACTATAAAAATGGAATATGAAAATACACATTGTCTTTCATTATCTAACAGAATAAATAAGATAATGTCTGCAGGAGTGACTCACTGCAGGAAAGGCAGGAAGAGAAAAGAGAGAAGGCCTTTACGGCTGGAGGTGGCAATTTGGCAAGGTGAAGGTAGTATGGCTGTCTGCCAACAAGGGCTTAGATTGATCTCTCTCCTTTCATTCTGCTTCTCCCTCCAATCTCTATTTTTCCTGTGCTGTTTTCATTTAGTTTAAGCAGGTCAGCAGCAGGACCAGCTACCCCTGCATTTTTCCTATGGATTTAGCAAGTCACACAAGCTGTGTGTTTCTGCAAGTGTATAGGCATTGGCCAATCATCCTCAGAAAATACTAATCAAGGACACAAGTTCTCTGGGCCAATTTAACAACTCTCCTCTGGCCATCCTGCCACACCAAACACCTGGGTGTTTGTGATAATTGCAAGATTTCATTTATACTGTGCTATTTTAAGATAATCTGTGCAGGAGGGATCACTGTGACTCAAACTGACAGCAGTGGCTGCAGGAAGGCTGACAAGCTGTTGTGCATCTGAGAGAGCTCACACACACAAGGGCCTCTCTAAGCAAGGGCATTGCAAATGTAATGAGGATTTTCTCCTATAGAAATAACTTCCAGAGTTCCTTACAACTTTTCATTATGAGGATGAAATTCTCCTTTAAATAAAAAGTTTGTGAGAATTCTCACAGAAAATAAGCATCAAGAATTCAAAGCATTTTAGCAAAATGAGAGCATAGCCTGACAAGACAATATTTATTAGATTACTAAACATGTCTGCTTTACCAGAAAAACCCATATGACTAATTTTGCCACAAAGATTTCCTACATACTTTGTTTTCCAGAATACTGACTGAGGAAAATCCTGGTAAAAGTAGTTTCATGGTTTCACTTAAATATTTCCAGGATGAACATTTATCAACTCAGGTCATAGCCTACCTCTTTTTTTTTCTCAAAAAATACTTTCATTCAAGTCTAGTCATACCTTATACAAGTTAATATTATGCTCAAACCATTCTTTCTTGGCACAAGGTGCCCTGGAAGCTTGTATACGGCTTTCTAAAATAACATGGCAAAGGTAACTGAGTTATTGAAAAGGTAACAAATTTATTGAAAAACAGTATCAATTTCCAGGGGAAATAACTCAGAGGCCAGAGTTCAGCTCAGTTTGTGCTGAGCACCCTCTAAAGTTGTCTTTTCTCAGACAGTGATCCCTATAATTATCTTAGCCAGACAAGAGAATTCCTTCTGACACACTGGTGATTATTACTGATAGGCACAGCCATCAAATGACTAATTTTAGTACAGTTTAGATCTTTCCAAAATATAAGAAATTCTTGTAATATAATGGGCCTCAAATAGAAAATTAATAAGAATCTTTAAACCTTTCTGGTTCTAGGCATTTGTTTACCTGTATTGTTAGTATTTCAGTGGTTTTAATTCTGTTATTATGTTATTGAACCTGAGTTAGCATAGACAGGAGAGAAATGTAATCAGAGACTGAAGAAACAGACATTTGACGAACATCAAATATAGTTACAAGTATCCCATTTATATTTCATATGGTCATTGGTCCAGTGAGGTAACTATCCATTATCTGCAAGTGTTACTTTCCTATTTCTCACAATTTCTAATTGTTATTCCTTGTGTATTATATATTAAAATCTGCAGTTCTGCAAAGGAAAAAGAACAGATATTGTAACTATGCTGCTGAATAATTAAGTTGGGAGCTGGGAGTTGCAGGAAATAATATTGGCTTTGAAAGCTATGATGGGTGTCTCCTTGATGCGTATCTCAGTAGATGTGAAGCTCCCTTTATGATTACATTTTTCTTTTTTCTTTTGTCATGGACTGTCTCTAATTTGGATCCTTTGCCCTTCCATTTTTAGAGCATTTTTCTGTATAGTTTTTGCCACACTTTGATCCCTAAGTACATTGAATAACAAATTTTGTAGAGGAAAGACAGCTGAATGTTCTCACATCATATTTTTCCCTCAAACTGCAGTTATATTCAGAAAATGGCCTTTTAAAGTGACATCATGGGCTTCCACAGGCACTATATCAAAACCTTTTGTTTTATGTGTATGAATTAAGAAACAAAGACTTTTCTCTTAGCTAATCCTTTGTTTCAGTTTTCTTCCCACCTGTAGGTACCTGGGAGTTTGTTCAGTCTAAGAGCACAGTGAATTCTGTCAGCCTGAATCCCCTGCCTCACGCTGAGATTTGTTAGGCACTATTAGCAAATGGCAAAAAGTACAATGGCATCAAGCACTGAGTCGTCACAAAAGAAAAAAAAAGAACGTTGGTTTCTCTATAGCTCTTGTATTTTTAGCCACTTTTTAAAACCTGTATTCATGCAACTTCTTAGTGTCTTTTACCATACTATCTCAGCCTCTGGAGTGAAAAAGAAACTCATTTAAGTTCTACTTATTTTCAGCATGTATCTGAGTGCAGACAAGATGTTATTCCTGCATTCTAGGCATATCAGTACATAAGAAATAGTGTTAAAAACCACTTCTAGCCATAAGTGGGCCCTTATGTACACACAGGTAATAGCTTTAGTGTACCAACACATAAAACTCTTCAGCCTAGGAAATTCTTTTTCAAAATGATAAAAGCCTCATTCTTTACCAACTGCTGTACAAAGCATGCACAGAGGCTTTCCAGAAAGGAGAGAGGGAAATAAAAGCACCTGTGCCATCAGACAGGTGACAGAAAGGTAAAACGTATCAACACATGCAACATTTTCCCGCTTAAAGAAAATAGATTTCTAAGTGTGAGAAGAGATGGTGAAATGAAGATGTACGAAAATGAGCTGGGGAAAGCAACAAATGGGCATTGTGAAGGCATGGCTAGGAAAGAGAAGCAAGAAACAAAGATAAGGCACATTGTGTAACTACAGATCATGACAGTGATACATAAACCTGTAGGTAGGACTCTTTAGAGGAAAGAAAATCTTGTTTACTCATAGGGATGCAGAGGAGAACCTGATTATCTTTCTCTGATGCAATTCTGCAGTTTTATATTGTTTTGTTATGAATGTCTCTGTTGAAATCCTTAAGCAGTACAGCAAAATCTACTCGTGAACTGTAGAAAACTGGCAACAGAATAGGAATCAGGACAGCCAGTTCTAAAGAGTGATATGCTGCAATCAGGCAGTGAATATGAATTCAGAAAAGGAATGAGATTCTGCCAGTCTGCCAACTAGAAATACAGGGGGTTGTTCCCAGACCCTTTCTTTGTAGCTGTCTTTACGTTAACTGGTTGGGCAGATCTGGAGGGAATGAGGCCTGTATGAGCTCAGTTTGAGCAGTGGCAGGTTTAGATGAGGGGTTGCCTTTGCAAAACCTGACCTGGAAATCACAGCTCAAAGTAAGACCAGCCCTGGAACCTAACAGGCACAGGGACAGTTGCTCCATGGTACTGACTTGCATGACCTTGAATCCTTGGCAAATATTTAGGGATTTCAATGCCTGTGAGCTACAATTCTGGAGAAATGACCAACTGCATCTCTGGATACAGGCCTTGCCTCAATCCAGATAAATATTATTTGTGATTTTATTCCCACAAAGATTCCTGACGACAGATATTTGTAACATCATGGAGCAGAATAAAATAGAATCCCCAGAAAACCTGAAAGCAAATGAAATGCTGGATGCAAGCTCAACCCAATCGTTTCACTTACTGGTTCCCCTTAGACAAGTTGAATTTGGCTACTATTCTCGATATTGTTGAAAAGGCTTATACACCAAGCAGCCCTTCAACCAGTCAAATAACAGAGTAATTTATAAATTAATAAAGCAAGAAGTTAATTGTGTAACAAGTTAGTGAGTGATTTTAAAAAGTAGATGAGAAGTCCTTTTTCTCTATTATTTCTATAATAATGAAATTATGGTTGTCCATCTGCTCTTTTTACCTTTGAGGAAGGGTTTAGTCCCAGCTTATTTTGTTGATGATAATTAGAGTTTCACGTCACTGACCATCTGGAACAGGAGATGTGAGCACTGGGAAACTAACCAAACTTGCTATTAGCAGGAACTTTAAAAGAGCTTCTTTCCCAGAATAGAGAAAATCGCACATAAAGTGTTTGTGCCCTTGTTTAATAAAACTTCATTTCTTTTTTCCTCCATGAGCTTTACTGTACAGACCAGTGTTATGCTTAAATTAGAGGGAAAAATGCTGTTAAATTTCTGTAATGCTTGTTAAAGCTGGGATTTCAGTATGAAAATGGGCACTCGGAACACAATGTTTTCAGGAGTTAATTCTCATTACTCGATTTTTTTCACATTTCAGTATTTCATATCCCTTTTTCCAATATTAGTGGCATATTAAAATTTTACTTAGGATCTAGTTAATATATGCTAAAGGTGTTACTCTCTGTGGTGCTGGTTCTGGCTGAACTGGAGTTCCTTTCCCCACAGCAGCCCTGGCAGAGCTGTGCTTTGCATTGGGAGCTGGAAAGGTGTTGATAACTCAGCAGTGTTTTGGCTGCAGCTGAGCAGCGCTGGCACAGCATCAGCTCTGTCTCTCCAGCATCCCAATGGTAGGAGGTGGGCAAAGCCCTGGGAGAGGGCACAGCCAGGGCAACTGACCCAAACTGACCAAAGGGATATTCCATACCATATGATGTGCTCAGCAATAAAAGCTAAGAGAAAGGTAGAAGGGGCAGATAAATGTTAGTGCATTTATCTTCTAGAGCAACTGCTTCATGTACTTAGCTGGGCATCACCCCCTGATGGGAAGCAGAGAATACAACTTCTGTTTTCCTTTGCTTTCACACACAGCTTTTGCTTTATTAACGTGCCTTTCTCTTCACTCCTGAGCTTTTTTCCATCTCATCTTCTTCCCCCTATCCCATCCTCCAGAGGAGGGAGTGATAGAGTGGCTGGGTGGGCACCTGTCATCCAGCCAGGGTTAGCCTGACACAGTTCTGTAATTGGCACTGCTTTATCTATGCAAGTTATTTGAATCGGCAGCCTTCAGTTGCAGACTGCTAAACTAGAGTAGATTTCAGTGAGCAATGTTATGGAGATTGCCCTCAGGGATGTATGAAGATACAGCTTAGCTCAAATCAGCTGGGAATGTCTGTACTTGTCAGACCCAATCAAATCAGAGTAGCTGCAGGTATCTCTGCCCATTTATACATAGACAGAGAAGTTTTAAGCTCAGAATTAAGAACAGTGCTTGCAGTCCTTGCAAATCACACCTAAGTGGCAATTATTTAGCTACACTTTCCCTACAAATGACCAAACTGACATCAAAGATTCTGAATTTCAAGGATTTCTACTGGGAACTCTTCAGAACTGAAGTACACCCTGGTACGAGTCAGCCTGGTTTTTGAGCTCTTCCAGATGGTTTTTCTTGTCCAAACAATCTTTCTGTAGAGAATAAGATGGTCTTTTCTGAGAGCAAGATAATTACATACAGAGTCTAATTCTACTTACAGAGACAACTCCCTTTTAGTTTAAAATGCCAGTATTGATATTATAGAAAGCACATTTCATTCTCTCTGGATGAAATATTGTACGTAAGAGTCTGTCTGGTTCTTGCAATAAATCAACGTATGTTTCATGTCTCCTGGCAGAGAAGATAGAGGAGGAGTGTGTGTCAGAAAGGTGAGGGAGACCTTTCCACCATTTCATTTATGGGGTAGCCACCAATACCTATTCCCTGCCCAAATCCTTCCCAGAAATACAGTGTTGGAGAGCACAGCTATCGCAAAGAGACAGATAGTTTGTTGCAACAGGATATTCCATAAAAATTCTGTTATTCTTTGGAGGTCAGGTTATGATTACATGAAAGAAGAACTCATTCCTACTGTGGGAGAATGGACTGTTTCCGGTGGCTACCCAGGAGCACTAGGAAAGACTGATGCTTCTGTGAACCCCTCCAGAAGCTCTGTGCTACAGTTCAATTTGAATTTCATCATTATGACCTGCTTTAAGCCTTTTTTTTTTTTTTACCAACAGTATCAGGTAAACTGCTTCCAGCTGCAACCCAGCCCTTGATCTTTTAAGATTCAAATCCTTAAGCTACTGAGGCAATTAGAACTGCCATAACACTCCATGAAATTCTCTTATATGTGCATATATGCAAATATACACATATATATATTTCTGTGTGCATGGGGAACTGTCCATAAAGCACATCAAAATAATGCAAGTGTTATCAAGTACTCAAAAATTACATAATGCTCAAAAATGTTCTTATCTTATAAAGGAGGAATTGAGAGGCACCTTTTGTAAACATTTTAATCAAATGTAATTTATCAGTTTAGTTTTTCATACACAGAAACCTCCCACTCTCCATACCCAAGACATTATTTCAGTGTGCATGTTTCACTTTTTGCATTAGGAACTTTAATGGTTTCAGGAGATACTTTTGTCACTTGAGCAAAGAGAATCTTTGATAACAGTAGCATCAACTGCCTTCCTTCAGTGCCAGGCACAGCAGGAGTGACTGCAAACCTCTAGTTACTGCACTTCACAGCTACTTAAATGATGCAACTCAGCAAATTTCTATTCTTAGAATTTATTCTGATGGCTACAGAGCTCCACTCTCTCCTTGTTTCCACCTGCTTTTGTATTGGTCTCTATCTTATTCCTTCTCTCTCCTTTATCTTTACACAAGACAATGGTCACCATATGTGTCTCATTCTACCTATTTCCCCTCAATTGCGTGACCTACTCCACCGCTTCTGTTGCACTCACCAGTCCCTAGGTCTCCCATCTGTGATAGAAAGAAATTATTTCTGGAGGTAATCTAGGACTGTAAACTCTTAACCCAATCTCCTTCCTTAAAGCCAAGAGAGACCCTGACTTCATTTCTGGTGCAAGCACCTCTTCACTATCCTTCTTATTAAGCTGTGACAAACAGAGGAGGTAATGAGGACAAGAGGGGATGATGTGATGGTCAGTTCTGAAGGCTGGGAAGAGCAACTGGCTGAGTCTGGGGAGCAGCAGTTGCAGGGATAAAAAACATATTTAAGTTTTAGATGGTACATACCTAAAAAAATGAGATCTTGGAAGATTTTTGGTTGATGAAGTGTATCAGATCTCCACTGAGATTTGTCAACTAAACATTGCAGAAACCTTTAAAAATTTGCATAATTTTGTCACATTTTCACAAGGGCGAAAGATATGTAAGAAACAGATGGGTAATTTCCTCTTTCCTCCCCTTAGAAATGACAAGTCTGAATTTCCAAGTGGTACAGTGAGAAAGCTTTGTAATTATGTGGTTGTAAGGTTTGTGTCCAAGATAAGCACAAAGGTATTCTCTCTATACTGGCTCTGCGGAATGCCAATTTAGGGGAAAAAAAAAAAAAAGGAAAGAGAAATTAATGGAAATTGCAAATGCAACATGGCAATGTGTAGTCTCAATGGTGGCATTTTGGTGAAGTCACAAACCATGACAGAGACAGGAAACACTCATGGCAGCAGTTGTGCAAGTGGCCCTGAGAGAGCTCAGTGTGACAGAGCTGGTTCATTTCCACTGTGTTTAGGGCAATGGGACTTGTGAACATTCCCTGTAAAGACCATTGTGCCAAGGAAAGACATCCAGTCTTTTTAGTAGATTGCTCTTAATGCATTTGGAACATTGATGTTCCCTAACTAATTGCTAATTATAATGATCTACGTATTCTGAATGCAATATGCATATGTGTACATTATTTGGATTCCTAATGAAATTTCAGCACATTTCTGGGGAGACATAGTGACATTAGGATTTGGATTTTAAAAAGGAAGGCTTAAATATTATTAAAACTTTGAACAAAGTAGCATCCCAACAATACATTGAATAAACTGATATTCACATTTTCCCTTAGTAATTTATTCATTACAAAGTCTCACAAAAGTGAAGTAATTTTCAAACTTTAAAGCATTTTCATTTTCTGTCCCCATTCACCGAATGTTTACTTTATTTTCATTTTAAAGAAATCAAACCTTTCTTTCCACATTGTTCTACTGATCTGCAGCAAGCACAGCCAGAAACGATAGTGAGAGAAATGAGAATAATAGAGTGCCTAGCAGGCTGCTGTTCCCTGCCTCAGACACACTGGGAGAGGGTTACAGCTAGATGAAAATATTCCTGAAGAACATTTCAGCCTCCTGAACCATTTAACAGCATGCATCTTCTTTATTACAGTATTTTTATTCCTAGAGAGTAAAGTTAAAGGCATTTCTAATCTCTCATTATAGGGTGTTCACTGTTTTGCATTCTATTTCTAGCATTATCAAAACTTAGTCCAGAGCTTGGAGAATGTTTTCATTGTGCCTTGTTAGAGTGAGGCGAATGCAAAAGTTTCTGAGGCAAGACTCCTACGTTCTAGTAATTACGAGGGTAATGAAGCTGGGCAGAATTATTTTCCTCTTATTAATAGCTGTGTTTAAGCCTCATAGAACTTCCTGTCTAGGGAAAGTATTTATTTTTATACTAAGTGGTGGAAATTAATGTGTTATACTACATGTTTATCCATAAATCAATGGAGTCTTTACAAAGCCAGAAAGAAAAATTGTCTGTTTGGCTGCCTATCATTTCTGTGAGATTTTTCACAGTGCATTGGGTAGGCCAATAGCTTATACTTTAATTTTAACAAAGGAAAATATTCCTTAACCCTTTCAATCTTAGCACTGAGGAATATTTCACGATCAGCTGACAGTTGTGTGTCCAAGAGCCTTAGCATACTATGAATAATGCATTCTTATCAAAGCAAAAACTCTCATGCAGTATATTTGGTATTAGGTCTCTTTGATCAAGTGATTCATATTTAGGAAGATGGGGCAGGAGGGGTAGGATTTTATTATCCAGATTATTTTAAAAAGTCCCATTAACTTTTAGGTTATTCTTCAAGTGGCATGTGTTTATGTAGCAAGGGTTAAAGCTGATTTATCATTTGAAACTCCTGTACAAAGGATTAAAAAATACAGACCTATAATTGTTTTGAGTAAAATATCCCCCAAGGTGGAAGTCAGTTTGTGTTTTCTTGCTTTCTCTTCTTGCTGTAATCTTTAAGGATAAAAAGATTGTTTTACTATTTTGATTGCCTTAGAATTTGGGCAATTCTATCCACATCAAATTCCCTGCCTAAATGGTGATTCCCTCTCTTAGTTTAATTTTGCCATGAGTGAAGTTCAGGAATCCTCCAGATTGCCAAGAGGTATTGGCTGGTGTCATAATCAGCACTGACTTAACGCTTGAGCAAACCAATTTCCACAAGGTTCAGCAGCCCCAAGCTGCTGAAATGAACCCCCGAGGCTATGGAGAGCCAGCCACAGTTTAGAAGGGCTTCAGACAGAGCAACCTTTTGCAGTTCTGAGGCAAGGAGAAAAGGTACAAGACAGATGCAAAGCCACCTCTCAGCCCATCTGCCATCCTGCCTGAGTCCCATTCCCTGTCAGACTGTGCGGTTTGCCTCTAAACACCTCTCTGCTCGTGCCTTCAGCTATTGCTTTTCTGACAGCATTTACCAGAGATAGCACTCCAAGCTCTTTTTTTCACTTTCAAATAAGCCTGGACCTATTCTTCTATCACCTTCTCAAAAATTCTATCTTTAATTTTTTTCTTTTTTCCCAAAAGAGACTTAAATGGACTATATACCTTCCCAGCACAGTGGATTTTTCCAGTGGATGACTATTAGCACTTGTTGGATTACAGTTTCTTTCTAGAGGACTGTCCAGTAATTTTGTTTTAATGTTCTAACATTAAAGGTATAACAGGTTAAAGAACTTCAGGCTATAGAGTGTTAAGGTAGTAAGCAATAGGTAATATTGCAATTTTAAAATTTCTACCATGGCTGGGGATTTTCTTTTTATAAACTGTAAAACAAAAAAAAAAGTCAGCATAGCAGAAAGGTGAATGAGGAGAGCTTGAGGCCCACCTTTCGCCTACAAGAATATTACTGCCATTCTCTGTGCAAGGCTGACCAGTTTTTCTAGCAAGTGAAGTGCCTTTCCCTAATGTGAAATTTCATTCTGTTTATTTGCTATATTGGATCAGGAACAGAGACATACAAATCAGAATATCCCTTAGTCTCTATCCTTGGCTCCAGTATATCAAGAAAACAAAACATGTAACATGTTTTGTTTCTGACATTATTACTGCCAACACTAGATCATACAATTCACATCTGGATTTATTTTAGACTTCCTCATTACAACAGCTGCTTTTCTTGCCTTCAGTTGGATACATTTTTAAAAATTAAAATTGCCATGGCAACAGCTGCAACCATTTATTATAAAGCAATAGAAGTGGAACTAATATTTGTGAGAGAAGCTTTGTTATCAGGATAGCATTTCATTCAGACAATGCCCGAGCTGTTTTTCCCTAGCTGTTCCATTTTTTAAAAGTGAAATATAGAAAATATTTTCAATAGTGAAATGTAGGTGGGATTGAACAGCTCAGGAGATTAAGAAGATTTTGTTCGTTAGATTACTGGCTCATCTCAAATCCAGATTAGCAAGAGGCAAAAATTATCATCTGTTTGGTGGGTACATGGAAAAATTGATAGGGGTATGGAGCTCTAAAAATCCCATTCCCATAGCAGCTGTGTTCTCAAGTGCAGCACAGACACAGACAACTGAGTACATAGGGTGTGTCTTCATTGGGGGAAAAAATGATGTGACCCATCCTTGAGGAGTGCTAATGAGTAATGCAAAGGAAAACTCCATGGGCAACTTGCAGTGCTAACACAACGCAGTTCCAAGTGAACTGTTCTGCCCTTCATACCACTTGCACTGTACTGTGTTACCTGAGAGAAGGGAACTGTTTTCCCAAGGAAAATGTGGCTGAAGAGGGATGTTTGGCACCATGTTTGGCACCAAGCTCAAGGTTATGTTGTTACGGGTCAGGACTGAGGTAGGGGCAACTAATGTATGATCTGGGCACATTAGAAATCATGTGGACCATTTTATTTGCATCTACTTACGATATTTCTTGGAGCTTTAATCTTCTCTTTAAAAAAAAAAACCTCTCTAAGAATCTGGGTAGAAGATAGACAAATTGTACTCCAGATATTAAAAAGCTACGTAGATTTTACAAAATTACTCATTGTGCCTGAGAAAAATCTTTGAAAGCATATTGTTCATACATTATATTTTTATAATGAGATCTGGTAGAATATAAAACTGACATCTGGTAGAAATCACAAAGATAGTTTTCTTTCTCCTGCTTTCTCACTTGAATTCTCTATAGCATATGCCCAGTAGCATTCTCCCAATTCTGTCCTTCCTCTTCAACATTCCTAGGTAAGCTCCACATTCACTGTTACATTTCAAACAGGGCAGTTACTCAGGGCAGCCGAGGCTTGGCAGACCAGTGACGAGAATGGGATTCTTTCCTGTCTCCCTGGCAAGAGCAGAGAAGCAGGGAGAGAACAGTCTGTTTTCCTCGAGATGAGGAGGACTGGGCTCTTAGAGCTTCCTCACGGTGTCTCTGGGAGTACTGGGCGGTGTACAGACAGGCTTCCTCTCAATTTGGAATGTTATCTGTGAAAAGACATGGGATGCACCACCCTTGAACACATCAATCTCGGGATTTTCATAAGCAGAGGTCACAGAAGAAAAAAGTCCTTTGAATATTAAATAAGAAACTGCTGTTTATGTTCTTCCATTGATCAGCTAAGCATTTTGATATTGGCCTTCACTCCTTTGTTCACATTCATCCAAGGGGATTTCAGAGAAGATTACAGTGTATTATAGTGCTGTTTAACGAGCCAAGTCTCAGGGACAAGTAGGCTTAAACCCTGGAGGAGGGTGAGGTGAGTAGGACAATGAATTTGTGAAGGATAAAAAGCAGCAATTATTACAAAGGAAATGCTGCTATTCATCCCTGGGTGTTTCACAGAGCACATGGTTCTAGTGGGTTCTCCTGCAGTGTTGTGAGAATGAGTCAAATCTTAAATGAAGGGAATATTATCTGGCATAAAATATACATAATTTTCTGTTGTTTCAGTCTTAAACTGCTCCTGAACAAAATCATGTGCTGTGGGATTCTAAGAAAATTACTATTTAATAAAGGTTTAGTGGAAACTTTCCATTTTATCTCTGCTAGTTGCCCATAAGAGCAAACAATTTTTCATGGCTAACCAAGCTGCTTAAAACCTTCCTTAAAGTTTTTGGGTCATATCCTGCTTTTCTTGTAACACCACTGTACATCTAGAACAACTGCACTGAATCAGTGGAGTTACTTCAGGTACTCATCACTGTAAGGGTAACTTAGGGCAGTTTCTCCTCTAGAGCAGGATGACAGTAAATCACAGTGATTTCCTGGTAATCTGCTGCAGCGTTCTAATGCTCCATGCAGGCAACCATCAGCATCATTTTATCAACAGGGAGGTGGACTTCAACTGACGCAGATAAATGTAAAATTTGTTTGCAGGAGAGAAGTCACTGTAAAAGACAAGGATAGTTGGAAGGCTTTGTTATCTCTTCTTTGAGTTATCCCAAAAGTTTTAGGGGATTAATTTAGGGGGAAAAAGGGGGGCATTAATTAAGACCACCCATCCTTCCAGTAATAACCTTCCCTACCCCTTATGGACACACCAGTCAGTGTTTTGTTAATCTGCTCTGATGTTTGCTCTTTGCTCTCTGTAGAGTAAATGAAATCCCATAGTGTCATGTTTTGCCACTTTTGTACAAATAAACCTGAGGTGTGCATCAAATTAGGCCTCCAGGAGCACATTAAACTCTTTCCTTTGCTGACAGAACATTTGCAATAGCACATTAATTCAATGTTTGACTTTCAAGAGAGATATATCATTTTCACAGAAAATCCTTATTCTAGAGTCTCATCACCCTGAACTAATGGTAAGAACTGTCACATAAAGGGAAGGTTGTGTAAATGTTTCTGATCAATATTTTTCAGCTCTTCTCTAAGTAACTTTGGAGACTAGTGGCTTGCAAGAAAACAATTGAAAGATAACACAAAGGTGGAGAATGCTATAAAGAAGAATAATGTAAAGCTAGTAGTAGATAAAGATGTAGCTGCATATAAAGAAAAGTGCTGCCCACAATTATCAGAGAAATACAAATCGTTAGATTGTGTTACAAGTTTGGGTGGTGGGTCTAGCAGTGCAAGAGCTGGGAGTGGATGATAGCTCCCAGCTCAGGTGTCAGGGGTAGGGAGGAAAAAAGATTGTTCAGGCTCATGGACCACCATTAGCAATAGCGTTAATACATACAGCACATCTAATTCCCCTTATGGCACAATTAGCATCATGCAGCAGATTTGGTTCAAATAACATAGAAAACTATTTCACTTTTCCTTTGAGATACTAAGCAAAGATTTTTTTTCCTTGTTCATTGTTTCTTGTTAACTCTGAGGACTGAGTCATGTTTTCTTTGCCAAAAGAAAAGCGTATTGTTTACAGTACTGCCCTACCTTGTAAGTTCTATTTTGCATAAGCATAAGTGATTACAGAGAGATGCAAGGCAGAAGAAGAATCCAGCTCTTTGTATTAACACAATAATATTTTACTTATTTATTTATCTCTTCCTTAGTTGTTTCTACTTTCTTAGCACTATGTGCGTCTTTGCATTTGCTGAAGCCACTGAAAGCTCCCTAACTGGAAGGACAGACTTCAAGCTGCTCTAGACACACACAAGCCTTTCCTCTTCATGCAAGGTTTAAAAAGAATGGAAATTAAACATGAGTTGGATTACAGTTCTGATATCCAAATGAGAAAGGATCATATTTGCAGGCACAGAAATGTGTAAATTATGTGCCTTTTGATATCATCAGCTCATAAGTAAGGACAGTCAGACACATTACACAGAATGCAGCACATGCTGTCACGGACGACCCACTATCAGCCATCTGTTTTCTGCTGATGTGCTTCATTCGTCTCAAAGATATGGGACATGAAAAGAGTTGTCACAGTGACTGTGATATTTTCAAATAGATTTATGAAAATTAGACATTTAGAAGCAATAGCAGTCATTTGAGAATGAAACATTCCTATGCCGAGCTTCAGAGATATGTGCACATATTTTACTATTAAAGCTGTAGTTTTCTTTTACATAGCTTTTAAGCCCATGTTGCTGTTCATCAGGATTTCTTTCTGTCAAAGATAAAAACAGGTTAGAACAAGGTAATGAGCAGCTAAGATACTTGTACAGATGACAGTGCACACCATTTCTCAGATGCACCAGGGCAGAAAAGCTCCACACCAGATCAGAGACGATGTTAGTCTTGAAATTGCTCTGCCTGCAGGCCCATTAGGTCATTATTCATTGCCAAAACTATCATCTCACATCTCCTTTCTATGAGTCTGTAGTGACTGCAGCCCTGTAGTGAGCAAGTTCTGAGCAGGATCAGAAGGATGCAGTGTGTCCAGCACCTCTGTCAGCAGCGACTGACAAAGCAAAGTTTTTCCTGGGCACCAGGAAAGCTGAGTTCAACCCCATCCAGGTGGGTAAGATACCAGATCATTTTAAGGCAAAGGTGGTGGAATTTTCAGGGCAAGAATGGGATCACCAGGATAGATGGTTTCCAAGGTTCCCTAAAGAGGTAGAGCAGATATCCTAAGGATAATGGGTTGGGAGAAGGAGGAGGGAGAATGACAGATTTTCTGCAGTCCCCAATGCTTGGAGGGAGATGAGGACTAAGATCTGCATTAGGAAGGGTCTGCCTGGAACAACACAAACTATTTGTTGTGTTCTCTGACAAGATGCTGCTGCTGTGTGTCAGCTCAGGCCTGGACATAGAAGAAAACTGAAAATAATTACCCATGTGCAAAGAGTAAAAGCTCATGTACAACAGCAGTAAGTGTTAGCTTGGTTTAAAGTAATCAAGATAAAATGTCCTCTAGTATTTTAGAAATTCTGGAAAAGCCTACAAAGGAACAAAGTAAGATGAGAAAACAGATGAAGAAAATAAGCCATGACATGGAGAAAAAGAAACAGAGTGTAAGCCCAGATAGAAAATAGTTTCTAAAACAACTGCTAAAACTTTTTCTAGAACTAAAAGCAATAATACTAGTAGCAGTGTGATGAAACCAAGCCTGGTTTCATCATTATAAGTGGTATAAAAACCATGATGTGCTGTCTTGCCAAGGAGAATAAAGTTTTGGGTATCCATAATGAAGGTTCAAATGCTGGCCACTGGGGCAGTAATTCAACTACCAGTACCATTTCTTTTTTTTCCCCAGCTCTTATGTAAAGGTCTATATAAATATAAAGCTTAGTGTCTATATTTCTGTGAAATCTCTGTTTTAGGAACCTTAAACATCTAAAAATTTGCAAATATTGTCAGAAGTAAACTCCATGGAGACAGATTCCTTTATACAGAAGGATGTACAAAAGATTCCTCTGTGGTTTTTTAATGTACCGATCACTGTTTTAACATATCTGAATAATAAAATAAGTTCGTTTGTTGTTTGAAATTTTTATCTAGAAGATCTCCATATATTTCCTTCAAAACTGCTAAAATTGGCTGCTTCTGCTAGTCCTTAAGCCTTCTTGCTCTGGTGTGTCTCTGCTTTGCCTCAATATCTTGCAAACCTTCTCTGCTTCATATGTGCTTTTGTCGGCTTGAAATAGTCACATCCCAAACTTCCTCATTTGTTTTTATCTTTGTAGTTCATTTACTTGCTCTTCCTGCATGAGGAGATCTTTCGTGAGGAAGCCTAAGAAGGCTCTACCAACCTAAGGCTTGCCTCAGGTGTAGAGAGAGAGAGAAGGTGTAGGTGTCTGGTGCCATGCATGGGCTTTCACTTCAAGCTTCAGTTCAAACACATATTGTGGGTAAATTATAGCGCTGACTATTTGGCTTTCTTCCAACAGTTTTAACAAAAGTATATAGTCAAAAAGTTGTGTGGGAACACAAATTGTGTGGTTCAATCCACTTCTCTGAAAGATCCAAGTTTTCCAAGACCTTATACTGACCTACCTTTTCCTGTATAATTATAATCTCAGGAAAAATAACCTTCTTTCTCTCTTAAAAATGACCTTGAACTCTAGAATACTTTTTCTGGCCTGTTTTATTTTTCTTAATTAGCAGCTGGTGAAATCACCATGTACTTCTATAATTATTTATCACCTAAGGGAGATCCCACTTTATTCAATGAAGGTATTTAAAGGAACATCTGGCCTTCCTGTGTTTTCAGGCATTTTTTTCTTTTCTTCACGTTGTTCCTGATTCTCTTCTGCGCAGTATTACATGGCACATGATAAAGTGGCAAGGAGGAGGAAGGCCACTTGGCTAAAGGAAGCCCTTTGGCTTAGCAAGTGGAAAGAAATCTTGCTCTCCAAAGCTGTTTATCTTCATGTTGGTCAAATAGACGGGAGGAAGTAAGAAATAAAACAGTCTGTTTACAGGTTATTTCTCATAATTGATTCTATATAATTCTGTTAGAAATTTTCTGCTGTTTGTACACACTTTCCTTCTGATACTTGAGTATCTTTACTTCAGCATAATGCATTTTTCTAAAATTCATCTGATACAGGTGTTGCATCACTTTGGCTTACATGACAACAAAGAATCTATATATTATTCTGCTACTTAAAGCTGATTAATGTGACTTTATTTGATGCTGCTACATTAACTCTCTGGAGACAGGAACAAAAGTAGGGTACAAGGTTTAACCTCAACAACAGATTTTTCCTCAGAAAACTTGCATGAATTACTGGAAAATCTTTGCTATGATGCTAAGTGCTTTCTATTCTGTTTCCTTTTTCCAAGGAAAATACATCATGCTTTACTCACAGGCTGGGAAAACTAACAGGAAGAAAAAAATCTTAGGAATAAATGAGATTTTACTTAAGAATAACTGAAAATGTAAAAAGTAATCAATTAAGATGTAACTGGAAACATGACTGGATGCTTTCTATTGTGGTAGCCCTTCTGTCATGCAGACCTTTAGCATTAGGTGCCTATAAAGTGTGTAGAATGAAAGTGTTTGTGTCATGCTGAGCTTTCATCCTAAAGTGATTTTAACAGATAGGGAGGAAGTGGAATGATTAGCATGGTACAACTGACACAAGCTGTTAAGCCTTGTATCTGCTTCAAGCAAAAGCTACCAACTTGCAAGATATTGCATAAATAAATATTGCCCATATTTCCTTTTTTGAAAGCTGCGAAAGCACTTGACCCCATCCAATGTTGTTTGGCCAAGGAAACTCAGAAGAACTGGAAATAAAAAGAGATCTGTTCAATAGCTTTCTAATATGGAAAGCACTGGCTAATCCTAATAGGAACCAGCCAGGAAAAGAAGTATTGTTTCTAACTCCAACCAGAAGGAGAGGCAGAAGTTACCAAGCTGACATATAGACAGGCAGTAAGGACTGGGACAGGTGTTTGTGAGATACATTCATTGAGCATTCACTGAGGAGGCAACAAAAATCTTTCATTCCTATCCCTACACTCATTCTCATTATGGGTGGCAGATAAAGCAGGCCTTTGCCATTAAATCTGTTCATTTATCAGTCTCTGAAAACAGTTTTCTACTGCATTTACTTTGAGGACTCCCTTAATCCACCTCTGATACAAATTTACAGAAATAAACCCTTTTTTTTCCTTAAACTAGTTCAGCGTTTAGAAAGCCTCTAAAAACTAAACACAGTTTGAAATTTCGTATCAAACTCTCCCGCACTGTTTATTAATGAACTGCAATCACCCTTTTTGTACAGACAGCACAGAGAGCAGTTAGAGAGAGGACAAGTCATGCCAGCAGGCCTCTTGAATTGCTCTCCAAGGAAAAGGAAGAAGAGTAGAGGCACTATAATTTTAATTATGGTTCTCTCCAGTGTTAAACTTTGCAATTTTGTTTTTAGGTCAAATAATTGGTTTGGCAGGAAGTAGTGGAATAAACAGGATAAAATCCTGTTCTGTTAAATTGCAGCTTACATAGAAAAACTGTCAGGTAAATTAGTGTGTATTTTGGATGCTTGAAAGGATTAGAAGTTAGTGCTAAAAAGAAACATATCCAGAAAAATAAATAGCTCTACTACAGAATAATGCAGAATGAAAAGTAGAAGTAGATACTCTTTGAGCTGCAGGGAAACAGGAGCTCTGGAAAGATTTAGCCCAGAAACCACAGTTAGCATAATGAGCATATGTTGTGTTATGGTGCTTTTTAAAAATCATGGGGGGCATACTGAGTAGAAAAAATTCACAGTGAGAATGAGTCATTTCACATTTGTTCCTGAAATAACCACATTAAGAATAGGATGCTTTCTTCTAGTCTTCTTCATACCTGAAACCTGTTGGAAGAGGGGAGGGCAAACTGTAACCCTAACCAGTCTTAATAAAGTCAGCTTTTCTTGCCTTAAGATTAACATACTTAATAAAAAGCCATTTCCTGACTATAGCTTACCTTTGACTAATACATTTTCATTCTATGTCAAAACCTTCTTTATTTTACTTTATTATTACTAAGCATCCCTTCCATAGTCAGAGCCCATCATTCTAATAGAACCATTTTCCCTGATTTTAGGACCTCTCTGAATTCATGCTCAATGCTGGCCACAGCACCAATGGCACAGAAGATCATTTCCTGATTTATAATCCACTAAGTGAAACAGAAGAGCAGCTGCAGAAACAAAGAATTATAACTGATCCCCTGGTCTAAGAAACTCACAGTTGAAAAAGAACTGAAAATTCAGATAGCAACATGTTGCCAATTAGCAGTTCCTCTGCTAGCAATATTTTGTGTCCTTGTATCGATAGCACTTCCCACTATAAATCATCTCACTAGTTTTGTGATGGAGCTAATCAGCATAACTGGAGATAGATTTCAGTGCTTAGTTACTTCTGTTGTAGTACATGAGCATTCATCCCTCATATTTAGTGGTGCTGCACCATATGCCTTGAGAATCCTTGTGCCATTTTTGCAGACTGAAAGCATGAGAACTGTTTTCATGTCTTCATGTTGTTTCAATGCAACTGTTTATAAAATCCTTCATACAGAACTTCAACTCTAAACCTTATCTCCAAATGAAAAATATCAGACCGCAAGGATCACATTCTTCATATCCAAAAGCTTAAAATAGTCACAACTTTTTAAAAATATTAAATTTTTAATTCCTAAAATACTGATCATTTTCCAGCAATCCAAGGCACATTCTGGAATCCAATTCATTCTGGAAGGCCAATCTCAGCACATTTTCTTGACAAGGATCATAAAAGACCTGCAGTACTCAAAGCAACAGAACACAGAGATCTAAAATGTTGCTTATTAGTTTGTGAGGCATAGAGCTCAACAGCGCAGCTCCTTAGCTTTTCAATAGGAAAAATTACATACCTTCATACATGAAGTTACTGGTGTTCGAGTAATAACAGACTTGTGGCAAAAAACAACTGTGAGACACTCAAAGAATTATTTAGTGCACAGCCCCTTTGCTTTGCTGGCATCCTTTCCCATTCCAAAATACTTGTGGTGGCTGCACTCCGGGGTGGGATACAGGAGATGACCTTTGACAACTGCGGCAGTTTCTTTCTGTGGGACTCCATTCATTCTGTCCACAAGCTTTCCTATTGCTGAGCTCTTGCTAAGGCTCCAGCTCTGTTTATGAAGGATTACACCAAGAAGGGAACTACTCGGTGGTTTGTGACAAAATTGCTGCTGCACGTGTGGTACTGGCTGTGATTTGTGTCACCTCTTTGAACCTCAGCCACAAAGCTGCACTTTTTATCAAGGATATTTGCGAATATGTAACTGCTCTGAGGACATATGGCCAATAAATAATTCAAAGTTATCTATCTTCCCTGCAGTTCTTTTATACACCTACAACCTTTTAATGTTTTGTTGGCCTGGAAACAATATTGTTTATGGCACTTCTAGCATAAAAGTGTTACTGACTGGCAGTAGACTACTTCTAGTGTGATACCTTGAAAATAAATTGGTTCTCCCCAGTCTCCATCTGCTTTGCTCTCTTCTGCCAATAGCCCAGAGAAGTCTTGTTTCGCATTTTGAGTGCCTAAAACTGTTTATTTGCAATTATTGATTCCAAAATTGTTACAATGTGATTGAATTTGTTATTCCTTTTTCTCTCTCTCTCCCCATCCCTTTGTTTTCTTTTCAGCTCAATATCCATTTACAGTCCTAAGGTGAATCCTAATGCTTTTGATGCTGCTGCTTTCTTCCAGTCAGTGGGAAATTTTCTGGGGATCTTTGCTGGATCATTTGCTATGGGATCCTCTTATGGTGTTGTCACAGCTTTAATATCCTTTATGGTTTTTTTCCCAGGGAGCAAATCTATCTGTGTTGGAAAAAACATGCAGTATCTGAGAATGACCATCTTTAGTTTGAGCCTGAAGCTTTTCACTCTAGGCTCAAGTCTTTGCAAACAGACAAATCATAAATTGACAGGAAATGTTATTTGTCAGAATCCACAAATTTCTTTTTTATGTTTTGCGTTAGGGAGGACTCTGGCCTTTATCTTATTATTTGCAAATAATTGTATTTTAAGGAAAGTGTTTTGAAGTATTTTGAGGCTAAGACATGCATTTATTGAATACAGCAGCTTATTTATGAACTCAGGCTAGCAGCAATTATACAAAAATACAAAGGAAAGACTACATTGTGTCAGTGTGAGCAACAAGTCCACCAGTTTAACTAAGCTAGAAATTAAAAGTCTGTCTGTTGCCCTGAATTTTTTCTTGTGTTTTACAGTTCATATAAAATGCTGCTGTAGAAAGATCAGTGATTTTGATCTTTCTTGCATTCACACAAATGTACATAAATGTCAGTTCCTTTATAAAACTGGACAAAATTACTTCTTTTTCCTTTTTTCTGGGAAAAAGAATATCAAATGCAACCAGCTAGGTATTTATTCAAACTCCATAAAAGTACCTAAAATAGCTGACTTTAAAACCTGTTCTGGATTTTCCTCCTTGAGATAAGTTAGACGCTGTGCTGTTTTTTCTGAATTCAACTTGCACAGATGAGTATGGTAGTGGAGCTTTCTTTCTTTCATCCTTTATCAGGTTAGGAGTAATTTTAGCTTACAAAACAGTTGGGTTTTTATTTTTCCTTAGTAATCTTTTAGCACTTGACAAAATTTACAAAGCTGTGTGAGTTTCCTATGTTGGAGACAGGTCTGTTTTTCCTCCTGTCCTGGAGTGCCTTCTTATCAGCAGAAGCTGCTGGGCTTACAGGTAAGTGTTGCATTTAATTGAATAAAAGCAGTTTTATATTATGCCTTTAGTGTGGGTAAAATGCATGGTTTATTTTAGGCATGACATCATGTATAAAGCTTCTAAAAGCCTGTTGCTATATTCAAGATTGTTTCATCTTTTAGAACAAATCTGTAGTGACATTGAACAGTTCTTCCAAACAAAGGCATAATAGATCAGGCTTAAGTCCTCAGTGTTTCTTCCCTGCATTATCCCATCCCTATTAGTCCCACTGTGAATCCCCCTATTTTCTGGCCAGCTATGGGTCCAAAGATAACACTAAGTACAAGGAAGCAAATAGGCAGTGCCATGTGCTTGCCAGAGACTCTGTGCTCCTCTGCACACACGGCATGTCCTGGGCCCTTCTCGTTTTTCTCAATTATCAATAATGGAGACCAATTATCAATAATAAACAGAGAACAGGAGCCAGTGGGTTGCATCCACCTCCGTACTTAGAAAAATAGAAGGTCATCTTGTTCAGTGCACCTACATGAACATCTTTAGCAACAGCAGAGACACAGCTGTGTCCCAGTGACAGGTAGAAAGATGTGTGGTCTGTTTGTTTTTTCATTAATGCCAGCAAAGAAATTGTGCAATCACAGTCAATTACGTACCGAGGGCCTCCATTAAAGTGTGCACAGAAGTTTAGGCAAAAATTGTAAATGGATATAGTTTACCTCCACAGCAATCCATTGTATAGCATGATTCAAAAGAACAAAGTTTGTATGACCTTGATTGTTTTAATGCTCTTGAGGCTGTCACCCCTGAAATCAAGTGCTCTAATTAATGTCAGGGAAAATCAGGAGAAGAAAAATGCTTAATGGAGTGGTAATGCAGCCCATTCTGGTTTGTTTGCAAAATTGTTCAAAGCCTTTTGAAGTCAACAGTTATATTTTTACTAAGTTCTCTAGAGCCAGCATGTTACTTTTTTAATATCAGCCACACAATCAAACTATTTCTGAATGGGTATTAACATCTGCATCTTTGTCTTACCAATTATACAACTTTGCATCCTGTTTACTGCCAAATTCTTCAGGCCAGTGAATAAAAACAGAGGCACATTAACTGCACAAAAGAGTGGTATTTCATTACATAAGAAAATCAGATACCAAGTAGAATAAAAGTCCATTTTGTCTCTTAACAGCTCTGAACTGCTTTGGACAACAGTAGCATTAATTTTCTATATAGTAGTTAATGTGGTGCTGGTAACAGCATTGATATTTCAGGGATAATTCAGGTATCACTAAGAAGCACTTACAAAGAGCCAAGGGATTTTCTGCTCCTCGCCCCACCCACCAAAAAGGGGCTGAGGGTGGACAAGAAGTTGTGAGGGGATGCAGCCAAGAGAACGGATCCCAGCTGACCCATTCCATGGCAATAAAAGCTGGAGGAAGAAGGTTTCTCACTCTTCCCCTTGTCATTCTTACCCTCATCCCACCGCAGGGGAGGGAGGGAGCAAGCAGCTCTGGGAGTCTGAGCTGCTGCCTGGGGTTAGACTCAACAAGCTCTTTAAAATGTGGCATGAATACTACGTAAAAATGGGAGCAAAGAAGGATGATTTTTGATCACTTGCCTCCTGCTGGAGGTACTGATTTCCTAATGCAATGACTTCAAAGTGAGGACTGTTTTAAAATGCATTCCTCACAGAGCACAAGGATGCTATATTTCAGCAACCGAACAACTGATTATACATTGCACACCAAAAGGAGATTTGTAAAGGAAACACTAATGTCTTTCAGAGCCTCAGGTGCTGCACCAAAGGTAATTTCCATTTCTCAGGCATAGGAACAGACTGTATGTCCTGACAAAAATAACTGGCATGTGTCTTTTTTGCATACTGCAAATGTGATGATGGACAGCACAGGCTCTCCTGGTAGTTACCCTGAAGAGTATTTCATTGGTCTTTTCTGCTGTAATATATAAAATACTGAAATAAAAGACTTAATTATTGAACACCACAGATAGTGGTGGTAGCCATGGTAAGGAATTTTAAATGGACAGAGGCAGAGCCAGAGGAAGAGAGTGGAACTAATGTAAAGTTTCAATTTAAGGGAGAAAATAGAAAATTGTTGGGAAATTTAATTCTTATCAAAAAAGGAACTGATGGAGGAAAGATAATTACTTCATCAACATATATATATTCCAATTAAAAGTATCAAGCCCTTTTAGGTCTGTAACTAGCATTTTTTTCCCATGGGTATTTTTTCACAGGTTCTGAGTTTCAAGTGGAAATTTTTTGATTATACTGTTGTGAGAAGGCAAAGTTTAATCTTGAAACTTTTATCAGTTGAATCTTTGTCACTTTGTTTCTGTAAAAGGCTTTTGTCAGAATCTGTTATTACGGAAAAAAAACATGGAGCCTTTCTTATGGCTTCAGAAGTTCAAAGCTGTGTCTTATAAATGCATTTACATTATTAGTACTGTGCTGACATTACCCCTTAGTTGTCTGGCTTAACCAGTTTTGATGTTGCTTTTGTCTTGTCTCAATTTCCTCTGAAATAGTTCCAACTCCCCTCCTTTCAAAATATTATTTTAAACTCCCAGTTCAGCAGGAGAAATACTCTGTTGGTTTAGGAATTTTCAGCTGCCTTTGGTTCAGCTCTGATTACCCATGCTTAGGAAATCTGTGCCGTATGCAGTTGCTGTGTGCAGTCCCCACACGGGTGGGTTACGTACACAGCACCTGTTGCACACGGCACGGGGAGCCCAGGAAACGGTCACTCATCCTTCAGAACACGCTCTGCTCTTAATCCACGCTCTATCATTTCCAGTCTTTTCCAGCTTTCCTGCTTTGCCCTTGGTCTGTCTCGATGCCTGCAGGATCTGGGTTTACAGCTGTGAGAATTCAGAGTCTCACTCCTGCAATGGCACAGCTGCACCACTGCATTCAGTGCACCGCACTCCTAGTCTGAAGTCTCTGAATTCAGCTGACATGCTTAAAAAATTAACTTGTTCCACGAGACATTTATGCCTATATTCATCTTCATTTTCCTTGGATATCGTGTTTTCTCTGTTCATTCCTTCTAAATGAACTTCAAAGGATTAACACTAGACATCAGTACTTCCCTGTAGCTAGTAAGTAATGTAATTGCAAAATAATTTTATTCTTATAATGCTTTCCACAGCAGTCCTTCAATCATTCTGAGCTTTTTGAAGTGTAATATTGAAGTATTTCATAATTTAGAAATAATGGGTTATACTGGGTTTTTGTGGATATAGTAGGTGGTAGAGCTCACTTGTTTAGCTTGCAGATTTTTAAAATAAAATTTAAATGGAGGGTAGTACAGGTCAATATTTTAGAAAATATTTCATTCCTCTACCTCAAGATATTCCATGATATATCACACACAATATATGAGCCTGACCCTGGCTGAAAAATGGATGTGATCGAACCAGCAAATCAAAATAAAAATCTGGGATGACTACACAATTATTGTTATACTGGGAACTGGAAATTATAAATTAATGTTATGGTTATTAATCTTATAGCTATATCATCAAGCTGTGACACATGCATGATAAATTGATTCTTATACAGTAGAATCTAATTTTTGCATTTTCTCATTTACCCTGAAGTATATTATTCCTGACTGCTGAGCAAAGCTGTAATAACAGAATACTAGAGTGAGGTCAGTGTTAATAGAGTTGTTTTCATTTGCAAACTTCATTATATAGTATTTACTAATAGGCTATGAAAAAGAAATCATAAATAATTTAAACACTAAACAAATAAGGAACGTACATCTTGCATTTATTAATTGCTTGCTATCTTGTTTTACAATTAACAACATTTTCTAAATCTAAAATGATCACTCAGTCTGGGAAAGGTTCTGTGATGCACATAGGCATTTCATGGTCACCTCAGTTAGACCCTCTCTATCTGCAGCTTTGAAGTGAGTAGATATTCAAATAAAAAGAGATTAATGTACCTGCAGAAATACACTCAAGCATATGTATGGGAACTTCCTTGCATGTATGTGTTCAATTGACACATGCTTCAAAGTCACATAGTGACTCACTGTAAAGGCATCAAAATTGTAGCCAAGTACCTCTGATTTTTACACAGTGAAGACCTTCATTATGAAGACAAAAAAGACGATAGACCTTGAAGGAAAAAAACTGTTGGAGAGCATCGTTTTCATTCCTTTACTGGTTTTCAGAGCCCTTTGATTTCTGATTATTATAAAGGGAAAAGCTTGTGATAATAAATTACTGCTGCTTCCTCACCTTCAGCAGTTCTTGTCTGAACATTTTGTCATGTGTCTGCCTTTGTGACACCTGCCTTCTTATTCAGGGGCTCACAGGAGAGCAGAGTCTACCCAGCAGGAAAGCTTTTCCTCCAAAAATAAATAAGCAGCATCTTACGAATGAGAGACCAAGGATAAGTCCAAAGATCTGGTCTCTCACTGGGGCAATTTTGTGCTACCTTTGTATTTAGGAGATAGCAAGAGTAAATGTCACCAACTTCCATTTTCTTTAATACTGCTGACAAAGTGCATTTATCCTCATGCTATTCACTGCTCCTATCTGTTTGCTGTAATTTGTCTAGAATCTGTCATCTACCTCGTTGCTTTTTTGAAATGCTGTGACCAGTTCTTCTTGTGACAATTTCAGAAGGGATCTACCAAAACATTTCTGTCTGCAGTTCTGAGCACTGTGAGCCCAAGGCAGTTTGGTGCCTGATGGGCTTTAGTTCACTGAGCTGACATTATTCTATACAAGGAAGATATTCTGAGCTTTAAATTCTAAACTGTGTGGTTTTCTTTCCTTTATTTATTGGTAATGTGCCATGCAGTGTCATCCAGAGCAGGCAGACTCCTGCCAGTAAGGAGGGAGAAGGGAAATCTTGGCTTCCAGGTCAAAAGGAAAAAGAACACAACTCTTGTAAGCTGTAGTTCCCGCCGCTTTCAGAAGCACAGGACAAAATCTAAGCCTAATTAGGAAAACAGGCTCTTCATAGGTAAGAAGACAGCATTTGCACTGCTGTGCAGAGACAGATGACAAGTGAGCTAGTCTGCTGCAAATCCCTTACTGGAGTCAGGGCTTGGGTCTGGCTAATTTAGGGCTTGCCGTACATCTAAGGCAGTAAGGGAAAAAGAGAAAGATACATGTTTTTAGAGAAAAGTACATATTCTAGCAAGGCTCTAAGCTGAGACCAGAGATCAGTTGCATAAAATGTGGAGAGTTGAGTCTTATTGCTAGTACAGAGGTTAAGAATAAACAGGGTAAGCACACTTAACATGTGCAGAATAAAAGCTATATTATTGTTATATGTCACCATAGGCGTTCCAATCTAAATTGAATTCAGCAATTCATTTGGGGTTACAAAAGTACAACACTGAAGCCCAGGTCTCACTTGAAGCAGCCAGGTGCAATACCAATTCCTCAGTCAAGGGCCTAAAAAATCCCCTTGGCTCCATCTTTTGTTGCTTTCTGTCACTTCAACATAAAATCAACCTCGGACAACTCCAGAGATAAAAACCTCATGAACAAAGCACGAGCTTTGGTTCTGCATTGGTGCAGGTCTGGTGAAAGAAGCCTTAAATCTTTTCTTTAGTATCAAGAAAATGATTAGTCACACTTCATCCCTTCAGTGAAAACAACCTGAATAGGGATATTGTTGCCACTGGGCGTATGGCCTTATTACTGCAGCAATTTGAGGCAGACGACAGAGTCTCATTTCCTGCCACTCACACATTCAGTCTGCATCCCAATAGATGCTGTGGAGAGTCTGACATAAATATGACTCCAAAGTAAATGTTATCTGATTTAAATAATTTCTCTTTTACTCAATCCTCATTGTTGCCTTTTCCACGTATTTCACCACGCTTGGTGAAAGACCAGTTCCTGCTGCTTTACTGTGTGATTTCAGTATGTTGTGCACCTTTAGAAAGGCATCCCTGAAGCTCTGGAAACTTTCAAAGCTGAGATGAAAACTGGCCAGTTTGCTTACTGATCTTTTGAAATGAAGCTGTACTTTTTATCTATTCCGTTGCTTCCCCAGAAGGTAGAGGTTTGGGGTTTTCTTTTTCTAAATTCCCTTTTTTACCACCAAAAGACCTGGCAGCTGGAGATAAATGTCAGTTTCAGTCTCTCAAATTAGCAAATTCTCAAGTTTTGATTGTGGCCACTCACTTCCAGGTTTGCATTAAAAGCACATTGCACATGCTGCTCTTCTCTGACATTCCTTTTTTCGTGTTTGTGAAATGATGTAAAATTAGATTTTGTCTTTTGTGTGGCCATATAGAAGTTGTTTTCAGATTAGCAATTGTAAATTAATTCTTACATTATCATTTTAAGGTCCACACCATCAGCAAAATACTGTTAAATATACAAGTTTCTATCCTATATTACCTTTCTATATTACTAGCTTTTGACTTAACAACCCTTTCAACTACAAACATTTGTGAAAACTGATGTAAGAGAAAGTTCTCTAACTGTATTAACAGATAAGCTGTCTCTATTCTTCTGTTATAAAAAAAAAATAATCAAATAAAATAGTAGGATTTTTTAAATTCTAATAAAACCTCTTCAAAGAGGTTGAGCTGCAGCTAAAAGTTTACTGGTGACTATAAGCATTTTTCTGTGAAGTGTCTCATCTTTTATATAAAGAGAAAAATTTCAGTAATCTGTTAAGAAACGCAAGGAGTTGTATTGCACTTAACAACTGACCACCCATTTCAACTCAAAACATTCCCTGCTTACTTTAAGTTAGCATTTTGTTCTGTAATTGTAGTACTAAGTTTCTCAGTAATTGCCAATTTTGTGACTTAAAAGTGTAACTAGTGAGTGGGTTGAATCTCCAACAGCTTGAGGACCAGTTCAAGTGCCATGTTGCTTTATCTGCCTCCCTACATCTAAGGGATACTTTCTGCTTACAACTCCAGTATTGCCGTATTTGCACTTACCTGTTTCTCTATGAAAGCAAGCCCAGTAAAACAAGCTCATTTCTGTGCTATGTGCTGTTCATACAGTATTTAGCTAACTTCAAAATCCAGCTTTAATAGTCTTACAAAAAACTCCAGATTGCCTTTTCCTTGTAACAAAGGAGTTCTGAGTTTGCCTCTTTAAGTACTGCTCTTTCCTTTGTAGTTATGTTAACGTGTAATTGGTCATTACTCTTAAGTAATCATTTTTATGGAAATTCATTACAAACAATTTTCTCCAAGCCTTTTAACGAACTATTCATTGTGAGAGCCATGGCTGGTACATATAAAGCTTTCAACTGTAGCAATTGAAATATTCCACTGCAGTCCCCCAGTCTTCCCTGGAAACAGGGTATCTGGTTTCTACACTTGCATAATTGCATGGTTCAGTTCATTTATTCTTATTGCAAAATCAGATTTAAGCCGTTTTATTCCTCATGACACTCTCAGTTCTCTCACTACCCATAATTAACAGTTTCTTAGCAGTCAAAACCAGTTTATAATCACAGTTGAATTTAATAGTCAATTTTTAAAATGCAAGACTTGACACCCTGGTGATTAATAGAGAAGAAACTTCATCAGAAACTCTTATCTCCATTTTGGTTACTGAGCCTGGAGCTAGTGATACTTAGCAACATAACTTATTGGCTGTATTTTTAACTGAAATGTCATTGTTTGAGCATCCCATTGTATATTATTAATGCCTTGAGAATTTTTTAACTCCCCAGATCAGTTCTGCACAATCAAATACAGTTACTGAGAAAAAAAAATTAGACACATTTATGAGAGCAATTAGACCTCACAAAAAATATAAACTCCCTGGAATGTATTTAAGCAGTGACAATCTCACCACTCCCCACATTATTTACTGTGAAGAGAAGTCTTAGTGTAGCTAGAAAAAAAAATAAATATCAAGACAGACTTAAGAAAATAAATATTAATAAAACAAAGACACACTAAAAGCTCAGTGGAATTTCTGTTGGCTAAAGAGTTGGTGTTCTGTAGAAGCAGTACAGGTAAATTTACCATATAAAGAGAAGCCAGAAGCAAACAAAATGTCCGCAGTAGTTTGTGGGGAAAAAATACATTTGTTTCCTCATTTTCTTTCTGATGACAGTTGTCCCTTGTGTCAAATCAACTCAGAAGTATTTATTCCATACATTTTTCTTCCATCAAAGGCATATTAATGCCAGGCCTCAATTCTTCCCAGAAAAAAAAAGAGGAACTTGCAAGTAAAGAAAATTGGAAATTTTTTTGCCATTTTCTTGATTGGCGATCTAAGGAGAGTCTAAAGAAAGACATAGTAAGGTAATTAATTTAAATGGTATGTGACAATTCACAGACCCCACAAACACAATCTCCCCCAAATGAAATCGTTCCAGTATTGTCTAAATCATTTCTTTGATTTGTTTTCTTATCTGTGCTGTGGTTCAGGGCAGGAGGATATTTCACCTAACTCAAGGGCCCTCTAGCTGCTAAAATGCAAACATTTAGAGATTTGGATAAGCCTGTTAAAGAACCTGTCGAGGCACCACTGCTTGAGGCAACTGACACTTGTTCAGTATGTTGGAATCCATTTTTTCTGGGACTCTGAAGCCTGGCCTGCTCATATTAATCCTTTTGAAGTAGCACATCATTTGTATTGGGTTTGCTGTGCTAAAAGGGGCAGTGCTGCAGATTCTGTCCCTCACTGAGCCCCTTCTTGCTGGCCTTCATGAAGTCAGGAGAGTCACCATCCTGGAGAAGATGGAGGAAGCTTGATCCAGTTTCAAGTCCAGGACTGAAGGAACAGACTCAGATTATTTTCACCATTCCACTTCATGCTCTTTGCTTCCAAGAGAACTGGTTTATGTATTTCAGTTCATGCTTCTTTAACCCAATAAATGCCTACAAAGCTGTAGCACAATCACATCACAAGGATGAACAGTGCCTAAACCTGGACAGGTATCTTTCTGCTTGCTTTGTTGCCTCAGACTCGTCAGTATAATGTCAGTACATGTGAGCAGCCTGTGAGCTAAAAATTATCTACCAGTGTGCAGAGCAGCCCGCAAGGAAGCAGAACTAAAAGGCTGATTAGGGCATGCTGCTGCTCCTACACAGGAGGCAGTGAGGGGAAGGGCTGAAAGGCACAAGGACTAAAGCACTGTGGGGTGGATGATGGGAAACTGTGTATGTGGGAGCCCTGGAGATGCCGGGCACGCAGGGATCCCACTGCTGGCTGGCTTTGCACTCAGCCCACTCCACGTGCTGCAGGAAGCGTGCGGAGGGTTTCAGGGAACGATGATCAGAACAGACACGAGGAAGCCCTGAGCTGTTGTGTAAATAATTATCTATGTAGACATGCCCTGAGTTTAAGAAAAACAGAGCTTTCTTCCTCCACAGGCATTTACACATGGCTACTGGTGGACACTATTTTCGGCTTTCTGTTTTCTCCCTGTGTGGCTTCTTCTCCTGCATTATCTGTGTCCAGATCTTACAATCTTATCAGCTACTTTAATCACAATACTGCATTACAGTGATGTTACTCTGTGATTCTAGTGAGTTAGGACAAGGGCCAAAGAAGAAGTATTGAAAAATATCACTATAAAACAAATTTGTTATTATTATTATTCCTGACAAACCTGCTTCCCGCTCCTCCAAACCTTCCACAAGCCAGGACTATAACTGGTGCCACGTGCCTACACTCACTGACCTGGTTGTTGTGGGCAGCACAGTCTGCACCTGCCAGAGCTTCACTTTAAAGCAATGGGTTGTTGTTCACCCTGACATTGTTACACACTGCTTGTGATAAGGCTACAATCAGGCACAGACTGAAATTATTTTACCCTGTTGCAGTCGTTCAGTACCAAGTGGTCTCAAAACATATAAATGTAACAATTTTTTTTTTCCTTTCCTATTCAGTCCCTGCCAAATTTTTTCAAATAATCCAAAGTCCTGCACATTATGGTTATGTTATTCCTACATTTACAATTACTGTCAGTTAGATTATGGTTGGATCATACCATGTATTAATTGAACCAAATTTTCTACAGCCTGTGTATTTCCAAACACACAACAGTGGAAATACTATGAAAGCAAGATTGCCCTTAGAACATGTAACTCAAATTTCTTTCGTTATAAAAAGCTGTTAACAGGCTAATTTGCTTTTTTATGCAGCCTTTTGCAAGCCTAAGTAAGAAAATAGAAGCAGCTAACTCTGATTTTTCTTTGAATTTCAGGTATTGTTGCTGTCCTTTTCTGTGGAGTCACACAGGCTCATTATACCTACAACAATCTGTCACCAGATTCCAAAATGAGAACTAAACAGGTAGGGCATGGAAATACCTGACATCATGTCTTCAGCTGGTGTAAGAAATAACAGTTACTGGAATACAGCTGGATGGGATTTCATCAATGCAAAGCAAGAGGCTTATGTCTCTGTTAGGGGAAAGACTGGAGAATTTATCTGGAAAACAGTAACATTTATCTGGATAAGCAAAAAATATAAGAATATAAGAATCCGTTCTTCCCAAGAGACCTGAAATGTCAGACAGGTGTGGAAACAACACCTTACACCATCTTCCATACAAAAGTGCTTCAAAATTAAGAAAATCAGAGAGCTCTGGTAGATAAGACAGAAGTAGTCTGAGAGGTTGGATCCCTGTAGATTTTTGCAAAGGGATTGTATAAACTGCAGTATGGCCCACAGACTTAAGCAATGACATAATTTAATTTCTGTCTCATTAAAAATTGTCATAATTCAAAAGATAGAGATTTTTTCTTTCCATTGTGTTATTTAGAGTTTAGAAATGGGAAATTTGATAATTTGTTTTTTGTTTAAACCAGTGACTAGTACAATTGTAATTATTTTTTAAAACTTGGGGCTGTTCTCAAATCTATGGTATTGCACTGTTCAAAATACTTTTCAGCACAAGGGGTAATTTTAGACAGCCATGCCACTGCCTAGATCCTGTAAGAAGTCATTTAAATGCCGTTTTCTTCCCTTTTAATGTTGACTCATATGTCCCAAGAACACCAGGTTGTAGGAAATCTATCTCCTAGAACAAAATGGAAACACATGGTCCAACACTATAATTTTCATGATGCAATCTGATACCTTTTTCAGCAATTCCTTTCTTTTAAGCATTGGAAATTTTACATCGAAAATTTCATCACTTCTTGCACATCTCAATTTAATCAAAAATCCAATTTTCTATCAGAAACAGCTTGATAGAAAAAAATACTAGCCACAGTATCAGTTCAACTGTTACAGTCTCACAGATTTTAAATCACAAAAAAGTTTCTGGTCAGTACTCTCATAACAAAGTGTCAGCTATTGAACAAGATAAGTCTTTTCAATTGTATTTCTTCATACCAGCAGAGGCTGATGCTTTCAGAAAACATTCCAGCAGAGAATTAAACTCTCTGGTAACTGTATTGTAAGGGAATAATATTTAAATCTACTATAGAATTGTTTCTGTTTTACAGAAAGACTGAATTACGTATGCCATTTCTCCCCTTGCATCTAACTTACAATTTGAATAGAAGGTTTTTTCAAGGATTCATCTGCATGGTTTCGTGATCCATAGACTCAGAGAGAGATAGAGAAAAAGAAAGGCTGTGATACTTTTAATTACATATGAAGCTTTTCAGCTGCAGAATTAACTAATATTTTGTTTAAATGCATCCTGGTTTTGTTCATGCTTACACTGTTATTCCCTTCTATTCAACAAGTGCGAAACAAAATAGTGAAAATAAACCAGATTTACCCTTGAACACACAGGAAAGGGATTACGGGTTTCTCTATGGAGCTATGAATTTTATGCACTCTTTCCTATTCTGTTTTTCTCTTCCCCATAAGCTCTTAATCCTCAGCCTCCTTTACGATATGGTTCAAACATTGTTGTTGAATTCCTTTGAATTCTTCTAATTTATTTTCTAATCCAAATATTACCCCTTCATATGCAGTGGTTTCAGTGAGACCTGCACTGCCTCTTTCTTTCTCTCCTCCCAAGAATTCTCTTCAAGCAAATTTAATAAGCCACACACTTGGCATTCTCATAATCATATATAACTTCAGTGCATTTCAAATGAATATTGTTGCTCAGACAGTTGGCTTTGCTCCCAGTCTAAGTCATTTTTATTACTCATTACTGGCCAAAATCAAGGCCTTTTCAATTCTTTTATAGAATTATTCCAAATCAGTCTCTCTCTTTTGTTACAATATGACAGATCTTTCAGCAAGGAGTGCTGAACTGTAATGCACACTGACAAAACAGCGAGTTAAAGCTGAAGCTGAAGCTAACAAAAACCATGGAAATTAGATTTAAAACTGTAAATCAGATTGTAAAATTGTGTTACCTGTTTATAAACAAATGCTTTTTCTTTACTGCTTTGCATAATTTTCTTTACGTTTTTTACTTGCTTTTAAAATTTTATAGCTTGATGGTAATAGATAGGTGATAGAGAAGGTATTTCTGACCCTGGTGCCAAGTTCTGCATTTCCATAATACCTCATCATTTGCTATAAAAAACCAGAAAGATAGGTACGTTTTTCTTCAGACATTGATATAAAATGAGAAATTATTTACAGCTCTTAAATGAGAATTTAACAATGTTTATTAAAAAGGCCTGTTGGAAGATACCATGTAATTACTAGTCCCTATGTATCCGTTATTGTTTCATCAATCACTGTTTAACATTCCATGAAAGAGAAATATTAAGTTTCAAGCATCTGAAACTTACAGAATCTGAAACTACAAAGTAACACTAATCCTTTCACAAAAAAAATGGAATATTTTAGCACTGTCATAAGAAAAATAAGATAACAGATTTAGTGAAAATGAAGGCTTTAGATAATTTTCATTTGATTCAATTACCCCAGTTTTCATTAAGTATTTCTAAACATTCTCTTTATGTGTTTTTACTGTCATTTTTAATATGGACAATATTAAATGTTTTATGGCAGTATTTTTAAATCATCATCATTGACCTGACCGTGGTCATCATGATTTTAACATTGAAATTGACCCAACCCTCCATGGCAACAAGGTTAGGTCAAACAGAGTGCTCCCGAATTTCAGGCACTTAAAGTTTAATTTATCCAATGTATCTTTAGTGAAGGAGAAGATGAAACTGCTAGGCTCTGATCGAAAGCTATTTCATTCTGAGCAGCTTTCTCTAGAATTATTTACAGCTGCTATCCCACCTCACGTTATGCTGCAGCCAAACAGCTGCTTCTAAGTCTTGGGACCTTATAGCTCAGATTTTACATTAGGCCTCAGACGTACAGCTGGGCTGGGTTGATTTGTTCTGCTACAAGTAAGTCAGTGGCTGGGCAGGGTGTTGTGAGATAATAAACCAGAAATCCCTGGTTTGTTAAAAGTGGGCAGAGTGTAAATCCCTACAGGTCACCTCTAGAAAGGGGTTATGGATAATATTGTGTTTTCCACAGGAAGATAAGACATTCCTCGCTCTCTTTTTCTCTCTGGCGTCTATCGCTTTCATTCAAATGCCAAACTAAGACCAGAACATTTTCCTAGAGGTGGAGTACTGACTAATGGCCATAAATGTTACCCATCATACTTCTGAGTTGTGTCATTTTCTGGTTGTGTTCCTTTAACCTCGGAGGAACAACTGCAATGATGAGAATGGGGCAGGGCAATACTTCTCTTTGGTTAATTGTGCAAGGGTATGGAGAATTCTTTTTGCAGACAAAATAGTGTCAGCAAGTTATAAATTCTGGAAAGGGAATCAGCTATGGAAGAGCCAGGGAATTACAAGAGGACAAAGGAAAGCATGTCCAGCCAACAAGGGAGTATGGCACACAGTGCCCTGCCTGTCTTCGTTCTTTCCCCCAGTCTGAGCCTTGTTGACATGGTCACCTCTGAAAAGGTTGTGTCTGTTGGTGAAGGTTGCTTTCTCAAATTCGGTGTAACAGCCTTTCTAATCACACTAGGAGTTACACAGTTACTCACCTGTTTGGCTGCTCCTGATAGCAAAGCCATTAAGGGAGCACCTGCCTTAGGGACAAGAGCTCCTGGCCTCATTGTTCAGCTGCACTGGGCGTGCTGTGTGCACAGGATTCCATGTTAAGATTTCAGTGGCCCTTCACCTCCAAGGTTTAACACAGGCGGGAGAATGAGGTAAAGAAAGACCAAGGGAGCTCAGTGCTGCTTAAATTCTGAGTAACTTTACCAAGACGTGGTCTCACTAGGATGCTTTAGCTGATTAGTTTACACTGAAGGACTGAAAGTTCAGACTTGATCTTGGACTTTGCTCGTTGATGGACACAGTACTGATTGCTTCAAATTTTAATCTCCACACTACAAAACAGACACAATTATGTCTGATTATTAAAAGTCATCACTTTGCAGGGAAGCAGCTAATATTTCCTGGAAATCCCTGGAAAATATATGAAGTTTTAAAACTTTCCTAGCTCATTGATGATACACCTATATGTCTTCCAACAAGGACACTAGCTAGGGATCAATCAGCTGATTGCTGGATCAGAAATTAAGCTGCATTCCAAAGACACTTTGGTGTAAAGGGATTGTGTTAAGCATATTAATTCTAATTAATCACATTAATCAAAACAGGTTAAAAAAACAGTCACAAAACTTTTTTTTCAATTTCTCAAAAACTGCAAGTCAAATCATTATAGTCCCTTGACCCTAATATGTATAGTATAGTCTCCATATAGACTTTAGACTTAGAATTAGAGAATCATTGAGGTAGGAAAAGATCTCCAAGACCATCAAGTCCAATCATCAACCAAATACCACCATGCCACATCTACTCATTTTTTGGAACACTTCCAGGGATGATGACTCCACCACTACCCTGAGGAGATGTTCCATCCATGATTATAGACTCGCTTCAGAAGCAAAGCAAAATAGTGAAGTAAAAGTAAAATATGGCAACGGAGGTGTCTAAGTCAACTAAAAGGGAAAAAGTAAGTCAATTAATCAAAGGAGTATTACCTGAACACTGACAATGTTTACTAAAAAGAGCACTGCAGAACTAAAGGCAAAGCGGTGACTGAAGTCACTGTATCCCAATGGAGCACCATCACTGGAATCTAGTCATTCTACTGGTTTTCTGCTGGCCCATGTATCTTATAAACCAGTTACAGGCAGACCTACTGGAACAACAGTTTGGAACCACAGTTTGGAACAACAAATCTCCTTTCTCTAGACACATGGTATTGTCTTACAGGATTCTTCCATCAGCTGTCTCTTCATAAGAAAATAAATAATGCACTGCGAATCCTGCTTTAGTAACAGAATGATTTCTCCTGAGTTTGTTGTTAGAAACACATGCCAGGAACTGCAGCTACTTTATCTTTCTGTGAGAGGAGAGCAGCTGGGTGGAGATGATGGTGTGCTACCAACACGCAAACTACATCGAGCTGGTTTGCAAAGGGTCCCACTCCAGATATCCAGCACCCATATTGTACCTGGGAGAAGCAGCCTTCTAAATTCATAGGGAACTGCAGCACAAAATGAAATGGTTTGGTGCCTTTATCTTAAACCCTCCACAGTCACACCGGACATGTGTGTGCCCTGGGGCTTTGATTCTGCTGTTTGTAAGAGTGTTTAAGAGACCAAACAAAGAGAGCTGGGCTCGCTTCTATAGCACACAGCCTACACTAATTTATCTCTGGTTAATTCCTTCTATTTTCTGTTATCAAACATCGGCCTGTTTATAGATGAGTTTATACTTCCAGGAAGAAAAGTACACACACAAATGTCAGGTTTTAATGGCTCTTCTAATTCAGACTCTTAATTTATAAAAAATTTGAGAGTATTTCTAGACTGAGGAAAACTCTACTTACAGCAAAATGTCCTAGATTATTAGCAGGGCAGAACTACCACAAAACATAAGGATGCACGAGGATAATTCTCATCCTTTTGAAATGAGCAGCCTAATTGACAGCTGTTGTGATTTGTTCAGAAACTCTACTAAGGGAAAAATTACTTTTAAGGCACTGCAAGAGGTCAGGTATTTCCACACAAATGATTGGCAGAGAGAAAGATTGAGAGAAAAGTTATCTCTCAGAAAGGTTACCACCAGTACCAGATTCTAATCAGTCTTTGCATCTGTGCTGTGCAGGAGGAATCTCTTTTCCCAGTGCTCCACAATCACAGTGCCTACAGCATGAGGGGTATTATTATCTTCCAAGGTATATAGCTGGCTGACTGATATGAGAGAACGTATTTGATGGCTAGTCCTCTGAGGGTAAACTGGAAATTCTTTCTAACTAACACATGGCATTCAGGTCTGGCACTCCAAAAATACTCAAGAGGTCTTTGCCTAAAGAATCCAGTAAAGTCCAGGTTCTTGGTTAGCATTAAATAGGTTGCATGCATTAAGCACTTTTTTCCACTTTTTTAAGTGGAGACTGAGCATAAAAGTTAACCTGATGGGCACTGTCTCATGGTTCTCTTTCTGCAGCTGAACAAAAAAAATCCCCACTATCCAACCTCCTTGAACTCCTGCAAGCTCGGACTCAAAAGTGATAAAGACTGAGGCTTCAGACAGTGCTGCTCAGAAAACAGCACAGGTGACCAGCTAACAGGGGTCAATAGAAAGGTCTGGAGAAGAAGCTCCTGAAATGGCATTTGGGAAGATTTAGTTGTACTGGAATAGCATCAGTATAGTTTTGCCCGTGTTTTAGCCAGATTTGCTTTAAGGAAATACTTCGGAAATTAGTAATATTAGGAAAAAACTTTGGTCTTCTTGTGTTTCACCCAGTTTTGGGTTTTGTTTTTTTTTTTGAGACAAGGCCTATAGCAAAACCATTCATTTTGTTCAAAATGACCAGGGAGAGCACAGAAATGCCCCTGCTGTTTTTTCTTTTTGAGAGAAGAAAATGATACAAACATAAAAAGGTTATAAGCACAGTTTCAAAAAGAATGGTTTATGCAGAATTTATCTTATGGCTATTAGAAGCACATTTATCTTATGGCTACTAGGAGCAGATGCCTGAAATTGTACATAGAAGTTGTTGTTAATTTGAGGTAATTAACCTATATTGGAAACAACACAAGCCAGAGTCTTCTACCCTTCTAAATGTCCAAAGGTGGACATCTTTAGACATTAGCTATCATTACAGCTCCAGCCTACATACCCTGAAGAGAAGCAGCCCCTCATTCTTGTCCTGTGCTTTCCCTCATAAGCTCTGGTTTTCGCTCCTGAGGCACTGATGAGCTCCAGCAGTGTCATGGGCGTGCTCGCTGAGCCCTGTGTTCCTGACTGCAGAGCCCGAGCTTGTAGCTCAGTGCATCTCTGCAGAGCCTCTGGGTCTGTCAGAAACAGCCTGCCCTCCTTTCAGCAATTGCCTCCTTTTCTCTAAATGAATACGCACCACATGCATAGCACTTGTAATAATTATTACCTTTAAAATGGATTGCAATTGACAGGAAGTGTACAATGAATCCCAGTCCTCTGCACAGCTATTTTCTGTTTAGCAGAAAAAGCTGAAGATTGGAAATGTGCCAGGTGCATTGTTTGACCAGATGTACCATAAGATCTTATGGAACCCTGTAGAACAGTGTAATGCTATAAAGAAAGCTAAAGCTGTTTACTGTATGGGTTTAACAAGAAGAATCATAACAACACAAGAAAATCTTGATTTCTGCAAGAGGAATTATACTACCATGTCTTTCAATCTGAATTTCTTAACAAAATCCCTCATTATCTGACTGATGTTCTTCATTACTTAACCATGCTAAAAGAATGTTAATCTGCAGTCTCTTTACATGTGACTTCCCTTAAATTTATGTGAAAATGCTGTAATTATTTCCTCTCTTTCAGCTGAGCTACATGATGGATGGTAAACAGCTAGGAAACATTGCTATGAGTAAACCAATAACAATAGACTTTATAACCATGGTGTATCAGTAATTACCTGCATAATTTATGGTTTATATCATCAATTAGCTGCTGTCCTGTCCATGATACTGAAAATATTGGGTGTCCATATACAGAAATCTCGTTTGAATATTCAGTTCTATACTTCATTCTTTAGTTTCCATTTTCCCTCTGTTTTTGTACACCTGCATTAGTGATTCCTTAACTGAGAATATGCAGATGTGCTCTGGCCTCATTAGTTCCCATCAAGCATGTGTCCATTTGTCACCAACGTTTTATGAGGAATATCATATTCTAGGTATCTTAAACACACACACACAACACAACACAACACAACACAACACAACACAACACAACAAAACAAAACAAAAGTACTTTTGATCTATGAAGAAAAATTCTATTGAAAAACAAAGAAAAAAACATTTTCCTTCATTTTGTTAAGCACAGAAACTGGAAAATAACATGCTTAAATGTAATTCATGCCCTGAAGTAAGCCAGAACTGTAATGAAGCAGTATTTCTACAGAGAAGCTCATCTTGTTGAAAAATGATGTCATTTTTGATGCTGGTAGGCTAAGGAACATAATACCATATGCAAACTAGTTTCCAAATGGCTTCATTAAAGTTTTTACAATCTGTTTAAACATTAAATATTTTCTTTAAATATTAATAAAGATCTTAGACTGTTAAGGTTATAGTTTACTCTTTTCAGCACAGTATCAGATGGAGCAGTTAGCTAATATATACCAATTGGAATTATTACCTATAGGGCAAAATCTCATTGGCGTATGGAGAAATGTGCAAGGAACTTCGGAAGTGAGACACATGCTGTAGGTCTTTGGAACTGCCCTGAACCACCAATGAGACTCTCATGTGTCTTGCTCTGTGCAGTGGAGTTCAGCTGCATGGGACTGTGCAAGCCACTGCAGAAGCCAAATGCTGCTTCACAGAGCTCTGCAGATCATGACTGGCCCGCTGTAGATCTTCTCGCAAGAGGTTTGAAGAGTGACCTCTGAAGCATTTCTCCCTACTTAGGGTAGTTAACACTTACCCCTAGTTTTTCAGTCTGCAACCACGCAAACATGCAGCCCTGTGCCCCACTTGTGTAAAGCACATCTAGTTTTGTGAAGAGAACTCCCTCTACGTATGCAGCCTGTGAAATCAAGCCCACCCTAATTATTGCCACCCTCCTCATCACAGCAATTGTGGAGTGCATAAAGAGAAAAAGCAAACCAGAATCAATCTAGTCCTGAGCTAGAACATATTCTCACATCAGCAACACGTAGTACTGAAACAGAGCAGGGTGCACTTTAACATCCCTTATATAAATATGGTTAACTTTAGCTGGAAATATAACTTGTACAATCTCATGTTTTGTAAAAGTTGACAATTGCCTCAAACATACAGTTTGTCACAACTCCCTCACCTGAGAATTCGTGACAAGAACAAAAAATAAAGGTAGGATTCTTCTTTTAAATCTTCCTTCATTTTTCATACAGGTAAACTAATTTAGTAGAGGATTATATAACAAACCAAAGCCCTTTAACTTTAATGACATTTGGCTCATGCTATAAATGAGCAAATTCTAAATATATATAATGATAATAGAGGTTAAAACACTCAGTCTCTTACTTAAAATACAGTTATGTCCTGAGGGTAATGATTTTCTCTAGCTTGGAAACACTGACACTTCATATTACTGTGTTAGATGATTTTAGTACAGGATTTATCAATAAATTCTCCAGTTATGGAAGAAATCTGTAGGAAAAAATTGTCTCTTTTGTGCTTCTGTGCATAGTACATTATACTGCTAAACTGGAATGCAGTAAAATTATTCAGCATATAGGTTAAAATAGTTTTTAGTGTTGAGGGTATTAGTAATAGGTTCCTTAATTAGAAGCCTGTGTTGCCTTACACTTGCATGAGTATGTGTCACCGTGTTCATAATTGCGCTTCCTGTGAGGACTGTGTTTGGAAACACAATTAAGATGCTATTTCTGGTGTGGTTGGAGAGGCTACACTAAGATCTTTACAGAGCATCGAGTGTTCTGTTGCAAATGTGGACTGATCTCACCCAAAGAAGTCTGTGTGCTTTGGGAGCTTTGCTACTTTTTTACTTTATTTTTTTTTCAAAACAGCAATGCTTTTGACCTGCCCAGACAGCCTTGGGGCAATGGGAGGCCTTAAGGAATCTGAGCTATTGTGTGATTCCTGACAACACCAAACTGATGCTGACAAAGATCCATTCTTGCAGTCTGAAATATGTTTTAGATGTTTCTCCTTTTTAACTTACATGATTTTTGCACAACTGCTGATTCCTTACATTTCTCTTTCAAGGGTTATGATCTACAAAATTCCCTACCAGCTATAGGAACTTCACAAAAGCTTTGGTCAAAACTTTTTGAAGTGTGTAGCTAACACTAGAATTCTCATACAATAAGCTCCAAGAAGAAAATAAATACATGTAAATAAGACATTATTTAAAGCCCTTGCCAGCATCCTGTCTTTTTAGTGACTGCACAGCTGTGTTTCCATTACACAATTAATGGATTTCCTACCTTCAAAAGAGACATTTGTACCGAATGGTAGCACAGTACAAGACATACTAAACAGCTGACAATAGCTCATCTCTTTCTCATGGTACCGTCTGTGCACATAATTAAGGGCTAAAAAGCCCTTTGTCAACATTTTTCGGACTAAATGTCTAAATCATGACTAGGATTCAAATAAGTGCCCTATCTTTGCACAAGTTTTGGTACTATACACTTTCATTAACCTACAATAATGAAATAGGATGCAAGTTTGAGGCTCTTTTTCAAGCTTTTGACTTTTAATTCTGCTTCAGTCACAAAAATTAAGGGGAGTGTTGACCACTCTATGCCTCCAGCAAACCTGAGAAGAGGTAGGAGTGTTTGAAAATTCCAAACAGATATTCAGCACCCTCAGAAGTACACACTCGTGTACTAACTAATATTTTTTCTTGAAAAAACATTTTTCTGAAGTGCCCAGTGATATGTGCCTAGTTCACCCATCCTCTGCTTTCCCACAGAATTTTACAGAAAGTATTTTTAAGGTACATTATTATCTTTTCACCACAGATTCTTAATTTTATGTAAAATAGTCTCCTGAGCTCTCAGATTTAAGTACAGTTGAAGATGTATCTTAGTCTAGGATTTTTAATTTCTGCTTGTTTTACTGTGTCTTTTTTTTCCCTTTGTTGATACCAGTAAAACATCACCAATGAGATCACAAGTAGTTTAGTAGACCTGAAAACACTGGCAATCTTTGCAATACTTTTTCCAACAGTTCAGCAGCTTCTATTCTGTTTCCGGAGTCACTTTATGTCTCATTTATCACATCTCCATAAAGCAATCTTTGCAATACTTTTTCCAACAGTTCAGCAGCTTCTATTCTGTTTCCGGAGTCACTTTATGTCTCATTTATCACATCTCCATAAAGCACTCTAGATTCCAGCTTTAAGAGTAAAGGACTGTTAGATGAGAAAAGTCATGTACTCTAATACTTAGGAAGAAGGTGCAACACACAGAACACAGTTGTTATTCACATTTCTCACTTTTTGTCCAAATGAATCATCAATTCTTGAATAGCAGCCTACATCAGGAGGCAGGGAAGCTGTTTAAAGGTGACTGTACAAATGAAACAAAAGAATTCCCCAAATTCCTACATATAAACATATAAGAGCAGATCAGTGAACATACTAATTCAGTATCCTACTTCAGATACTGATACTAGAATTGCAGAGTAATTGCAAATAATTCTGCCCACTGTAACTCCAGGGTGACATTCTGCCAAGGAAATGTAGTTAAAAGTTGACTCATCCATAATAGGTCTGTAAGAATAATAAAAGGAGCTTAATATCATCAGGATCTCATATTATTCAACACTGTTCAGAGCAAGAGCAATTCTCAGAGTGAGGATGCTTTGCCTAGGTTAGAAACTTGTAAAGCCTTGGGTCTACTGCCCTCCAGCCCCTGTAAACAAAGCAGTACCTATATGGAAAACCCTGAACAAGTAAGATTGACAAGCTGTAGGAGCAACAGCACCATCCCCTCTCTTTTGGTGATACCTTTCTTTCAGGAGTCATTCTGGGGTTATTTTTAGGTAAAATTTAAGGTGAAGTATAAGAGCAAAAGTTGGTTGTGCTGCAGGAAAAGGAGATCGTGATCTAAAATGTTTCCCTCTCTTACAAACTGAGCTATGTTTGAAAAAAAACTTTGCTGAAATCCCCTTTCCTAAGCAACTTAGCAAGACTAATGATCTAGAGCTGGATCCAAATTTGATTGAAGGCAACATTTAATTTAAATGCTAAATTCTTATTTGGCTGCCTAATTGTCAGCATTGTGGTTTTAAATTTATTTTTTTAAGCAAAGCCATTCAAGACCTGTGATAATTTTAATAATAGGATTTGCCTTTATATCTGAGGCCAACAGTTTTGCTGTGCTGCTGGCTAGTCAGAAGTGTACTCTTTGCCAGTAGTTTATCCAGCTTCTCCCAAGCTGAACTTTGGTGACAGTGCATAGAATATACCAGAAAGAGTAAGCCATACCATGGAAATGCAAAATATGGCTGGCCTTTCCTTCCCTGTGGTGCTACTGTTTTCTTTTTATACCTTTTTCCTTTCCTAGTTCTTCCTCAGGCCTTATGAATCCTTTAAACCTCCCAGCTCTATAGGGAAATAGAAAGTTATTGTGTGCCTTCGATAAATCTGTTGGTGAAATTCATTTTTAATTCAGTAGCAAAGCCTCTTGATAAAAAAGGCCAGAATTTTTCCCCAGGACATTAAAGATCTTGTAAGAATTTCTTTCTTCTAGTGTGTTTGTAAGTTTAGAGGCAGATATGCTTGCGTATCAAAATCAGCACCATAAACAAGTTTATATTTTATCATGAATTTAAGTTACTTTTGCTGATTCTTTCATCAAAGCATGTTATTCAGAAATGAGCATTATATCACTATGCTGTGAAGATTCATTATAGCTATATAAGATTTCAAGCAAGAGGTTCAAACTTTTTCCAATTTTGAAACCTCTAATCAGAAGAGAAATTAAATAAAGCAATTAGGCTATAATAAAGGCTTCTATAATCTCAGGAAAATTATGGTAGTTTGAATTCTCACTGCATTTTAATTTAAAAGAGTTAGGGAAAAGCAATTTTCATCAATTATTAATTTATCAATATCCTTGACTTAATGGAATATTTTTGATAGCTGTGATCTAATTAAATAGCATTATACAAATACAATAAATTTTATAACCATCACTTAACATTGACTTCTTGGGTTTTTAATAGCTCTGCCACCTTTAGATCTCTCTTAAAAGTCTAATCAATTTTACCTCCTAGCTTCCCAGATGCTGTTGGACTATGGAAACTCTCCTTGTTTTGGTGATAGAATGTGTCCCTGTAGGGTGCACCCCCAGAGAGGTGGCATTTTGCATGTTTTTAGCAAAATCAGGGCAACCACAAAAGGCCTGCGGGTACCTGCAAGAGGTGGATGACATTCCTTCAGCTGATATTAAATCAAGTGAACGAATGCAATATGGCCATCAATGATTAAAATCCACTAAGTTTTGCTGGAAGGAAGTTGTGGATCTAATTCAGCTTCCACCCAATACCTCCATACTAATGTTATTGCCTCAAGAGGAAAGAATGCTGCTTGCCATTCTGCTTTTACCCAGTCCTGTCATACTAACTTTATTCCCTTGAGATGAGAAAGGATCCTTAAAATATCAGTATTTGAAAATCTTACATTTTCCACCTCCTCAACCACAAGGGGACTGTGGCACAGATTATGTTCATTTTCTCCTTTTGATGCTCCTTTAAGGAATTCTATTTTTGTTGCAGATGAGATTGGTACTTAGTGTGTTCCATCTTCTAGGTGCACTAATTACTTACCTAGAAAATCTCTCTAATACTCAGTGAAAATATAAGTGGTTCTAGAAAATAAACCGAGTTGGGAAACCCATTCTGGCATAGTTTTTTGCTCTAATTGGCTGGAACTGAACTGTGGGGGTGGAGGAAAGGAAGGAGAAGGAAAAAGACCATGCTTTCCTTATCTCACTGAAAAGATAAAACGAATACAGTTTTTATATCACATAAATTTTTTCACTTGAGTTAAAATAAAACGTTGGTGCAAGATAAACTCAGTGGTTACAGCAAGGCTGGAGGTGCAGATAGCCTGGATTGATTTCTTCCTCTGCCAGTGTGAACTGAACTGCAAGCGGCATTTTCCAGAAGAATGTCCCAGCTTAAAACCGAATTTTTGCGCATCCCTCTTAGTACTTACAACAGTTGAGAGTAATAGAAAAGCGAAGCACATTTAGTGAAGGATGTGTTTTTACATGCATAAATATTATGCCAGTTTTAATATAAATCTTTTGTAATAACCTCTATTTACAGAGGAAATTACCAAAGAAAAGCAAATACCATTTTCAGTAACTCACTGAGCTAAGCACCTAAACCAAGTGGCTGGATTAGTTCTGAACTGGTGTTTTTGTAATTAATACTCTACTCTGCAATGTGTTGACATTGGTGATTTATTACAGCTCTTACACTAAAAGTATAAGCAGATTTATAGACTATGTAGAGATTTAGAAATGCCACATTACAAATGAGGTTTTTAGTTTTATAACAAAAAGATGTCTTATTGCTATGAGTATATTAAAATGGATTTCTGGTAGCCTTGGGAAAACTAATGGTGGTGTATAAGCACTTTAATGCCAATTTCATTTAGAGTAGAAAGAGGCTGGTTGTCTGTGTGGGTGGTAAGGGAAGGGAATTTATGGTTATAGAAAGAAACACTTCCAAACATTCGGTATCTAGGACTCTAATCCGAACTTGTCTTCCCATTAAAGTGATCCCACTTACAAGTACATCTATTCAAAATATTTTAAAAATTTGAGTGGAATTTAAGCAGATCGTGGACCACAGCATGGAGCTGACTTATGGCCCCTCAGACAGGAAAGGATGTCATCCAGAGGCTACTGTGTATGGTGCAACTCCTTGGGCGACCCAGGAATTTTCAAATTCCGGTTCAAAGCCTATTCCTCCTACTTTTCTACTTCTCATCAAAAGGTCTTGACATCTTATCTTTAAAATAATGACAGAAACATTTGACTGAAAGGCATGACAATTTGGGAAAATGCTCCTGTGGAGGCTGTTTCTTAACATGGTTTTCAGAAGACCTCTTTAGAACAAATTGTTTTGCTCTGAAGGGATTTGTGCTGCACAGCACTGACAGTTAAGTGCTAAATGGAATCTCTCCATGGGCTCTGTATTAGTGTTGAACAAAACACAGCAGCTGAACACTAAAAAAATCACTCTGCTTAAATACACGAATAAAAGTAAAGTCAGGAGAACAGTGGGTAATTCTTATGTTATATCTGCAAGTGTCATGTTCCAGGAAAAGGCATTCAGATATTACTTCTTTCGTGACAATAACTAATTCTGAAGTAGTTGTTTTATTTAATTTTTTCTAATGCATGGTGAGAAATTTGAATAAGTTGCACTCAGTGAATAAATGTGTCATATGAGTGATAGACTTTTAAAAAGAGAGAGCAAACTATGTGGGGAACACAGAAGATTCTGAACGAAGCTAACAAGGTAGTTTTACCGTTTTTAGGAGCTGAAGCTTTGATAAGAGACCATATCATTGTTGTGCCTGGAATAGGAAGGAGTGGAGCTTGCTCTAAATTAGCTATTGAAATAGCACCTGGATTTTTGCTACACAAAGGAAGAAAAGCAGTCTGGATTTAATCTAGCAAGTAAGCAGTGCTCTGATAGTGAAAGATCAAAATACAGAGAAACTAGAGATAAGAGGAAAAGAAACCAGCACAGTTAAGCAGACACACACACACAAAAAAAAAAACCCCAACCATAAAAAGCTCATAGAAAAACAAAGTATTTGGATTGTATTTGCTCTTGGGGGGACAAAAAAAAAAAAAAAAAAAAAAAAAAAAAATTATGTCCGGCAATATGATTCCAGCATTGGATTCATCTGACACAGATGATGTGGCTACAAGGTGTTACACCCACCGTGAATACAGGCCAAGGAAAGCATCAGGCCTGTGCTGTGGGACTCAACACACTTGCCCAGGGAGCAAAGGAAGAATGTATTGTTCATGTTGAGTGGAAATGCCCAGACAAGAATGGGGATTTTTTTCTCTTTAACAATCATTTACCGAAATGAGCCTGGAGGTTTGATATAGGAAGAATCAGGATGCACGTAGCGAGTAAAAGGAGGTCAAGTTATAGGGAAATGAAAAAGATGCACTAAACTGGATTCACAAGAAATCCATAAAGACTGCATCTTGGTCGGATTGCTGGGAGAGAAGGGGTGAGAAGTTTAAAATCAGCTATGCCATGAAAGCACTTCAGGCAAGAGTAAAAGCTTGAATTTTGTAAGATTGCTGAGAAAAAGTATAGAGCAAAAGGAATGATGTAACAAATATCTGTTTTCCTCCAAAAAATGTATGCTAACAGAAGTTTTGAAGATACAAGAAAGGCAATTTAGCTTCAGAATCTCTGTTTCTAAAATATATCAATAGTACATCTACTTTAAATTTTTTTGAGTTTTGAATGAGATTTTATCAATGAAAAATGAAATATTATTCAGCTTTAAAACATGTGGAGCACTTTACTTCATACCAACGATTAAAGTATGCAGTTGTGGCTCCTCAAAAGTATCCTTCCCTCGAAAGATTTTCATATAGACACAGATACAGGTACCTATTTTATAGAGACCTAGGTCCTGTCATGGCACTCCTGATACATTTTTCTGTTGTTTTAAATAATGCATCAGATGACATTCCCACAAAGACATGGGATCTTGTTTGCTTCTAAGTGGAAATGCAAGGATTTATCATAATTTCTATGGGACTTCAAAGTTTTTGACAACTAGTTTCTCTCATTTAAATTTAATTCAAATTATTTAAGACTGCTAACCTGCAAATATTTTTTGTGTTTGTTTTCATGTTGTTCAGTATTGCAGCACAAAATGAGAGCTATGGAATGTGTGCTTGGGATAACTGATGGTGCTGCCATGGAGTCTAAAATATCCTCCCATTACTAATGGGTTTTATGCCATTTTGTCTCTCAAATTTGTTTTAATGATTGTGACAGCTCTCATTTTTCTTTTGTTAAATGTTAGTGACTGTTACTGGATATTTATTTTTAGAAGCACAAACATATTACCAAAAATACGGAAGCCCACTGAGGATGAATAAAACATCTCCATAGTAACATTCTGGACAGTGATGTATGGCTGGTTGCAGACAGACTGACAAACTTTGGTCCAAACTCTGCATCAGGATTTGTTAGCATAGAATCCTGAGCTCAAAAGTGACTTCAGAAGTGAAAAGCCCCCTTTTTCTCTCCTTTGTGGTTATTTGGCAGCAATGATTGATTTTCTTCCAGATGTGAATAAATAGGAAAATTTATTTTATTAGTTTTAATATAATCAGTTGCAAATACAATCAACAACATCCCCTCAAGGCAAATGAATATTTTGGCTTTGCCTGTTTTTTCACTGAAGAAATTCTACCCTAATCATGGATTTTAAGCTTATTTTATAATGCCTTTAAATGATATTTTAAATTGTTCTGTTTGAACTGAGTATTGATATTGATGTTCATACAGTGCAATAAGAATTTCCATCTGCAGAACAGTATTAATGGTAGTAAGAAAGACTCTGCTATATTTCAAAGGGACTGATTCTTAAAAGTCCATTAAGGAATTCTTTCTTCTCTCTGGGCATTAGTGTACCCATACCCAGGAATGCATTATGTACAGCCACTTGTGTAACCAGGAGCCATTTCCCAGGCTCACCCCTGTAAACATGAGTGAAGCTAAATTCCCTCAGCTTCCTTGCAGTTTTCATTGAAGCTAGTATAACTTACTTGCTGTTTATGTATTTTATCAGTTGTCTACGTCAAGCTTTCATACACAAATCAGAGAAAAACATGCAAGCAACTGTGATTTTTAAAGCTAAAGGACACCTTGTACACTGTACAGCAAATTAGGTGTGTTTAAAATCCACCCTTGAAATAGCAGCAATTTCTGTTCCTTTCATCTAAATAGTTCTGTATTCCAAGGGAACCTGGGATAATCAGTAGTTTGTTATAGACATGAGGCATAATTATGTTCTTTTTCTCTCATTTAAGCTGTTCGAGTTCATGAATTTTTTGGCTGAGAATGTCATCTTCTGTTACATGGGACTCGCACTATTTACGTTTCAAAATCACATCTTCAATCCTCTTTTCATATTTGGTGCATTTGTATCCTTTGCTTCAAAGTATATATCTCTGTATATGTGTGTATATATGAAAAAAATGCATGTTCCACACGAAAAAAGAAGCCAACAAGCAAACCAATCAACAGTCAAACCAATTTTAGTATTCCTTGAATAGTAAAATTCGGTTTTGTCAATTCCAAGCACAGTCATCTATTATCTATATCCTAATACCTGCCCCAATGCATGTAAGCACATATTCTTTGGACAGTGGCTGGCTTGCTCCTCTGCTACAGGCAAACAGCTTTAAACCAGCTGGAGAACTTTTGCCAGTGGTTTACAAATGGGGGAGGAAATTGGGATCAGTACTGGGACACATCTGTGGGGACAGGTGCAGGCATTCAAAACATTTTTTCCTGTCTGCAGCCAGAGCAGATCCACAAACTGTAGAGCTGCCTCCAGACAGACGTGTGCCATAAGCAGGACTTGCCCAAAACTACTTAAATGATGTTAAGTCCTTAAAAATCACGCAGTTCTGCTTTGCTCAAATCTTGCCTTCTTTATATTCGAGATCTCTAGTGTTCATGGAATTATTTACACCATCATGTGCCCAAGAGACCAGCAAGAAAAACTCCGTGTCTTTAATTCTGCCATGGTTTCTCAACAAATCTTACTTGTACAGTGGTATGGATTCTTTTCACGCTGACAATTTATACAATGAAATTTTTTTTGGCTCAGAGCAGCAGCCCTCTGCTTATCACTTTTAAATGAACTGTAATAGCTTTGGAAGGTGGCATCACTCTGTTTACATGCAGTAATTTTCATATGTAATTTCTAAATGGATAATCAGGACTGCACTAGAGCTCCCTTGGCTACAGGCTGGGTCCGATGGCAGCGAGGACCCAAGCGCCCACTGTGCCCCCCCAACAGGGCAGTGCAGTGATCATGTCCTGCGCTCCTGGCGCAGGGAGGCAGCAGGAGCAGCACCCTGCATGGGGCTGTGCTGCAGAGCAGCGCAGGGACCTGGCTCTATCCTTCCTCTCCCTGAGAGCCAGCAGATTGCAGAGGGGCTGGCTGAGTGCAGGGCAGGTGAACCGGCCGCTCCTAGAGCCGGCTCTCCCAAGCCGTGGAGCTGCAGGCGGCTCTTGGCCCAGCTGATGGGACACACACATCAGCTGATGGGACACACACATCAGCTCTCAAGCACTTCCCCTGTTCTCCAGTCCACAGCATGTCTCAGACTGGGAGTGCCATAATTGAGCCCTAAGAGCCACAAGACAAGGGGAGGGCAAAAATGTGTAAAATGTGCAAAAAGCATATATAAGGAGCTCTGATTGCCTTTCTTTAAATCTGATAATGGCCTCGTGTTTCTAATTAAGGCAACTTTGGTGATAGCTCCACAGAGGAGTAATAAAGAACTTCATCAGAAGAATCTCCACGGAGAAGGGGAAGAAAAAGCAAAAAGTGCTGGATATAGACAATATGAATCACCAGGAAATAAGGAAGTAATAATCAGGTCCAAAAGCACATTTATTCTCTGCAAATTGCTGCTCAAGGAGATAATGCTATCTCTGCAATTGATGATGGGCATTTTCCTGAAGGGATGAAGATGAAGCCATGTGACATAAATGTGATGAGTAGAAGTAATGTGATTGAAGTGGGATATATTATGATAAATATAAAACCGAGATGTCTGAGGAAGGCAAATCTCTGCCACTGCAGTTTTATTGGAAGCAGAAGGACATGGCATGTAAAACATGAAAGAAGGTAATACCACATTTGTTTAATTACACTTTAAAAATAATTTTAAAGAAATATTTGGGTTAATTCTGGTTTTGTCAGTAGTTCCTCCACTATTTTCCTCAACATCTTACATTTTAGGTGGGAGTTTTTGTAGCAAGAGCTTCCAATATATACCCACTTTCTTTCCTTTTGAATTTGGGTCGAAAACAAAAGATTCCCAGGAACTTTCAGCACATGATGATGTTTTCAGGTAAGAGCTATTTTGGTATTTTTGATATCTTTCCTGTTCACAGTTAATGACTGACAAAAATAGTTATCTGTCACTAGAAAAAGCCACATCTATCACAAAGAATTCATTATTTTAAAACTCAAGGTCATCTCTTCAAAGCTACTGAAGCAAATGGCTGCATTTTCATCAACTACCCTGTGCTCTTGACCTATTTTAATTAACATTTTGGAAATGCACTGCCCAGAAAGCCACTGTCTTTCAATCTATTGTCCCCCTCATCTGTCTATACTTCCATTACAATTTGGGAATATCATGGTTTTATATTGTGTTGGTTTAGAAGCATCTGCAGTATATCTGAGAGTATTTTACATAGCAACAAATAAATATCCAACTGGGACAATGTTAGTACTGATACTCAGATCAGACACGGTCTTTGGCAATTCCTTAAACTTGAGGAATAGTTTTACTTTGAAATGCGAGACTACAAGACTTTAATTCCACAGACTTTTTCATATGTATTCCAGCTTGATATTTAATTGTATTGATTTTGTTAACCTTGTAGAATAAAAAAAAAAAAAAAAAAA
>VZRN01003755.1:743895-760471 GCA_013397935.1 Dasyornis broadbenti
AAAAAAAAAAAAAAATTAAAATCCAGAAGAGGGAGCCATGTTCTAGTCTGATTTGTACATCATCCCCTGAACTGTTAAAGCTCATCTGGATTCTGTATTTTTTTACTTGCACAAGCTAGAAATAATTCCACTTGACTTTCTGATGCTAGTTAGGAAAAATTCACTTATAAGCTAAGAATATCTGTTCAGTAAAAGACGGAAATGCAGATCCCCCAATGCTACTGATGATATAATTTTCTAAAATTAGAAACTCAGCACCTCTTTTGCTTCATCTTCCTGCTTTTTATACAAAAATTTATTCCAAATTTTTATGGATAAAAGTTCTTGATTGACAGCCTTGATGTACAGCGATCCATTTAGCCAGATAACAAGCGAAATACAATGTGCTGCATTTCAAGCTTCCTCATCAGGAGTGCTCCACATCAGGGGGCCTCATTTATGCCTATGTAATTCCAACTCTCTAGAGAGCAACACAGCAGCTCATTTCTATACCCATTCAATCCTTCTGCTAAAAGCTGCCACTGAAAATGTCAGCTAATTCCAGCGAGACTGGAGTGAGAGATTATGACACATCCAGCAGGAGCTGCCTTTCAGCCCGACTGCTCCCCTGCGATTGTTCAATGGGTAACTTGAATCTGTGGATCCCTCTAGGAAACCCAGCATGTGGCCAACTAGACAACAGCATGAAAAATAGCTTCATATCATTTGGTATCTAGTTTCTGGGCTCCATTTTGGCTTTTGGTTTTCATCAGCTAAAGTATAGAATGAAAAACCTTCTGAAATCTTATTCTTTAACTTTTCTGTCCTCGTTTTCTGCAGTCAAATTTCATTCTCCATGGAACAGGAGCAGAAAGTAGCCTGCAGCCGGCAACTGAACCTGAGAATTCACACACATGAGCTTTCTAGGATAATCTGGCAGCTGAAATCTGAAACAGTAGCATTGCAGGCTTCTGAAATGTAAATGTTAAAATTCTCAGAAAAGTAATTTTTAACTATTTTCAAAGAAAAACCCCTCTATTTTGTAGAGAAAAACTTCTTTACCTTATAATAAAATAAATGGCATAATCTGCAACTATCATAATAAAGACTGTCTCTCAACAGTGCCAGCAGCTGCACACTTCACAGAACACAGGATACATGTATTTTCTGTGTAATTGAAATTTTTAAGATGCCAAGATTTTTGCTTAGTTACCAATAACATTCTTAGTGCTGTAATCTGATCACACTGTATATAGTGATAAACAGAGAGGACAGTGACTGCCAGAAAAGAGAGAGATTTATGATGAGTAAACAAGACATTAAATTTGAGTTTGAAGGAAAACACTATCTATGAAATGTCAGTAGCAATAGTCACAGAATAGTTTGGGTTGGAGGGGACCTTTAAAGGTTATCCAGCCCAACCCCCTGCAATGAGCAGGGACATCTTCAAGTAGATCAGATTGCTCAGGCTCCATCCAACCTGACCTCAAGGGTTTCCAGGGATGGGGCATCCACCACCTCAGTGTGTGTTTTACCACCTTCATTGTTCTGGTATAGCATCAGGTTCTAGGTTGATCAGGGAAAAATGGGTCTCATTCACCACAGCATCACACATTGAGATGTAGAAAACAATGAATTTGGGGTTAGTTTTGTTTTCTGTCTTATCATTACCAAATCCACCAAACATTTACTGCTTGTTTTACTGCCACAATCACCAAAGTGATTGCTGAGAAAAATTGCTGAGAAAAGCAATTAAGGTCAGGCAGGTACACTGTTGATTAGAATTTGATTATACCTTACTCTGCAAAGAACTCTCCTGAAGTCATTAAGTTCTGCTTTTTGATGAGTATTAATAGAGTTGAGAAAAGGTGGGAGAGTTAGGCTTGGACATGGATTATGTAGCAGTTTGATTTATCACATTCTTCATCTGCTTCTGCCACCCCTCTAACAATACATTGTAGAGAGTGGATTCACTTCTATAACTGTTTTTAATCATGACTCCTGATAACATTCCATTGTAAATGAAAACTTGATTAGTCCTTTATACAAGGACTAATTAAGCCTGAGCTTCTCAAATCAAGTTGAACATCAGCTAAAGTGAGCAGTCCACCAGTCTCTGCTCATGTGAAAAAAAAAATGTTTTAAAGTCCTGGACTTTATTGGACCTTCCACTCTTCTTCCAACAACTTTATTTACTTTTTGCTGTGCTTTCTTCTTCTCTACAACATATAACTCAGCAATAGAGGGGCTTGTGGGGGACAGTGCTACAGGAGTGGTTGCTGTTAATACAAGGTATTACAGCTGCAGTGGAGTCTGAAAAGGAGGAACGCAAATCAAGTATTAAACCGAAAAATGCCAGTCTACAGGCAGCTGTTGTGCAGGCATTTACATCTGCACACTCATACAGACACGGAGGTGGGAAGTGTTAATGTGAACTTTTCCAAGAGACATAGATATGTAAAGAAATCAGCTAAATAGAAAAGAAAGTTAGGAAGAAAAGAGCAGAGAACTACAGTTGAAACCAAAACACCAGATCTACCCACGAAAAGCCTTCTTTCCTGGCAGATCCTTTTCACACCAACACTTCAGCCTTCACAGGCTCCTCAGAGAGCTGGGTTTGGAGAGGTCTGTGTGGAGTGTGGGCAAAGGATGGCTAACAGCCCTACAGGGCACACGGGTTCTATTCTGTGGGACTCTGGACCTTAACCCTGGGCTGGTTTTCTTTAAAAGCTCTGGCACATTAAAGAATATTGCTTAAAGATTAATCCAAAATGGCTAGCAGAAAAAAAAAAAAAAACAAACCAAAAAAACCAAATCTGTTAGGAAATCTGTGATACAGCCCAAGGATGAATGGATTAACACAGATGTGGAGCTGCTGTCAGTGCAGCATCTCTGTAAGATGAGGAGAGACAATCTCTGCTAATGGTTCATCAGAGGTTTTCCTTCTGCTGCACCTCTCTCCCCAGGTGCAGCTGGTGTACCAACATCCACTGTATCCAATCATTCCACTGGGCTTTGTTGGCATTTTTCCCTGAAGTTTTACAGAAAATCTAATGTAAACTTCAGTCTATTTCAATATCTCTGCATTTTCTGAGGTTGTTAAAATTCCCTTCCTTCGTTTCCATTACTACCTGGAAAGTATTTTGAAAGAAAGATATACACACACACACACATACATAGTAGTGTTCCTTGCTTCTCATTGAGTCTTTACATTTTAGGTGTATTCATCTGCTTCTCACTGCTTTAGTTGGAAAGAAATGCTTAGTTTGAGGATTTATTTTACTTTAGACATGACTTTAGTTGAAAGTGAATTATTTCTTATAGACCATGTTGAGCCTTTTATACATGAAAAATGCAGTGAAGTCACTCACTATTTTTCTAAACTGAAGAAACAGCCAGTCCAGTACTCAAGAAGTAGAGACATACTAATATATATATACGTACATACATATATACACATATATATACCTATTTATATATATATGTATTTATAAATATATATCCCCTTTTATAATGTTCTAGATGTTCTAGATTAAAAATTAAAGGTGTGATGCAATTGTGGAAAGCAGCATTGTTTTCCACTGAAATGTAGCCGGGCTAATCACCCAGATTATCACTATAACCACTGAAAAAAAAGACCATTTCAATAGTGGTTCATTCCCTCCTCAGCCACGTGTTTAAAATGAGCTGATACTTTTTCCCTTCAAGAAAATTGTAAAGCATTTTCATCCTCAGAGATGTCTTTTACACAAAAGCAAAGCCAAGGACAAGTCCAGTGTCTGCCTGCAGTGTTTTGAACCTGCTGCCACTGACTATTTTCAGATAGTGCAACTCCAGTCTGCCTCTTCCTTGCAGAAATGGCTTTGTGCTGTTCCCTGGGTAAACTGCCCAGCTTCTATATCAAATAATTCACATTCCAGCTATGTAATCTTGAAGAGCTTTGGCGTTCTAGGCCAAAAATAGCTGCATTTAGCAGTTAATTAAACGATTCTGCATATGTCATCAGTGCCTTACAAGAGGTTTGATTACTAGATTTAATCTCAAAATACTTGCAAAGTGCTTTTTGGATTCAGTGTGTATTGTATACATGTAACAACTTTGCCCTCTATACTTATTTTTGTGAATTTTTTTTAGAAAACAATGAAGTACATTTAAATAGATAAATGAAAGGCATTGGAAATATAGCGTATTCTTTGTATTGTGCATCCTGAGGGCTGCAGGCACTAGCAGGCTTTTTCCCCCCTCAATTTTTAAACATGGCATTCTGTGAAGACCTATTGAGTCACCCTTATTACTACCTATGGGGCCTTTTTTTAACTCATTTAGCTGTTTTCACCACCTTTGTAATTTCTTGTTTATTCAGTCTCTGTAGGTGTATAATTCTACAACTATTATAATATTTCAAGTACACAAATTTATTCTACATCCCCTTTTAGATATTTTAAATAATCTTTGAAAAACTGTTCATAGTTTTTGAGTCATGTTTTTTCTGACTAGTCTTAGAACAATAAATCATTTTAAAGGAACTTTAAAGAAATATTATATATCCTCAAGGAATAAATGAGTAGCTTATCTGGGTACAGATTTTAATGCCAATCCTCTTTTTCACTTGCTCCTGACTTCATGAGTAGTCCCACTTAACACAGGATGTAGATTTCTTTTTCAACCTGCATTAAGTTCAGATTACTACATAGTTTGCAATTATTCAAGACAAAGAATTCAGTGGTCATAAAGCAAACATGTTATTATTATGTGAATATGAGAGTACTTTCATTGCCCACTTTTGCAAAGCTCTTGCATTAAACCCCATCCTTTCAGTTAGCATGATTCACTATTTTATAAGCAGGATTAAAATCTGAAAATTTCCTCTACCTTTGGAAGTGGGTTTGGAGTGAAAAGACTAAAATTCTGTTTCTCCACCACATTAAGTTCATCATCCTTGTCTTTTTCCAGGTTTACGTGGTGCGATTGCATTTGCATTGGCCATTCGAGACACCGACTCCCAGTCCAAACAAATGATGTTCACCACAGCGCTGCTGATCGTGTTCTTCACAGTCTGGGTGTTTGGAGGGGGCACAACACCGATGCTCACCTGGCTTCAGATCAGGTGAGTACTCTCTGTACATCATTAGCCTGCAAAATGGAGCGGCATCCCTATGGTTCAATCACTACATTCTCAAAAGTTTCTAATGCTTATATATGTGCTTTTTATGAGCTTTAAGACACACACAAAGGAAGTATTTCTCTACCTGGCAGAGGCTCCAGACCGCAAGGAACAGGTTTCCCAAGTTTGTTAGGGGTTTAGACCTAGGCCAGACCCATCCATGTTTCCTAAGAGTTTGTTTCACTACTGCTCCTTTTAAACACTGGGAATAAATGTTAGTAGTGTCCTCCTCACTACTGAAGAAAGAGCTATAAAGGCAGATTTTGCCCTCATCTTAAAATGTCTATTTATTACACAAAAATGTAATAAATTGTGTATTTCTGATTGTAATGTGAATATGCTGGGAAAATCTACCTCCTAATTCAGGCATTAATTTATTATACATTGGTTTATATATTCTTCTTATATATATATTTTATAATATTTATATATTCTACTGCACTATATTATTTTTTTTAATTACTTAATAGTCACTTGTATTCACAGAGAGCAATGAATGACAAGGGAGGTTAAATGACAAGAGAAGGGGAAATAGAAAATGGGAGTAAAAAGGATCTAATTTAAATGCAGTGTCCTTCCAAGTGTGCTTTTTTGAAAACTGACTTTTAATAATGAGTGTAACTCTGGTTACTTCACAGCCCATTCAGAACTCCCCGTTGTGATTTGTAAGCTCACCAAAGAAAACCTCAGTATCAAGATAGGCTTGCAAATCACAATTCCTTACCATTTATTCTATATATAGCATATGTTTTCCTTGTTTACAAAATGATGTCTGATTACAAGCCTTCGTGTCAGACTCTTGCTATAAAAGAGCAGCTGAAGATAACCAAATTGGGGTTTTTACAGAGAGCACAGATAAAACTTGCAGACAAAATAAGGACTGGTGTACAAGTGTACTGTATAAACATAAAATGCAGGCACCATACACCATGGGGAGGCTTCCTATTTCTGTGACAGTTTGACTCTTCTTCATGACATGTCTCATGTCCCATATCGTCAGTCGAGGCCATTACAGTTTGGATACACTCTGGCACTATCAGTCAGCTTTCTGAGATTTGCCACTTTTTCACAGTCAGTCAGCAACAGTTTTCCTATGTGGCAATGGAGACTTGGGTGAGGAAGAGCATTCGCAATAGATCTTGGGGACCAAATCAATCTGGATTTCTAAAATAGGAGATAGGGAATAATTCTGAGAATACAGTAAGGGAAAAGTTTGTGAGCAGTAGTCACACATGCAGTCTAAGAACTTGGGGCACTACATGCCCTTCCTGGTCTAGCTCTCTAGGTAATTTTAAATGAAGATTGTCAGGTGCTTTCACTAACAAGCAATCAAACTGGATACAGTGGCATTTCTTCTGATACTTGGTGCTACCCAGAGGTGCAAAGACCCCCAAGAGCACAAGTGAGGGGCTGACTCTCATATGAACTGTTTATAGTGTTTAGTGCATCTGCTTCTTTCTCTATCCACTTGCACACTAGATTTTACCAAAGACACTGAAAGTAGACAATCATTGTTGATTGACAATCATTATTTGATCCTCATCTCTGAGGATTTCCTCTGAATCCCATCAGATCTGCCAGACATTTTTACCAATAAAATAAATTGGTTTTGTAATCAGGATATAGATTTTCTTACTATGAAGCTATTGGGTTCATAATTTCCACTTAATTTCTTGACATTGGAACATACATCTTCATAAATTATCAGGAGGTCAAACTGAGATAAAATTTTAAATAGCTATCTTTAATTGCAAATGTATCTTGAGGCTCTGATTTCTCCTTCTAGTGGAGATATTTAACTGTCTTTATAATTTATTACACCTCAATATGGAATCTTGTCCTTAGCTACCAGCATTTGTCTTTTTAGTCTTAAGCAATTTTGCTAAGTAATTGTATTTAAAGGTGGTGGTGGTAATTTATGACAATTGACACTTGTATGGATCCTAGCAGATGAGTTTGCTGAGGAAAGTTATAGAGCTGCGGGAAATGGCACCAGCTTGCTTGGTGTAGTCCCCCAGGGTGCTGGCAGCTGTGGCTGAACAGCAGTTCTGAGCTCCATCTATCCCCATGATCCTTCAGAATAAAAAGGTTGTAGTTTTCAAGCTAGTTCGGAGGGTTCAGCTCACAAAGCCAAGAGAAACTGCATTACAAGTACAAAAATCATATGATTGCCTCTGAAAAGATTTATTGGAATGGGTTGGTGTGTCACCAACTGCAGAAAAAGGGTGAAGCCAGGGAAAAGCTGCAACCATGGCTATAAGCACAGAAGAGGGAGACTGGTCTCACAGTAGCCCTCAGTGTTCAGCTGATACAAACATACCTCCTGCTCCATCCCAGAGTGCTCTGAAACCCTTCCTGTGTGATTCCCCACTGCTTCAGGGAACCAGATCTACCACTATTGGTCACATTCAAAGCCCAGTGATAGACCAGTTAATCTAAACAACTCAAGTTTTTCACCCTATCAAAATAAAGCACTTACAGGAAATACAAGAATGGTCACAGCGACTCCACTGGCTTTCCCTACATAAACTACAAGTTGCTATACAGGTAAACCTTCTCAGGAGAGAATGGTCAAAAATCCCATGATCAAGCAAATAACAGTCCCAAGCTGAACGCGGCTTTTTACCAATTTTTCATCATAAAATTATTATCTAGCACATAATGTATTTAATTGAACTGGAGGCATTCAGAAACTAATGAGAGGAGCATGTGATTTCCAAATCTATTTGGATGAACTGAATCTTGCTCACATACACTGTTTTGTATCCACTCTCCCTGTGTGAAATAGGCTACAGTTCCTATCATTAGTTCAGGAGATGCAACTTGAAACTCCTCAAGGTCGATCAACTCAGTCTTATCCTAGAGATAAATGCTTGAATTTAAACGGTACGGACCAAATTACCCACCGTTTGGTTTTAAAACATAAATAAATCTATCATGCATTCAGTTGAAGATGTGTGAAAATAACATAAATCAGAAAGAACTCACACCAATATATTTACCATTTGCTCTACCATAAAGCATTACAGTGGTAGGGCAGAAGACAGTACTCAGGATCTGTATAGCCTTCTTGCTGTATATTACTGCCTACATATTATACCATGTTTCAATTATTTATTGCACTCTCCATAATTTACGTTATGAGGTTCTCATAACAGTGATCAGGACTCTTGGTGTATAAAGGAATAGAACAATAACAATTTTAAAATAAGAGTAGGAATGAAACATCTTCTGAAAAATCAATCTTTGTCTCCATAATAACTGGAATTTCCATAATTTTCCACCTCTCCTCACAGCAATAGCATCAGATCTGCACTCTTCTTTTTCAGTTAAAATTTAACATAATGTAAATATAATCTGTCACTCTATTTTTAGAGAAAAGATTAGGATGTGTCCTCAGATATAACTACCAGTTGATTTATTCCAGGAATATGTAAGGCTTATACAACACTTGCAAATTGTTCCTAAAACATATAGTAAGATACACTATGAAAACTAACCATGTGCTACTGAAAAAGGCTCAAATTCTATCTCCCATTTAATGCAGCAATATCAATCAGCTATGTCACAAGAAACCAGCACTGCTAAGAGCTTTTGTTTAAAAAGGCTGAAATGGATCGCAGGAATTCACCAAGTTTATTAAAGTTAAGAATTCTAGTTCCCTTTATTTAACAAATGAGTTATATTAAAACATATATTCCTACTTAAACTCTATCTTGAATCTAAGAAAAGTTGTTAAAGCCTTGGAAATATGACCTGCTAATGACAGAATTTATATCTACATGTCTCTATATGTCAAAACACAGTTTTAAAAGAAATCCATACCAATATAATTCTCATTTTACTACTGCATTTATTCATACAAAACAGCCTTCAAAATGAGTCTTAAAATTCTTGGCAAAGACTGAATATTTCTTAACTTTGTTCTAGAAGAACTAAACATACACTTGTGGAAATGTCTTATTTATTTTAGCTGTCTCCTTTCTAAACACCTGAAACTTTTGAGTTTCAGGGAGTGTTGAGTGTTCCCATTCTGAAAATCAGGTCTTATTTAAAAGCTGCCATTTGTCTGGTGCAGTAACTTATCATTTCCTAGCACAGAGGCATGTGCACAGTGTTTACAGCATTATCAGCTGCTATGCTGAGAGCAGAACTGGCTGCCCCACATTCCTAAATAATACATTGTCTTTTGACTTCTCTGAGAGTTGTATTAGAAAAAAAATTGCCTCCCCATGTGAAAGGACTACAATATTCAGTTCTTGGCAGACAATTAATAAACCTCGATCAGTGTGTGAGAATAATTTCATGATACATCAACACCAAAACAGAGATAGCCATTTAAGTTCACAGTCAAATTGAAGTATTCAATAAATGTGCCTTCAGAGATGTCGAGTATTACTTGCTAATGCTTTTGGATATACAACTCCCATCATTCCCCATACTCTGATTAAAAATAGAGAGCTACATTTTACAGTATATCTGCAATGAGAGATTTGAGGATAAAGGATTCTCCTGACAGGCAGAGCAAAAATTCAAAGCTGTTAATAAAACATGTCCTATAAAAGCATTGTGCTAGGTATTAGGTCTTGTTTGTTTATCATCACCTCCTGTGTAAATGTTTGCCAAGGGACTTCCAGACTCTTTGTGTATCTCTTTGCAGCAGTTCTTCAGTCGCGTTAATAGGAAGATTTTTATTCTATATTCTAAACAAATACTAAGCAGTTTTGAATAGTAACTTTTACTACTGTGCCTATCTGGCCATTGCTTTTGGTAAACGTATTTTAGTAAAGACCCGTCTGTATACCTGGCTGCCCCTAAAATTACACCATTTCTAGTTCACCTAAAACTTCAGTTCCAAACCTCCAACTTTCTCTAAATACTGAGGCCTGGCATACCACATTTTTGGGGGATGATCAAGGCTGACCAAAGTCACATTTTCAGTAAAAGTATCTCACTCAATAGAAGTAGTCAAGATTTTGGTTCCTTCATTCAGTACTTTGTTTCAATATCAAAGGCTAAGGCAGTGTGTATGTTTACCAGAATGTCTCATTAGGGATGTAGATGGGCAGTGGTATGAAATGCTGTGCCTTGATTGTGTGTGACTATGGCTGTCTAACACCAAAAAAAGAAAAAAAAATGGTTAGTAAAGTATGATTCTGTGCTTATCTCAGCCCTTTAACAGCTAGTTATAGACTGCTGAAAGACAGAACTTTATGACAGAGCAACCACAGAAACAACATGACCTTGGCCAGGATTATAGAACTACTGCTTTGGTAACAAAAATATTTTTTTCATTATTCCCAAACTCTATAGTAGCATTCCCCGTGTTCAGCTGTATTCAAAGAGGTGCTGCAGACTAACACAAGTTACAATGCAACAGTGGTAGTGCTCATCACTACCAGGTGGGAAGTTTGGATAGGTTTGGTTTGTGTTTCATGCCTCCAAAGCTGTTCTTTCTGCTTCCCAAAAGAGGCCCTTCAAATTAAAGAAAAAACAAAACCATAGGCTTTGGAAAGAGTTCTGCCTTATCTGGAAAGGCAACAGTTGTGGTAAGAATCTCAAGGGCTGAAATAAAAATGTGACTGAACTCCAGGGCTCCAGAATAGGGGCTACTGAGCAGACACCTTCCTTTTCCACAGCCTAAGAACAAAGACAGACGTTCTTTGGATCAAAGGATTAACAGATTGTTTTAGACGAGGTGGATGGTGCTGCCTACATTACTATGCATTTCCAGTTACACAGAAAGAGTGATACTTCCTTTTTTTTATAATGACATGCAAGCCTTCCTTATTAAAGATCTGCCTAAGTTCTGCCAGAATTAAGATTCCATTTACCATCATATGGTTATAGCATCTGGAAAGCTTTATTCACTCTCCTTTGTCAAATCAGTCAGAAGGCCAAATAATTTGTAGATATTTGTATGAATGGAACCTATGGGAGAGGTGGTGATATAACTGGACTTTTATGAAACCATACTTAACCTCAATGTTTGCTAGACAGAAGTCTTTGAATGATAACAAATTGTTTTAAGAGAACATAAGCAAAGTTAAAACTCATGATTTTCATATCAACCTCTATTTGCCTCATCTGCTGGTCTGTGGACACAACTGTGTATTACTCAACACAGTAGTTCATGATCAAGCCATTACCAGAAACCTCTCATGTTTGATTTGGCAGGAAATTCCTCTCATGTAAGGCTTTTTCTCTCACTATCCAGGCTGAACTTCTATACCTTTATCTGATAATGAGGACAAAGCCTTTCACATACTGAGGATGGACACAGCCAATAGTCTGATGTATGGGTAGAGGACAGGCCCCAAGCAGCATCTGTCTCTGGTATTTGGAGCTTTAGGATGGCCAAACACAACAAACTCAGGCAGAGATAGCACAGGGCTCAGCCTTCAATGGACCTGGAAGCATTTGCATATTCTTGACACCCTCCTGTCCCAAAGCTTCGTGAGCAAACTGCACTGGACCCTTTGTGTCGTTTTCCAATTGGTGACCCAGCTCCTGGGACACTCTCGCACTATAAATACAAGTAGTGAGAATCCTGAGACACTTCTAACTCTATTAAAACTTTCAGAGATACGACAACTATTTCCTGTAAATTCACAAGCCATAAAACAAATAATAGTAAGATTAAACATATGTTCTATATAGTATTACAAACTCCTATAGTCAAAAGTGGCCTAGAAACTTAAGTACATTTCAATTCAATGGAGGTGAAGCTCCTAAATCACTTTCAAAAGCTTTTTTTACATGGTTTCATGTAATGATAACTGAAGCAATGCCTTCTCTAATCCTACTGTGGTGCAACACGACCGTGGCACTGGAAAGAATGGGCTCCTGATAGGTGATCTGGGCAACAAGGTTGCAGGCAGCTGAGGCAAAGAGGAATGATTCTGTTGCCTGATTAAGAGAATATTGTGCAACATCACTGAGTTCTGCTCTGCTCACGGAGAAGAGCATGAGATAGTACATTTCCTTACAGCCATTTCTTATGAACTAGATTCAAACTAGAGTTTGATCTCTAGTGTTCCTCATTAATTCCTAAAATAAGGAAACACATCTTGGCTTTCCTTTTTCACCCTCACATGGGCACACAAGGATTGTCCTTCCTTAAATATGGCTAGTCCATCAGACACTCTGAATGTACCAGCCAAGAGCAGGTGTACATATATTCAGATGATCCATAAATCAATACTTACAAATTATTATGAACCTTCTTAATTGTTTTGCTTGTATTCCTTTGAACACATTTTGCTGTCACCGTGTGTCAAGAAGAAAAGTCAGTTTAGAAAAGATTTAGCTAAATGTTTTTCCTGGCCTTGGCAGGTTCACTCTTTTACAACCATATTCCTTTGGGTCATGTTTCCCCTAAAGTCCTGGAAAACAGTTTAGTTGAAGTGAAACATCTGTTATTTACTGTTGAAAACAGAATGTCAGCCTAAGTTTCTTCATCTATAATTTGTGAGTGACCTCAATATAAAGATGAAGAGTGCAATTAAAGGCAGGATATTTTCAAGCATTGTATTTCTGTGCACTTTGTACTGGTTATTATTTGTTTTGTGTTTAGAACAGTCATAATCAGCCTAACTGGTGTTCCCTCTTGGTGGCAAATATAGCTCCAATAAACAAAATTTGATCTGGGTTGCAGGGTCATATTGCTCTTTAGCCATAGTACAGTATGTATTTTAAATCACACTGCAATAAACACTCCTGTTGAGAGGCCAATTTCAGTCAAGTCTCTTCAGCCCACTGAGGATTTTTCACCCAGACACACTCTCAAGAGAGATCACACTGTCTTTGCCTGGAAAAGCATATAATCCTAAAAAAAAAAAACCTCTGAAATCCAGAAACAGCTGTAATTTCAGGTAACAAGTCTAACCATTAATGCTGCAACTATTTTTAATATACTGTCTTTAGCTGGCCAACTATCTGCTGCTATGAACATCTACAGGACAGCCTTTTGCCTGGCATCTTTTCTATTGATGATAGTTTGAATATTCCTGCACCACTACTAATTGCATATGCATGAGAAAACATGTTCCTGACCCCACAGGTTCTCCTCAGCATTAGGATATTACTGATTTATGTGCAGAGTCTCAGGCCACAAAATCCACACTGCTGTTTGAAAGGTGGTTTTAACAATTGTGAAGAACACCTTGAAAACTACTCAAGTAAAACTAAACTAAGAAGGAAGCTTTTGTGTGTTCATGGACAGCCCAAAACAAAGGCTCAGAGAAGACACTGTTCCAGAGTTATTGAAGGAGCATTATGTTCAAGACACATCATTCTTCTAATGAGCTCCATCATTGTTCACACATAATATTCTGGGTACAACAGAAAAACAGTAATTTAGGATTGACTCAGGAAACTGCATGGCTGCCAGTCACTCTCTGTCCACCCAATAACCCACCTACCCAGTAGTGTGGTGAACAAGTGACCCAGGAGAAGAGTGGAAAAGGCAGAGTTTTGACTTCAGCTATAGGACATAGGGCCACTATAAATTAACTAACAATTTCAACTTTAGTCAAGCACATTAGAGATTATTGTGACTAAACATTTGAATAATTTGTCTGGTAATGTATTCATCAGATTCTGGTTTATCCCTTTGTTCCCCTTGATCGCCATTAGTAGCACAGACAAAAATATTGGGTTGGAATGTGGCCAAAGATCTTTTTTTAATACAAAATACTGCTAGATGTGATACTTTTTATTTGGTTGATGGTCTTTGCCACCAGTTCTGGAGTTTTGGGTATGTAAGCACTTCACGTGTATGTAATAACTACAAGAAATAGCAAAGGGTCTGACTGAAGTCATATAAGAAAGGCATTCCGCTTCAAATCCAGAGGTGTTCAATATCACACATGAAATTATCTTTGAGCAAAGAAAGTATTTCTTGGGGCACACCCACACTGAAAGGGTTAAGAGGATAGCTGCTTTTATAATGGTAGCTAGAGCACGATTAGCCTGGGAAATGCTATAAATCAAGAAGCAGTATGAAATTGGACACTAAATGTATCGGATGTTATTATAAAAAAAAGAAATTGGATAATTTCCTTTCATTTCTATCTGAAAATGAGAAATCATCCAGGTAATGAATCTCAGTGATCTCCTGAAATGCCTGTCATTTATTTGCAAGGTACTTCTCTTCAAAGATAAGGTGTGCATTTGATCTCTCACAGTTATTCACCACAGCATTTTGCCTGAATGGCACTAAACAAGATTTATAAACATTTGTGCTTGATAACAAAATACAGAAGACTTGGGCTTTCTGACTGCAGCTGTGAAGGCAGTCCAGGGCAGATGTTGAATAGGAGATTTTGAATAGGAGATTACAATTCTGACTTGTGCATGACTTGTACATGACTCCAGCTATCAAGTCTGTTCTTTATTGGCCAGAGGGGTCTAATTTTGAGCGCAGTCTCCTAACAGGGCAGACAGTTAAATCCCACCACACACAGCTTGTATTTCTAGCTCCACATTGCTATTGAAAACAGAAAAAGAAAGATATAAAAGACACACTTTTATTGCTAGAATATTTGGTACAGGAGAGAAGGAAAATTACACAGAAATAAAAGATTCATGCCTTTCAGTTTACTAGCAGCAAATGGTAAGATGAAATTTCCACAGGCCAAAAACCCTGAATAGTTTCTACATATTTCCAGAAAACCATAAATAAACCTATAGGGAATAGAATCTATCCAGTTGGATTTTTATCCATTAAATTCTTTAGTTTATCATTATTTAAAACACTGTTGCTTTGATATGTCTGAGTATGCAAAAAAAAAAGTTTTCTTCCATTTAATGCAACAATTTTTTCTTCCATTAAAACTTTTCTCCTTGTCATACAAAAGTAGTTGAAATGCAGCATGATGAAGGTCTTCAAATAACAAATAAAGAATCAAACAAACCTATTTGGAAATAGTGCTAGGGAACATATTAATTATTTGGAGCTTTGAAATGAAACCGATGATCTATTGCTTTCTACCAAAATATCCCAAATTAATTTGGAGCTCTAACTAGTCTGTCAGAATTAAACTGGTGCAAGCACAAACCCAGTTTATTTCAAGCATATGCCAGAACTGTGTCATTTGAAGGTAAGCAGAAGGTACAGAAAGATAGTTTGAGCCTTTAAGAGTTTGAGATAAAGATGTAGTATGAAACATGACTCTAGAAAAAATAAGGATCACATTTACTAAGATGAATCTCATATTCCTGGTCTGTAAGTATTGAACAGGATACTGCTTAGTTCTTTCTATTATTGGTCAGAAACTGTTGCTTTCTGCAAAATAATTGCTCTGGAAACTCACTGAACTTTCACATGTTAAGAACTCTGTGATACTGTCAGCTGGACTCAAAAACAGAAGGACATGGAATTAATGCTTTTCACATTTGTTAGTTCACGTAATTTCCAAAATGTGCACCTTCATCCTTCTCCCATTTTTCTTGACTAAGAATACTATAATTTCTTCAGCAAGAAAATATGAAATGAATGCTTCATTTAGAAGGGATGAAAGTTTTCAGCATGACTTAAAATATCATTTCAGTATGAAAAAAAAACCCAAATTTTTCAAACTTTCTCAGGTTTTTTAAGCTTTCCTGTGGTTTTCCTTTCTGCTATCAAATATTCCACAAAGTGCAAAAACATTTCATCCCATTTTTAAACTCTACATGAAGAAAATAAATTAAAACCAAAACATACCTTGTGTCTTCCAACAAGAATAAAGGCACTAACAGCAGACTTAGAGGTCTTACAGGCCCTAAGGGTCTTATGCAACACATGGACTGTGATTTAAATATTCTAACTAAACAATAGTGAATCTAAACAATAAAAACGTTACTGGGTTTGCAGAGGGACTTTGTGACAGAAGAGAACTGTGACTTCAACTTCCATGAAACTTGCAGTTCTTGTGAAACATTCCTCTGGAAATTCTGAACTTTCTGTTCGTTTTTAAAATGTAAAGTGGAAGGACAGGTCTGGCACCCCTGATAACAAGCCTATCAAATTGTCCCAGAATTCGTTGAATGTGAAAAGTTAATTAAAGCACATATTAAGTAATTGAGGATCTGTATGGCAGTCTGGGCTTAGAGCTTTTAATAAACAGATAATTACAATGTAATAGAGACTTTTGTATAGTGAACTATCAGAAACAACCCAACAGTGACTGGCTGGTCAGTACATCGATGAGCTTTAAATGAGAAAATTACCTCTTATCTCAGCAAGAAGTACTTGACTTCAATGCCCTTAAAAGTATATTCTGCTTCTGCATTTTTTCACTTCTCCAAATAGATACACCATTTTGTTATAATGACAAATAATATATAAAGGAATGTTGAAAGCATACCTAAAATTCTGGTTTAAGAATCCAAGGTATTTTCTATGCAAATGCATATACAGAACAGGTGTTTATACAAAAGTTTTTCTAT